>JADBJO010002422.1:119914-129914 GCA_016801955.1 Conus betulinus
TCCCTGCTCCTGTTCCTCCTCCTACCACCACCACCACCACCACCACCACCTTTTATTCCCACCACTGTGAAAACCCGCCATCCGTGTCGCCCCTCCCAGACAGTGTCTGTCCTTTAATCTCCCCTGTCCTGTCAATACCAGGCGGTCAGCTCCTCGCAATTGTTCAGTCTTTTGATCCCACAGATACGGACGAGAGGAGAGGCGGGGACAGTAGGGGATCCCCTGAGGTACGGGCTGAAGGGCAGGACGACAGGGAGTTGGTGGGAGTCAGGCCAGTAGGTGTGGCTGATGCTGGTGGCAGAGGCAGCTTTGGCAACGTCGACCCGGTTGAATGGAGGTGGGGGGGGGGTGGGGGGGGGGGAGGAAGGAGGTGGGGGTGGGGTGTGTGTCAAAGACTGGTGGCCATCAAGATGGCTTAGGGATTTGTGGCCACCAAGTTAATCTGGAACACGCCTTCTGTTACCAGTCACCCCAGAACTGAAGGTAGGTAGGGAATTCAGATGGTCTGGCATGCTTTGTCTCTAAGAGGTGACGTCATTGTCCTGATTTTTTTAACTTTTTTTTTTGTTTTCAAGTAAGTGACATAATTCTCCTGTTTGTATCAAAAGGTTCAAAAGGTGATACAGTTACCGGGGCCGGAATAGCTCAGAAGTGGAGCGCCGAACTTGTAATATCTTGGTGATCCTGGGGTTGCGGGTTCGAATCTCTGCCGGGCCGTTTCGGTATAGGGGGATTTTTTTTTTCCCTCGGAGTTAACATTGGTTCTGACTCCATTTCCCATACAGTCCTTCGAATGAGACTATAAACTGAGGTTCCACGTGTGAATGCACACACGTAAAATCCCGTCACCAACCTTCGGAAGAGCCAGTTTGGCCGTTGGTATGGATGACACGTTTACACATAGTATGCACCCTGCGTAAGAAATGGAAAGAATGAAGGAAGCAAGGAAATTGAGTGAACGATATTGAATGATATGGACTGGATGACACGGGAAACGACTGGATGAATTGCCAGCTGGCAGCTCTTCAGTCGGCACTACCCAGGTAGGCAGCCCGTTGTGTAAACGAGTGTGGATTGTAAAGCGCTTAGAGCTTGGTCTCTAGCCGATAATAGGCGCTATATTATTATTATTATTATTATTATTATTATTATTATTATTATTATTATTATTATCCTGTTCATACGAATCCTTGGGTGTAGCATCCAATTTAATAAAACCTGTCCGTCACAACCTTTTGTTCTAACCTGACGAAATATTTATCTGCATAACATTTATATTTCTCAAAAAAAAAAAAAATTATAATCATCCTGTTTTTTCCTAGTCCTTTTCTAAACAGTTGATTTTATTCTCCTTTCCTTGAAGGAATACTCTACAACTGGAAGAATTATCCTGTTTAGTAAAATCCCTTTTCTCAAAAACCTAAACAGTTATCATGTGTGTTAAAAATCCTTTTATCAACAGCTAGTTGGTAGTTAGTTAGTTAGTGTTTATAGGGTCCAGCGGACTACTAGGAGCCAAATCAGGACCTCAGCTATCATATCTGCGGAGTCTCTAGATACAAATACCCACACTAGTATTAACACATCGCTTAAAATTTATAAGACAAAAGCACAATTATCTGTTCAACTCCAGCAACACCTATATACATTATTAAAGCACTATAACTTATAAAATAAGTTTACCTGTTTCAAAAAAGAAAAAAAAATAAGATCCACTGAAATCTCACAAAAAAGAACTGATAAATCACTGGGTGGAAAAGAACTTCTCTCTGATACACATCAAATCAGCACATCAGTCAAAAAATGATGAACACTGAACAAGCTGTCACATGCAACACACTATGGAGGGTCTTCCCTTCTGAGTATCCAACTGTGCGTTACATAGCTGTGCCCAATATGTAACCGTGACAAAACCGATTCCTCTTTACGGGTATTTGCTATCGATGGGAAAGGGGTTGATTAAATCTGGGCAAATTTTAAACAATTTGTTATGAATTTGGCTAGACCATTCACTCTGCCACAGCTCACGACAATACGAGCTAGATTTATGACGAAGATCTGAGTGAGGAACAAACTGCACAGGCCTCCTGGAATGACTTGCACCGAGAGCTTGTTTGGCTGCTTTGTCTACCACTGAGTTACCATAGATTCCCATGTGGCTGGGGACCCAACAGAAAACTATATGCTTTCCCGAAGAGACAAGCTGAGTATGAAGATCATGAATATCCGCCAAAACTGGATGTGAAAACTTCTCTTGTCGATAAAGCCGACAGTGCCGACAATGAATCCGATAAAATAAGGAAATCGTTCTGATCTGACCTGGACACCGCACTGAGAGCCAGATTTAAAGCCTTCAGTTCAGCAGTATAAACAGATGACCAATCTCGCAATCTTAACAAGGTGGGCTCCTGAAAATTGCTATCACACACGATGGCAGCTGCAGCCCTTTCATCTTTTTTTAGAACCATCTGTAAAAATCTTGGTAAAATCTTTATAAAGTTCACATTGCTCAAGATAAAGTTGTTTATATGCAGCACTCGAGGTGACCTCCTTTCGAAATTGAGTTAAATATAAATTAATCTCTGGATTGGCTATTTTCCAGGGAGGTACATCAGTCTGTAATGGACTATCATCAACAGTATCAAGGTCAATGCCAGCTGCCCCGAAGTGGGGCAAAATACGAATACCCAGTGGAGGAATCTCATTTTGGCTTTAAGTCATATTTGGCTCTAAAAGGTGGGTTCATGACAATATAGGCAGGGTTTTCTGGACTAGCCCTCAGTTTCAGATAATAGTTCATGGAAAGACACAATCTCCTTAGCTCCAGAGGGGGTTCTCCAGATTCAACATACAAACTCTCTTTTGGAGATGTGCGAAATGCTCCCAGAGCAATCCGCAGTCCTTGATGATGAATTGGATCAAGAGCTTTGAGATAAGACTTTCGTGCGGATCCATATACCACACAACCATAATCTAGCTTTGGTCTCACCAAAGCCCGATATAATCGCAACAAAGTTCGCCTGTCCGCACCCCAATCAGTGTGAATAATAACCTTTAAAACATTCAAACCTGACTGGCAAGATTGTTTAATGTACTTAATGTGAGGCAAAAAGGAAAGCCTACTATCAAAAATAACCCCCAAAAATTTCACTTGTTTGGAAATTTTAATTACCTGACCATTGAGACTGATAGCTGGTTCTAAAACCTGAGATCTTTTCCTATGGGAATGAATACACTCTGTCTTAGTAGCTGAAAACTTAAATCCATTTTCAGTGACCCACTGCTGAACACGATTAACACACAACTGAAGTTGACGCTCAGCTGCAGCCAAGGTTTTCCCCTTGGCAGAGATAGAGAAATCATCAACAAACAATGACTTATCAATCCCAGACTTTACTGACTGAACGATATTATTAATCTTGAGATTGAACAGAAGCGGAGAAAGGATGCTACCCTGAGGGACACCCATCTCCTGCTCAAAAGGATCTGAGAAGGTAGAATGAAGTCTAACACTGAAATGCCTGTTAGACAAAAAATTAGCAATAAACATTGGTAAATTACCTTTGAAATCAAGTGCCTTCAAGTCCTGAAGAATCCATACCTCCATGTTGTGTCATAAGCTTTTTCTAAATCAAAAAGAATAGAAACTACATGTTCTCCATTAATCAAAGCATTCCTGATAAAAGACTCGTATCGAACCAGGTGATCAGTAGTACTGCGGTTGTTCCGAAATGCCCCAAGACATTCTAACTGCCATAACAATCGAGAATATACCATTCTCTCCATAGTTTTACATAAGCAACTAGTAAGAGCTATAGGACGATAGTTGTTAGGATCCGAATGATCTTTCCCTGGTTTAGGAATAGGAACAACACACCGCCTCTCTCCAAGATTGTGGAAAATATCCTGAACACCAAACATGATTAAACAGTGACAACAACACCTTTAAACCCTCAGCTGGCAAATGTTGAATAAATTGATAATGAATGTCATCTGGTCCAGGAGCTGAGTTGTTGGCTTTCAAAATGGCGTCCTTTAACTCATCCATGCTGAAAACGCAGTTATAATCTTCAGAACTATCTGGCACGAAAGAACAAGATTTTGACTCCGTTGATCTTTTGATACGCTGGAATTCCTTGCAATAATGATCAGCTGACGAATTGTGATGAATAGTAGCAGCTAACAAGTTAGCAACCTCCTTTTTATTTGTAATAATTGATCCGTTTACTTGCAAACTTTTAATAGCTGATGTAGCCGACTTTCCCTTAATCTTACGGATTAATTTCCAGACTTTCCTTGAATTGACCTTAAAGAATAGATTTGAACAAAATTTTTTCCAAGATTCTTTCTTCTTGGTTTTAAATGTATACCGACACTTTGCCCTACATGCCTGATGTTTAACTTTGTTTCCCACCATAGGAAATCTAGCAAAAAGTCTTTGAGCACTCTTTCTCTTACCCTTCAAAGTTTTGCACTCTTTGTCATACCAAGGGGTCTTAACATCATTAGGTTTTATCACGGGACTTGGGAATAGCTTCCTTAGCACTCTCTACAATTACTTTAGTGAACTGCAAAACAGGATCATCATAACTCTGCAACAGATTCATAGGCATTCTACTTAAAATCTGTTGCTGATAAAGACTCCAATCTGCAGAGCGGAGCTTCCATGTTTCCCGAGGGGACTCCTGCAATTGCTTCGTAAAATAAATAAAAATCGGGAAAGTGATCACTCCCGCTTAGGGTCCGATGAACTTGCCACTCTAAGTCCAAAAATAAGGAAGGATCACAAATGGACAAATCCAAGTGAGTCAAGGAACCAGAAGGAGAACAAAAGGTCGGTGAGCCTGAATTCAGAAGACAGAGATCATGATCCGACATAAAATCTTCAAGAACAGACGGACAGAGAGGGAGGCTGTTGACGGAGTGAGATCTGTTTACCGTCAAGACAAGCTGACACGATACTATGCTCTGCAAAAAAGAAGTTGATTAAGTGATTTACTTCAATATAATTAACTTTATTTCCACAAGACTTGCTTCCTAGTCGTGTGTCAACACTGAAGCTATATTGTTTTGTAAAGATTTGTGGTGCAGTGGTGTTCTAAAGATAAATAACTGCATTTCGTCACGTTGATGAACGCCATGTAGCGAGCCAGTGTCGAGGGCAGTAAAAAGAACGGACAGTGAAATGAAGTTCACGTGCAAGTAGACAGCTGAACCGGCAGGAGAATGTCAACAGTTGCACGCGTCGTGTGTTAGCCTGACTGTCATCTTATTGTAGCGCCTGTAGAAGTGGACTATGCGAAAGGGTAATCCTTCCTCCGGCAAAACAACTCGACGAACTTCTGTGCCGTCTGGCAAAGAGTGTAGTCCAGCCAGTGAAAAAAAATAAGCAGGAAAAAAAGACTGTTTCGGCGCTAGTGTCAGAATCATTCGAAGAGGAAGACGAGAACATCATGGCGATGCAGGCGATGCAGGCTGCAATAGAAGAGTTTAAAAATGCAGTATCAAACTCTGGCAACAAAGGATGATATTAAAGAATTCAGGAAAGAAATGGAGAGACTAGTAGCCAGGCTTACGACTAAGGTGGAGGTGCTGGAGGGGAGGGTTTTTGAGGTGCAGAGGGAGACGGACGCCCTGAAGAACGAAATAGCTAATGTGAAAGCAGAAATAATACGCAGCTCAAGAAAGAATAAGGAACCAGGAACAGCGCACCGTGCAAGTACTCAGTGACCTGAACGACCAGCAGCAGTATCACCGGCGATGGAACCTGAGGGTGTATAACGTGGCGGAGAAGGAAGGCGAGACGACTGAGGACTGTGCCAGGACATGCTGCCGAATATTCTCTGACCTGATCGGCGTCACCACGACGGAGGGGGACCTTGAGGTGGCGCACCGGACTGGTCCAGTCGTGTCGGGAAGAAAACGACCCATCATTGTGCGCGTTTTTATCAAGGAAATTAAAAGACAGTGTCCTCGCTAACAGGAAAAAAACTCAAAAATAAGGGTGTTTCTGTGGATGAAGACCTCACTCAAGCCAACTACAAGATGTCACGGGAGGCATACAGACATTCGTACACCCTTGCCACCTGGTTTTCGCAAGGAAAAGTGTTTGCAAAACTTAAAAACAATAAAACTGTGCGACTGAAATATGGGGATAATATTGATGAGATTTTCAGAAAGGAAATGCCAGTTGGACCTTAATATGTGGATTCAACGTTTAAGATAAGTATATTGATTTTGTTTCTGTTTTCCTTATGCCCTTTCTTTTCCCTTTCCTTTCTATTACCACAAGGGAGGAGACCATGTAAAAATGAAATGTACTTTTGATATAATGCAACTTTAAAGTTACGGATGTTTTCTAATTTTGCCCAGAATGTCAACCTTTGATACTTTCATGTTGATTTTCGCAAAATCTTAGAGATAGTGTTGTTATTTATTTATTTTGTTTGTTTGTTTGTTTGTTTTGTTTGTTCGCGTTTTTTTTTTTTTTTTTTGTGAGCTCATATTTGAAGAGACCTGCGGGCAAGGATAGGATACGTGATTGTATATGTACTTGTATGTATATGTGTGTATGTATGGAATGCATGTGCTTGTGTGCGTATGGACGCGTGTGCGGGCGCGTGGGGGGAGGGGGGACATATGGAAGTATTGCAACGACTGCAGGCACGTGTGTTGTTTTATCTAGTCTATCTTTGTGTAGTTGTGTTGTCTTGCGCGTGAATGTGCGCCTATGCATCAAAAGGTGCACTCTCTCTCTCTCTCTCTCTCTCTCTCTTTCTTCTCTCTCTCTCTCTCTCTCTCTCTCTCTCTCTCTCTCTCTCTCTCTCGCGCGCGCGCGCGCGCGCACGCACGCGTGCGCGCTCGCTTGTTCGCTCGCTTGTACGCTCGCTCGCTCGGTCACTCGTGTGTGTGTAGTCATAGACCCAGTGTATGTTCTTGTGTGCTTGCGACTTGTTGCTATTTGAAAATCTGAAGTATTAGATAACGGGTTTTTACTCGCCAGGTCCGGTTACATCATCCGCCCTCCTACCTCGCTGTCACACCCCCTCCCCCCGTCTCCATTTCGCTCCCTAGAAAAAACGGAAGGTCTAATGCAAGCTCCTTTTTTTTTTTTAATTTTTTTCCCCCCTCTTTATTTATTTTATTTCATTTCTCCCCCTTTATATCTATTATTTTCCCCCCCCCCCCCCCCCCCCCCCCCCCCCCCCCCCTTCTTTCCTTATCAAATACGCGTTTGTTTTGTTTTTGCTTTTTTTTTAATGTTGAAAATTGTACAGCTGCATTGTGAGAGATTCGGGGTAGGGCATGAAGTTTGTGGTGTACATTCTCAGTATGTGACAGTTTCGTGCTCCTCCTTGTCACGTCCCCTCTCTGCCCTATCTGTGCCTTTCTGCGCTGTTCCCCGCTTTACACCATTTCTGAGAGAACCATAAACTGCGACATAATTGCCTTTTTTTTATTTTACTGTATACAATCACTTCAAAGGGTTACTGTAAGCGATCACTGAAAGCTTTTCCTCTCGCTCACTTTTCTCTCTCTCTCTCTCTCTCTCTCTCTCTCTCTCTCTCTCTCTCTCTCTCTCTCTCCTCTCTTTTCTTCTTTTTTTTTTTTTTTTTTTTGAAAGTCGTACCATTGGCATATGAAAGTCTCCTCGTTGTAACACATGATCTTTAGAATATTGTCGAGAGGTGATTCGTAGATAGAAATTCTGACGTCCATAGAAAATCATAATCGGAGATGAATGAGAGAAGACAGGCGTGAAAATCTATTATGATTGTTACCACGATTTGATGATGATGTTAATCATTGCTGCTGTTGTTGTTGTTACTGTGTTATTGTGATTATTATTGTGTACATTATCGCTATTGTTATTACATTATTGATATTGTTGTCATTGTTGTTGTTACAATTCTACTATTGCTGCTACTACTACTACTGCTACTACTGCTGTGGCTACTACTATTACTACTACTACTACTACTACTACTACTACTACTACTACTACTACTACTACTACTATTTTTGGTGTTTCGCACGATAATTTTGATCGCACCACACTATATACACAAAAAGTATGAATTCTCATTTCGTCTGTACCGTATCATATTCTTATTTGCTTTAAATTGAAATGCTCTGTCCAAAGACTGATGTCTTATTGAATTGATTTGGAGAAACGGGAAGGTCAGAGAGAGCATGGGCGATATAAAAAGGATCTCCTCCTTGCCCCCTCTTAATGGGAATCCTTGCTATCGACCAATGTAAGGTCAGTTGTTGGTATATCTAAGATAGGGAGGCAACTGCAGAGGGAGAGGGCTGCCTGTGGCGTTGAGGGGTCGGGTGGAGGTGGGTACTGCGGGTATGTAAGGGTATTGTTTCAGGAAGTTAAAGATCGTGAACCTGTTTAGTACAATTATTGTTAATCTAATGTCGATGGTGGCGAAAAGGATAACGTTAACAATGGTGATGATGTTAATCATCATTATTGTTACTGATGTTGCCGTTGTTTTTTTTTTATCTGGGACCGGGGAAAGGGTTGTTAATTAGATGGACGATACTGTCAGTGAAATGTTCACCGATATTATGGTGTATGTATCTCTTTTATGATTTTTTGGTTGGTTTTGTTTGTTTACTTTATCTGTTTATTGGATTGTGCTCTTTTGTTTCCCTTGAGCTCTGTTTTGCAAATATGATTTTTAAGAAGCCGAATCTGCAATATTAAAGTGACGTTTTTGTGGGTGCAGTTGTGATAGGATGGGATAGTGAACTACCGTACATTTACCTGAACAACTGCATTGAAAAGATTGCGTCTCCCTTTGTTCTCTCTTCTTCTCTTTCTTTTTCTTTTTCTCCTTTTCTTTTCTTTTTTTTTCTTTCTTTTTTTCTTTTCTATTTTTTATTTATCTTTCGTATAGAAATGAATTATGGAGCAGGGAATCCTTGGTGTGTGTGTGTGTGTGTGTGTGTGTGTGTGTGTGTGTGTGTGTGTGTGTGTGTGTTTTATACAGTAACAAATCCACCGGACTATATTACCGATGAAATCCAGAATTTTATATATATAAGTTTGTTTGGGGCAAAAAAAGAGACAGAATCAGTAGGAAAAACGTCTGTGAAAAGCGTAGGGCAGGGGGGAATCGGAATACCAATCATAAAAAAAACATATAAATGCTTTAAAATTAACTTGGATTCGTAAAATCTTATTAAGTAAACACAGATGGAAGAAAGTGCTGTTTCAGTGTATGAAAAAGCAGAAATTATCAATAAACTAGGATCCAATCTGCCATGGAGCAATAAACTGAATAGCTTCTGGAGAGACGTATTCAACGCTTATAGAGAAACTGGTAAGATTGTTCATGTTAAAACTGCGGAGGAACTCTGTTCAGAGCCTCTGTTTTGTAATCCCAACTTAAAGAGGGGCAGATCAACCTTTTTATAAAAACTGGATTGAAAACGATGTATTCTGCATACGGAATCTTCTGGACGAGAACAGTGAATTTTTGAGTTTCCAGTCTTTGTTGATAAATACAGTATCAATACAGATTTTGTTACATATAATGGTTATGTTAGTGCTGTGAAAAAACTATTCGAGAGAAACTGGACTAGAAAATGAAATATTGTGAGGAAGGTATGACTTGTAAATTATTAACTGAAATCTGTTCAGTTTCAAGAGGAGCCTCACATTATTACTATTTATTAAATCAAGACCTAACAGAACCAGGTTTTTGCAATAAATGGAATGCAAGACTACACAAGGAGGTTATATGGATGAAAACTTTTCACAAAGTCCGACAGATAAAAGACATTAAAACTAAGATGGTTTCAAAAAGAGAATTATTAACAGAATATTGGCAACCAATGTTATTTTGCAAAACATGGGAATTGAAGAGTCAGATAAATGCTCTTTTTGTGAGAGAGAAAAAGAAAATATTCAACATATATTTTGGCACTGCCAGTATGTACAAAACTTCTGGAAAGAGTTTCAAAATGTGGTAAACAGAAAATG
>JADBJO010002422.1:137414-144914 GCA_016801955.1 Conus betulinus
TCTTCTTGGAGGCACAATCAACTCTTGCAGAAACTTACATTTTTTTCTTCACATGCAGAGAGCCATGGGGTGAAGAACCTACATGAAATGTCCGTCTGTTGTTCATCCACAACAGTCCCCCCATGAATCTCCATGAAGCGATAGTCATCCACAACAGTCCCCATGAATCTCCATGAAGCGATAGTCATCCACAACAGTCCCCATGAATCTCCATGAAGCGATAGTCATCCACAACAGTCCCCATGAATCTCCATGAAGCGATAGTCATCCACAACAGTCCCCACGAATCTCTATGAAGCGATAGTCACCCACAACAGTCCCCATGAATCTCTCTATGAAGCGATAGTCATCCACAACAGTCCCCACGAATCTCCATGAAGCGATAGTCATCCACAACAGTCCCCATGAATCTCCCCATGAAGTCCTGATGAATCGATTATCATCTTCAACAGTCCTATCAATCTATAATCATCAGCAACAGTCCCTGAAATCTATAATCATCAACAACAGTCCCCATGAATCTGTAGTCATCCACAACAATCCCTATGAATCGATAGTCATCCACAACAGTCCCTGAAATCTATAATCATCAACAACAGTCCCCATGAATCTGTAGTCATCCACAACAATCCCCATGAATCGATAGTCATCCACAACAGTTCTGATGAATCTATAATCATCCACAACAATCCCCTTGAATCCATTGTCATCCTCAACAGTCCCATGATTTGATAGTCATCCTCAAAAGTCCCCATGAATCCATAGTCACCCACAACATTCTCCATGAATCAATAGTCATCCACAACAGTCCCTATGATTGATAGTCATCAGCAACTCCCCATGAATCCATAGTCACCCACAACAGTCTCCATGAATCAATAGTCATCCACAACAGTCCCAATAAATTGATAGTCATCAGCAACAGTCCCTTAAATCTAAAATCATCAACAACAATCCCCATGAATCTATAATCATAACAGTCCCTTAAATCTATAATCATCAACAACAATCCCCATGAAACGATAATCATCAGCAACAGTCCCTTAAATCTATAATCATAAATCTATAATCATCAACAACAGTCCCCATGAATCTATAATCATCAACAACAGCCCCCATGGATCTATAATCATCAACAACAGTCCCCGTGAATCTATAATCATAAACAACAGTCCCCATGATTCTGAGTCATCGACAACAGTGCCTTGAATATATAGTCCTCAACAGCAGTCTCTATGGATTTATAGTCACCAACAACAGTGCCATGATTATATAGTCATTACACAACAATCCCCATCAATATATAGTCATCAACAACAGTCCCTATCAATATGATTATAGTCATCAACAACAATTAATCTGTCGGCACTAACAACAGTCCTCATTAATCAATCGACACCAGCCATCGTCATCATTAATTTATCAGCACTAACAGCAGTCCTCATGAATTTATCAGCGCCAACTACAGTTCTCATAATTTTTCAGCACCAACTACAGTCCTCATTAATTTATCAGCACCAACAGTCCTTTTGAATTTATTAGCACCAACAACAGTCCTTATGAATGAATTTATTGACTCCAACAACAGTCCTCATGAATTTATCAGCGCCAACAACAGTCCTTACGAATTTATCAGCGCCAACAACAGTCCTTACGAATTTATCAGCACCAACAACAGTCCTTATGAATTTATTGATTCCAACAGCAGTCCTCATGAATTTGTGAGCCCCAACAACAATCCTCATTAATTCATCAGCACCAACAACAGTCCTCATTTATTCATCAGCACCAACAACAGTCCTCATTAATTCATCAGCACCAACAAAGTCCTCATTAATTCATCAGCACCACCAACAACAGTCCTCATTTATTCATCAGCACCAACAACAGTCCTCATTAATTCATCAGCACCAACAACAGTCCTCATTTATTCATCAGCACCAACAACAGTCCTCATATTTTGTGCGCACCAAAAACAGTCCTCATTTATTTATCAGTACCAGCAACAGTCCTTATGAACTTGTGAGCACCAACAACAGTCCTCATGAATTTGTGAGCACCACCAACACTCCTCATGAATTTATGAGCACCAACAGCTCTCTTCATGAATCTGTGAGTACCACCAACAGTCCTCATGAATTTATCAGCGCCAATAACAGTTCTCATGAAATAATCAGCACCAACAAAAAAAGTCCTCATGAATAAATCAGCACCAACAAACAGTCATTATGAATTTATCAGCACCAACAACAGTCATTATGAATTTATCAGCACCAACAACAGTCATTATGAATTTATCAGCAGTCATTATGAATTTATCAGCACCAACAACAGTCATTATGAATTTATCAGCATCAGTAACAGTCCTCATGAATTAATCAGCACCAACAACAGTCCACTTGAATTTATTGACACTGATAACTGTCTTTGTGAACTGATCGGGCACAACGGCAGTCGTTGTGAATGCGATGACTACCAACGACAGTCCACGTGAGTTTTTCGACACATATGGCAGTCCTTCCGCTTGCCTTGACGTGAACAACAGTCCCCATAAATCAAATGACACCAACAATATTCACTATCATAAGCATAAGTCATATTTTTTTAATGCAGTGGCATTAGCATCAGGCTCTGTGAAGTGCTTGACCTCCAGGACTTGGACCCAAATTCACCGCAGGTGCAGGTGACATCACAACCTAGGCCAGGAGGGTAAGAGATTTTGAAGGACAATGACAGGTAACATTTTTTCCCCCATTGTTTGATTGACCTTAACAAGGTAAGAGATTTTAAAGGACAATGACAGTTAACATTTTCCCCATTCTTTGATTGGTCATAACAGGTTAGAGATTTTTTGAAGGACAATGACAGTTAATATTTTTTCCCATTCTTAGATTGACCTTAACAGGGTAAAGGTTTTCAAGGACAATGAGTTAACATTTTTTTTTACATTCTTAGATTGATCTTTAACAGGGTAAGAGATTTTGAAGGACAATGACTGTTAACATTTTTCTCCCATTCTTTAATTGATCTTAACAGGGTAGAATCGCTCTTAATCTGCTACTTGACATTGTTTTGTGTAGAGTCCAAATTCGACGTTGCCTGCAACCCGGAGGATTCGTACTGTGAACGAGGTCTGGCCTGCGAAAAAAGCTCCAAAAAATGTAGTAAGTCGATGACCAGGTCAGAATTCAAAGAGTACACTATCATGACTGCTCTCTCTCTCTCTCTCTCTCTCTCTCTCTCTCTCTCTCTCTCTCTCTCTCTGTGTGTGTGTGTGTGTGTGTGTGTGTGTGTGTGTGTGTGTGTGTGTGTTTTGTATGAAGTTGTGAGATCAAAGACGACACATAATCTTGTGAAAATACTCATTTGTGTTTAAACGTTTCACCCAGTGTTGCTGCGTGTCTCTTGCCTACTGTTCAGATAGATGAACGAGTACTATAGGCAACCTTGGCTTGAAGATCTGCACCTATGGTTTTTCTCTGGGATCAAATGTTGACGCTCACGTGTCTTATTTCATATCGCTGTTGAAATTCGAGGCGTACGTCAGATACATTTGTTGTATTCTACTGGTGACAGTCTGCCAAATATGCTAACTATTAATGATATTATTATTGTTGATATTATTATCAAATACAACACCCACATTTTTCGATCACATGACCAGGGTTCGACCCGTGGTCGTGAGCACTGAACACCAGTTCACCCAGTAGCCACACCACCACTGAAGAAGACAGACGGAGGTCTGTCGAAAGCTCCCAAGTAAGTGCTCTTCCTAGCTGAGTGACCTGTTTAAATCCGGTAGTCGTTGTGTACCCCTCAGCAGTTAAAACTACCACATCGTCTCGTACGCGATTTCGACCGGACGGTAATCAAGATTTTTCGTGAACTGGAAGGAGCACATCGAGCCTTAGCGAGATTCCGAAACCATCTGCATTTCACGCTCCACTGTAAACATCACGGTGTCCTACCGACCAGCCTAAAAATCAAGTCATCGGTCAAAGGAAAAGCTGCAAGCAACATCCTATCCCGCACGAAACGGGCCCTGATGAAAGAGCGCGTAAAGCAGATCAATCTGAGGATCGAGGGATTAGAAGAACATATTCATCTCTGTTCGGACAGGTTGAGTGCAAACGTACCGACTGAGATACTGGCGGGAGTGAAGGACTGGCTCGAGTCAGCTCAAAACTTGGAATGGAACAAAGTGTGCATGCGCCGCCAGAGAAGTAAGTTTGAGAAACTAATGGCGAGATCGAAGCGTGACAAGAACGATCACATTCCAATTGTACGTGTGACTGGAGAAGAGACGCACAGTGCTGGAAAAGGGACTCAATTTTGCTGTGACCCCGGACAAACTCCCCATCATGGACTACATCACGAGTATCGAAACCGCCTGCAGACAAATTGGCCTGCATACAGAAGAGAAGTCCCATCTGAGGTTAGAATGTGTCAACATCCTGAAACAAGCACAACTGCCGAAACCCAACATTCCTGTTGAGGAGAGGCGTGCGTTGGCCCGACTTAGGAAAGACGACACGATTTTGAGACCCCCGACAGACAAGGGTCGGTCCACGGTCATCATTCCCAAGTCCATGTACTATGACAAGGCCAGTCAACTGTTGGATGACACAAAAATCTGCCCAGCTCTCAAGAAAGACCCCACCAACAGGTATGCCACCAAGCTCAAGGATCTGCTCAAAAGTCTCAAGGAGGCGGGCGGACTTTCCCTTGTCTTTTACAGAAAACTGTAACCATCAGCCACTGATGTCCCCAAGTTCTACGGCATTCCTAAGGTGCACAAGACAGACGTCCCTCTCCATCCCATAGTTGCTTCCAGAGGTTCCCTTATGTATGAGACGGTGAGATTTGTGGCAGACATCCTGTCTCCTTTGGTTGGCACGACAGAACACCACATCATCAACAGTGCGGACTTGGTTCAGAAACTAGCAGACTACACCCTTTCTCCTGACGAGTGGTATCATATGATGTTTCGGCATTGTTCACCAACGTCCCCGTCGAAGAAGAAAGCATCCACATCATCCAAGCAAGACTCCAGGCTGACGACACTCTGCCCCAGCGTACTATGCTTCCGTGGACAGCATCTGTGGACTCCTGGCTTGCTGTCTCAACACCACTTACTTCACGTTCCAAGGTAACTTCTACCAGCAGACCACAGCAGCGGCAATGGGCTCTCTAGTCAGACCCATTGTTGCCAGCCTCTTCATGGAGGACTTCGAGGAAAAGGCTCTGACGTCTTACCATTCTCCTCCACGCTATTGGGCCGCTACGTGGACGACTCCATGACCATCCTCAAGAGGGAGCTGGTGGAAGACTTCACTAACCATTTGAACAGTCAACACCCTGATATCAAATTCACGCATGAGGTGGAGGAGAACAACTCGATTGCCATGCTTGACACACTCATTACACGGACAGAGGACAGCCTCTCCTTCAGTGTGTACTGCAAACCTACCCACACCAACCAGTACCAACATTTCGAAAGCCACCAGCCACTGGAACACAAACTTGGAGTGATACGCACCCTCACCCATCGGGCCAACACCATCTGCTCTGCTCAGGATGCCAGAGACCAGAAATGGAACACCTCAGACTGGTTCTCACCATATCAGGCTCGTGGAACATCCGGCTAGCAAGAAGATCACACCGTATCCTACCACCAAACAAGACCAAATCAGGCGTAAATGACATGTCACCATCCCCTATGTCCGCAGTGTGACTGAAGCCTTGAGCAGGAAGATCAGGAAAACCGGCGTCTCCGTACAACCCAAACCAATCAACACCATCCGCAGCCAGCTGGTCGCCCCCAAGGACAAAACTGACAAAGTGGACAAGTCTGGAGTGATCTACCAAATAGATTGTCTTGACTGTGAAGAGAACTGTGTCAGGGAAACTGAGAGAAACCTTCGAAAACGCTTGACAGAACACAAAAGGGAATCATCACCAGTAGGCGCCCACCTACACGCCCAGCAACACCAGGGGAGTTATTCTGACATACCACCAGAATGTCTCCCACCCACCATCCACCACCCACTCCCTGCGCTTCGCTATCACCCATGCATCTTTTATATATATATATATATATATATATATATAGATATATATATATATATATATATATATATATATATATATATATATATATATATATAAGTATAAAAAATAGTCCCTTGCGGATTCATTCCAAGAACTGGCCCTCAGCACTTGTGTCTTAAGAAGTTATCTTTTAATATTTTCTACTTTCACAAGAAAATGTAGCTTGTTTTGCTCTTTCATGATTTTCTTTTGCTTCTTAGATGGCACCTTTAGTTAGTTTTTGAAAACTCAACAAACATACTATGGTATTGCACACCAGCCTTTTTCTGGTATAGCATTCTTCTTAAAACCGAAAAAGGCAGAGGAGTCAAATTACCACTTTCCGCGCGGTCACTGAGGAGAAACAATCAGGTTTCGAAATACCGGTATCTGACCAGGAGTTATATGTTAGTGAGCTTTCTCCCCATTGGAGATAGTTTCCCGCTTTGGAGACTATAAGCTTGCTGAAGGTTCATTTTGAGAGGCATTTATTTATTCCCCATTCACCCACTCAAGCACATACTGTCAGTTAGGCAGAATCATCTACCACTGCAGATATGAAGGCTTATTACCCCCCTATTTCTATAATCTGAGACATAAGAGCAAGCTTTGTTTATAATTCAATATATATTATATATATATATATGTATGTGTGTGTGTTCCTACACTAACTTGCTAGATCAAGACTTGTCAGGCAGAATTGTTTCCTTCGATACAAATTGTACAAAAGCACCCCCCCCCCCCCCCCCCCTTCTCTATCTCCCTGTGTCTCACACACAATATTGAATTTCTAATCTATGCCAACCATTTTTCTCCATTCTTCTCTCCCAGATGTGGCGAGTCAGTACAAACAATTTTACGTCACGTTGCGACTTCTCGTCATTCTCTCCCTACCTTCCTCACGCTCGCAACCCCCCCCCCCCCCCCCCCCCCCCCCCCCCCCCCCCCCCTCCTCTCTCCCTAATTTGGCGGTATGACACAATGAAAAATTAAAATTTTTCCATTTCTACACCAGTTGAGTGTAATGGTCTACACTTATGGGTGACTGATAGTCGCATAGATTCCATGAGAGAGAGAGAGAGAGAGAGAGAGAGAGACCAAAGTCTGAAGGTACAGTATTTCTACCAAAGGCATCAAACCATCATTCATGTATATACAGACTTTACATACCGATTATATACAAAAAGGCATAGTAAAATGTCAAGGACATGCATAGATGAGCACATGAACATGTACACAGACATTTCCTTTCCCTATGATGATGGTGATCATGAACATTAAATCCCCTTCTCCATTCTCGTACAGAAAGACATCTGGGTGTGTGTGTGTGTGTGTGTGTGTGTGTGTGTGTGTGTGGGGGGGGGGGGGGGGGGGGGGGAGTTGTCTTAGTCATGATCAGATTAACTCCCC
>JADBJO010002422.1:149914-154914 GCA_016801955.1 Conus betulinus
ATGACAGGCACAACAAAAGGACATACAGGGTCAGTTTACAGCGACACGGTCAAAGGACGGACATAATAGGATCAGTTGAAATTCTGACGGGCACAAGAAAAGGACGTACAGGGTCAGTTTATGGTGAGAGGATCAAAGGAAGCACATACAGGGTCGTTTGTAGTGTCAGGGTCAGATGAAGGACATGTTGGGTCAGTTGAAGTAATGATAGCGTCAAGGGAAGGACATAATTGGGTCAGCTGGAATTGGGGCCGGGTCAAAGGAAGGACGTGTAGGGTCAGTTTAGCTAATGGCAGGAGATAAGGAAGGACATATCAGGTCAGTTGAAATAGCCACAGGTCTAAAGGACATATAAGGTCAGTCGAAATTATGATAGGGTCAAGGGGGAAGGACATATAGGATCAGTTGTAATCATGACAGGTATAACTAAAGCACATGCAGGGTCAGTTTGTGGCGATAGGGTGAAAGGGGGGGGGGGGGGGGGGGGGGGGACATTTAGGGTCAGTTTGTAGCGACAGGGTCATATGTAGGTCATATTGGGTCAATTGAAATAATCACAGGATCAATCAAATGACATAGCGGGTCAGTCAAAATAATGGCGGGGGTAAAGGAAGGACTAAAGGACCAGTTGGTAGCGACAAGTTCAGATGAAAGACATATAGAGTTAGTAAAATAATGACAGGGTCAAGGGAGGACATATTGGGTGAGTTGAAATCATGACAGGGTCAAGGGAAGGACATATTGGGTCAGTTAAAATCATGACAGGGTCAAGGGAAGGACATACTGGGTCAGTTGAAATCATGACAGGGTCAAGGGAAGGACACATTGGGTCAGGTAAAATCATGACAGGGTCAAGGGAAGGACATATTGGGTCAGTTGAAATCATGACAGGGTCAAGGGAAGGACATATTGGGTCAGTTGAAGTCATGACAGGGTCAAGGGAAGGACATATTGGGTCAGTTGAAATCATGACAGGGTCAGGGGAAGGACATATTGGGTCAGTTGAAAATATGACAGGGTCAAGGGAAGGACATAATTATTGGGTCAGTTGAAATTATGACAGGGACAAAAAGGAAGGACATTTGGGGTCAGTTGAAATAATGATAGGTTAAAGGGTACAACATACTGAATCAGTTGAAATCATGACAGGGACAAAGGAAAGGACACATTGGGTCAGTTGAAATAATGACAGGTTAAAGGGTACTACATACTGGGTGAGTTGAAATCATGACAGGGTCAAGGGAAGGACATACTGGGTCAGTTGAAATCATCATGACAGGGTCAAGGGAAGGACATATTAGGTCAGTTGAAATCATGACAGGGTCAAGGGAAGGACATACTGGGTCAGTTGAAATCATGACAGTGTCAAGAGAAGGATAGCATGGGTCAGTTGGAAATATGACAGGGCTAAGGGAGGACGTATCGTATCAGTTGAAATTGTGATAGGGTGAATGGTAGGACATACAGGATCAATCAACCTGATGGGGTGCAAGGTAGGGCATACAGGATCAATCAACCTGATGGGGTGAATGGTAGGACATACAGGATCAATCAACCTGATGGGGTGCAAGGTAGGGCATACAGGATCAATCAACCTGATGGGGTGCAAGGTAGGACATACAGGATCAATCAACCTGATGGGGTGCAAGGTAGGACATACAGGATCAATCAACCTGATGGGGTGCAAGGTAGGACATACAGGATCAATCAACCTGATGGGGTGAATGGTAGGACATACAGGATCAATCAACCTGATGGGGTGTAAGGTAGGACATACAGGATCAATCAACCTGATGGGGTGCAAGGTAGGACATACAGGATCGATCAACCTGATGGGGTGCAAGGTAGGACATACAGGATCAATCAACCTGATGGGGTGCAAGGTAGGACATACAGGATCAATCAAAATAATGGTTTGGGAAAAGGAAGGACATGTAAGGTCAGTTTATATAGTGACGGAAGGGCATGTAGGATCAGCTTATACAATGACAGAGTTAAAAAAAAAAAGAATATACAGGATCTTTTTTCTTATGACAGAGCCAAAAGGAGGACCTATAGGGTGAGTTTATATGATGACAGGGACAAAAGAAGAAGAACATACAAGATCCAGTCTGTATCACAAGAGCCAAAGGGAAGGGCATACCAGATAAGTTTATATCATGGCTGGGTCAGAGGAAAGACGTTAATAAAAAAAAAAGTCAGCGTATGTAATGATGGAGCCCTAGGGAGGACATCTCGGATCAGTTTATATAACCGCAGGGCCAAAGGTAGGTCAAGCGGGATCAACTGTGGAATGACAGAGCCATATGATTGATTGCATGTTGAGTCTCTGCAATGAGGGGGCCATAGGATTGATTGCATGTTGAGTCTCTGCAATGAGAGGGCCATAGGATTGATTGCATCTTGAGTCTCTGCAAATGAGGGGGGGCATAGGATTGATTGCATCTTGAGTCTGTGCAATGAGGGGGCCATAGGATGATTGCATCTTGAGTCTCTGCAGTGAGGGGGCCATAGGATTGATTGCATCTTGAGTCTCTGCAATGAGGGGGGCATAGGATTGATCGCATCTTGAGTCTCTGCAATGAGGGGGGCATAGGATTGATTGCATCTTGAGTCTCTGCAATGAGGGGCCATATAGTTGAGTCTCTTGAGAGGGCCATCTGAGTCTGTCTGCATGAGAGAGGGCCATAGGATTGATTGCATGTTGAGTCTCTGCAATGAGGGGCCATAGGATTGATTGCATCTTGAGTCTCTGCAATGAGGGGGCATAGGATTGATGCATCTTGATGAGGGGGGCATAGGATTGATCGCATCTTGAGTCTCTGCAATGAGGGGGCCATAGGATTGATCGCATCTTGAGTCTCTGCAGTGAGGGGGCCATAGGATTGATTGCATGTTGAGTCTGTGCAATGAGGAGGCCATAGGATTGATTGCATCTTGAGTCTCTGCAATGAGGGGGCCATAGGATTGATTGCATCTTGAGTCTCTGCAATGAGGGGGCCATAGGATTGATTGCATTTTGAGTCTGTTCAATGATAGAGTCATAGGATTAATTGCATGTGGAGTCTGTGCAAAGACAGGGCCATAGAATTGATTGCATTTTGAGTCTGTTCAATGAGAGGGCCATAGGATTGATTGCATGTTTGAGTCTGTGCAATGAGAGGGCCATAGGATTGATTGCATCTTGAGTCTGTGCAAGGAGAAGGCCATAGGATTGATTGCATGTTGAGCCTGTGCAATGAGAGGGCCATAGGATTGATTGCATCTGGAGTCTATGCAATGGCTGCACATGGAAAAGCCGCATGGGGTCACTTTTTTTTAATGGCAGAGCCAAAGACGGGACGTGTTGGATCGAAATGCAGTGCAACCAAGACCTGCAGTGAAGGCTTGTGTCGAGGAGGAACGTGTGTCTGCGATTCCAGTGGTTCCACTTATGCCAGGGATTTCTCTTGTAGTAAGTCTGTTAACTCTCTCTCTCTCTCTCTCTCTCTCTCTCTCTCTCTCTCTCTCTCTCTCTCTCTCTTCTCTCTCTCTCTCTCTCTCTCTCTTTCTCTCTCTCACTCTCTCTCTCTCTCTCTGTGCAAGTATGCGCGCGCGCGCGCGCGCGCGCGCGCGTGTGTGTGTGTGTGTGTGTGTGTGTGTGTGTGTGTGTGTGTGTGTGTGTGTGTGTGTGTGTGTGTGTTGTTTGAGCTGGCTGTTCAACCTTTGCAGAGGCCTTCATTCTGTCTAGTGCCTTCTCGTTTCCTAACGAAGCAGGAGAAAATGAATTAGAAAAACAGATGATGTCAGACATTTTCCATGGGAATCTGTGTTAGAGCTCGCGTGCTCAGCGCAAGTGACCCCACCATTTTCAACGCACAGATGGAGCTGGTGCGCAAACTCAAAACAACTCTGCCTCGTTAGCCAGTTTATCATTTCAGTCAGAGGGAGAAAATATCAAAGCATGCATGTGAAACAATGACTCTTTAATACAGACAGTTCAAATCCCGATTGTTATTTTAGCGTTTGCTTCAAATCTGATATGTAGATCTTTACCTATTTGCTTGGCCCATAAGTTTTAGAAAATGAAAATACTATTTGTAATGGAAAGACGGCGTTATCTTGTGCTTTTTTTTTTAACAGTGTAGTCATTTACCTGGTTTTTGTTCAGAGCTGAAAGCCGGATCATCCTGTACCAAGCACGATGATTGCAACGCCGGTCTAACGTGTGAAAATGGTCGCTGCAGTGAGTTATTGCCTTTAAAAAAAAATACTTTCTTTGTTTTACGGTGAAGTAAGTTTCATCCAGTCATGGTGTGGCTTCATTTGTCTTGCTGTATTTTCATGTTGTTTGAAACCATTCTTTGTTATGCTGAAACTATGTGTAGACATTATGCTATTTGGGAGCTGTTTTTGAACGCTTTGCCAAATTCGCTTTCTTTCCTGTAGTCTATGTTGTTCGTAATCATTACTTTTCGACTCGCGCATCTGACAAGTGGGTCGTTATAGTAACACACTCGGTTGTCTTTGTGTGTGCGGGTGTTTGTGTGTGAGCAAGTGTGTCTAAGACTCGTATTGATTGTGTGTTAATAGTAACAACAAACATTGACGTGAACAAACTTGAGAAAATGATAAAGATTAAGATCTTCCCAGCCATCACGTCTGCTGCTAGTTTATTCAATTAACAGCTCTTGCTTTGGAATCCACATTGCAAGATTGTTTTTCTCTTAAAGATAATACATTAATATTTATGCAATGAAATGAATGCAGGTCTATTGCTCTATTGTCTTTTTCCACTTGAAAATGTGTTATTTTCTTCTAACACTTGTGAAATGATACTATTTGCAAATACAATAAAAGATATAAGAGTTGCGTTCTGTCCAGATTAATGGCCCACATTATCAGTAGTGCGTCATGCATGATACCTCAAAATATTACATCACGTCGATATTGATTGTGAATGCCTTGGCCACCTGCTGGTAAGAAACCAAGAACAAAATGGCTGAGTGAAAAGTTCTTCC
>JADBJO010002422.1:159914-162414 GCA_016801955.1 Conus betulinus
ATCCGTATGGCCAGTTCTATTTTCTATGATCTTGCTCCATCGGTTTACCAGTGGTGGAACCAGGGAGAGAGATGTTACGGCAATGCTCAATACTGTGCAGATGGTACAACGTGTGAGTCTGAAATCTGCAGTAAGTTTATATTAATTCTCTTTTTGTTCGTTCGTTTATGTACAAGTCTTTCAAACCACGTTTCCAAGTATAATCACTGCACGTGAGAGGCAAAAGACATACCACACACATGTAAATAGATCCCCTTCAATTACTGTGAAAAACAAATTGATTGAACAGGGACGGATGTGAAAATGATTATGTGACTTAAAACTGTCCTTTTTCTTCCGGCGTAATGAGAAGTTTTCACTCCCCGAATGGTTCACTCCCAGGGAGTTGAACTGTTCGTAAGTACATTTTAACTCCCCGGGAGTGAAACTAGAATATAAACAAACTCCCTCTGTGTTTCAGTTTGACTCCAGGGGGAGTTATTCTGACACACCACCAGAATGACGCCTACTCACCACCCACCACCCTCTCCCCGCACCTCGCTACCACCCATGCATCTTATATATTTTCGAAATCTGTATGTGTGTGTGTGTGTGTGTGTGCGTGTGTGTGTGTGTGTGTGTGTGTGTGTTCCTTATGCACGGCCACAGTTCTCAACCGATCGACACCAACTTTGGTATCAAGCATCCTTAGCACCCCGGGAAGGTCATGGGTTATTTAGTTTGGGGCGGCACTGTTTCTAGGGCGCAGAACAAAAAATTCCAATAAATCAGAGCCATAGTTCTCAACCGATCAACCCCAAATTTGGCACAAAGCATCCTTGGCACCCTGGAAACGTCATGGGCTATTTACTTTGGACTGACACTGTTTCTAGAGCGCAGCAAAATTAGAAGTTTGAAAAATCGATTTCTGCCTGTAGTAAGTGAAGTGAACTTAGCGAAGTGAACTACCAGGGACACAAAAATCACAAAGCTTTCACTTCACGCGACACAGTGTGTGTGTGTGTGTGGGGGGGGGGGGGGGGGGGGGGGGGGGGGAGATGGAGGAAAGGGGTGAGGGGAGGAAGGAGAGAAAAGGGGGAAGGAGGGGAAAGGGGAAAGGTGGGGGAAATCCATAAATCTATCTGTGTGTGTGTGTGTGCGTGTGTGTGTGTGTGTGTGTGTGTGTGTGTGTGTGTGGTCCTTCTGCTCGGCCATAGTTCTCATGGCTGGACCTTGTAGATGTGCACGTTTGTGTGAAATTTCATTGACATTGGATAATAAAGTAGCGTGTTATTGACACTTTGTGTCGACCTTTCGGGGTCCCTGTGACCTTGACGTTTAGCTATGGCGAATTTGAATCTGCTGCATAAGCTGTGGAGGTAAAAGCCAAAGGCAACGCGCAAATGTCGAAGAAATCGGTGAGAGAAACGTAGCTGTGGTTGGCGAGTGAAGATTTACTTCTCTCCCAAGGTAACAGTCGCACTCGTGACCTTGACTTTTAATCTTGGAGTTTTGAAACGCACAATGTGGGTGGACTTTATAGTTGTGCACTTTTGTGTGAAATTGTATGGACATTGGATAATAAAAATCGCGAGTTATGAACACTAGTGTTGACCTTTCGGGGGTCCGTGTGGCCTTGACCTTTGCCTGTGACGATTTTGTGTCTACTGCCTAAGCTGCAGGGGTAAAGGCCAAAGGCTGCCAGCAAATACGGAAGACATCAGTCCAGAAACAGTGGCTGTCGGTAGAACATTTCCTTCTCTCCTGATTTTCAGTCTTAAGTCTGTCGACGAAAATTGTATCAAGACTCAATGCGTCACGTGACGGCCGACCAGCCCATGACCTTTCCAAGGTACCAGGGATGCTTGATACCAAATTTGGTGGCGATCGGCGAACAGTGTGTTTTTGTGTAAGCATTAGACAGACACACAGACCGATACACAGACAGACACACAGACAGACAGACACACACACACTGACTGACTGACTGAAACTATTTACTGTCAGATTAGCATAGTGTTATACTGACATTTAAAAAAAAAAGTAATGAATTAATGAGAAACGAAAATAATACAAATGACATCTGAATGACATAACAATCATTAAGGAAAATTAACAGGGAAACAATTCACATTTATAAGTAAAATAATAAAATCAGAAATGGTAACAATAAACCAAATTACAAACTGTAACAATTACAAATCACACACACACACACACACACACACACACACACACACACACACACACACACACACACACACACACACACACATAAGACTAAGACGTTGCTGTTGTTGGTGTTGCTGCTGCTGTGGTTGATGAAGATGATGATGATGAAGAAGAACAAGATGATGATGATGATGATGGTGATGGTGATGATGATATGAACATTAAATCCCACTCTCCATTCTCGCACAGAAACACATCTGGGGATAGGTGGGTGGGGAGTCGAAGTCATCTTAATCATGATCAGATTAACCCCCGCTCTGTTACAAAGTAACTCTCCTGGAGTCGTTTC
>JADBJO010002422.1:187414-197414 GCA_016801955.1 Conus betulinus
GAACCTTGCACTCAAGACTTCCACTTCTTTCAGCGAGGACTGAAACTTAAGTCCATCTTCCCGCAGCCTCCTTCAGAGGCCTTCAGGAGTGGCACTGGCCTCAGAGGTCATCGTGTCCGTGCTGAATTTCAACCAAAAAAATTACAGTCCCCCTGGAAACAGACCACGGGGTAGACTCCAATACTAAACATGCAGCTTTATCAACAGGGTCGCTGCTGTCACTACTAATCCACTGGGCACTCACTTCCACGTCCGCATGCCTCTCACTTGCCAGTTAGAAGATGCTGTCTACGGTATTCCGTTCTCTTTGCAAGACACGTCATATGCTGGACTGACTCACCGTCTCTTGGCTTAACGTTTCGAAATGCGTGAAAGAGATACCACGCTGCGACACAACACCTCTGTTGAGCAACATTTCACTACATCATATCAGGGCAACAATTGTCTCATGGGCAATATGCAACTGTGTGCAAAACATCTCTGGTCTTCGCAGAAAGTTCATGGAATCCTACATCACTTGCAGACTTGGAACTCTGACACAAACAGGTCTACACAACCCGTTTGGATCCGGCACCTACAGTTTCTTTTTTCATGCAAAATAGATAGACAGACAGTAGATAGACAGAAGAAGACAAATAGATAGTTAAAATAATAGATAGATAGATAGATAGATAGATAGATAGATTGAATTAGATATAGGTAGAGAGATATAGGTAGATAGATAGATACATAGATCTAGCATTTCCAGTTTCTTCTTTTTCATATAAGATAGATAGACAGATAGTTTGAGAGAGAGAGAGAGACAGACAGACAGACAGACAGACAGACAGACAGATAGATAGATAGATAGATAGAGATAGATGGACAGATAGATAGATACCCTTCCCTTCCAAACATTTTTGCTCCTTTGGAATATCCACACCCCCCCACCCACACCCCCACCCCACACACACACACACACACACACACACTTATCTGTCTTCTCACGGAAGTTATTTGTTTAAAATTTCTTCTCTTTTATACGCCATGAACAATTAAGGCGCTTGTGTTACGATGATTTCTTTGCCTTTGAATAACCTATTGTTCAGATTGTCGCCCTTTTCCATCCCTGGGATCTGTGTTCCTCCCCCTCCCCACCCACCCCCGTTTTTTGTATTGTTTTCAGCTGTTTAGATCCCTCAGTCATCTGTAAGTCTTTTATCACTAAAAACACTGTTCGCCATGTTTTCCACGATATCATTTTTTTTTTCAGTTTAGAATTTAATGAAATCTTCAGTTTACAGATTTTGAATCCCGCTCACCTAAAACCTCGCCCTGTCATACATTTTCACTCAGCAGACCGGGGTGGAGGGGGGGGGGGGGGGGGGGGGGGGGGGGGTAGCTCAGTTGGTAGATCGCCAGACTCGTGATCCTAGGGCTTCAGGTTCGAATTTCGGTATAGGGGGATTTTTTTTCTCGCGGAGTTAACATTGGTTCTGACTACTTACCCGATACAGTCCTTCGAATGAGACTATAAACCGAGGTTCCGTGTGTGAACGCACGCGCAACATCTTGCACACACATAAAATCCCATCACCAACTTTCGGAAGAGAAGGCCAGTTTGGCTGTTGGTATGGATGACACGTTACACATAGCATTGCACCTTCCCTTGAAGACGGAGTATGGGTGCCTTAATGGCGGGATAAAAAAAAAAGAAAAAACGGTCATACACACAAACACTCCACTGCCTGTCTATACAGGCAATGTCCGCCGCAGTAACAGCCTGCGTACACAGAAAGAAAGAAAGAAAACTCAGCAGACCTTACACACGCATACCCTGATATCAAACATGAACGCCACAGATGAGTGCCTGTGTGTTTGTCTACACACATAGTATGATTATTAGTTCATTTTTTTTTATTATTATTATAAGCAGAAAAACAATACCACACGCAATAAGGAAAGACAAAAAGAGTAACAAACAAATATTTGGAGTTAGAAAAAGGGGGGAGGGAGATAACGATAGGGAGAAGTTGGGAGAGCAGCGACAGCGGTGGAGAGGGGGAGGGGGGGGGGGGGGTGTAGACATGACGGTAGGGAAGTGCCGTCATAGAGGGATGGTTAAGCGGAAGTGAGGAGCTGGTACACAGAGAAAGGGGAAGGGGGTTGAGATTGTATCAAGTTGACCTAGAGACAGCGGGGAGAGAGAGGGAGAGGGAGGACTCAAAGAAAAAAAAACGACAGAGAGAGAGAGAGAGAGAGGGGTGGGGGGGGGGGGCGGGGGGGGGGGGGGGGGGGGGGGGGGGAAGAGCGTATATCCGGACAACAATTTACGAAGGCAAAGTGAATGAGAGAAGGAGGGGAAAAAGGGGAAGGTAGGAAAGAGCAGGTACGCAGGGAGAGAGAGAGAGAGAGAGAGGGGGGGGGGGGGGAGGGCTGGGGAAAAGGAAGGGGGGAGCTGCCCTTGAAGGATGGCACAAGTGATGGGGCGGGGAGGAAGGAAGACCCGGGAGAGTCGGGGAGTGCTGGAACAGAAGAGGGAGGGAGACAATGAAGTGAGATGGGTAGCAGAGAGAGAGAGAGAGAGAGAGAGGAGGGGGAGGGCAGATGCAAGGGAATGAAGGAAGAAGGGAGGGAGGAAGGCAAGGGAAAGGGGGAGAGGTGGGGAACACAAGTGGTGGTGAGTAGGTATCGAGCATTTCTTTTGCGACGACACCATGAGAAATCTTTTGGACTGTATAAAATGTACCTAAGATGATAGGAATTTCCATGAAAGACAGATTTTCAGACAAAAGCGTGCCTGAGATTGTACCGATTATGACCTCTGTGAAATAACACATATGCACAATATATCGGCCCTTACCATTCAAGCTGTTGAAATGTCCAAGTTTAATTAAAAATCATATACTTTTCTTAAAGATGTGGATACAAACACTGTAGCACCATGCTATAGCAGTCCACTGTGCCTTGATGATGGCATCCATCTGTCTCCAGAGACAGTGGTGTTGCACTGTGGATCAGTCAGTTGTGGAACTGCAGCGCCTGATGTGGCTGAAGAGCCCGATCCTTGAGCAGCAGACTCTGTTTCCAGTTGCTGCAGGTGAAATATTGTTCATCAGTTTTTTGTGGTACCGATGCAATTTTTTGCCGTCTGCGGCGCCTCTGGTCTTCGCTCTGGGCCTCTCTCCTCTGCTCTACTTGCTGGATGCCGGCCTTCATGATGGATCCCCAGCTGACCCGCTCTGAAGCTGCTGTCTCCAGGTCTGCTGGGTCCTCGGGTCGCGCTTGCATACATCCTTTTAGCTTAGGGTGGGCCGTCCTGTGGGTCTGGAGCCTGTCGCTAGCTCGCCGCACAGCATGTCTTTTGGGATGCGACCGTCGTCCATGCGGCTGACGTGGCCAAGCCAGCGCAGGTGTCTCTGTGTCAGCATGGCAAACATGCTACGCCTCCCTGCCTGGGCCAGGACGTCCGTGTTGGTGATGTGGTCCTGCCAAGTAATGCCCAGGAGTCTTCTGAGGCAGCGCAGGTGGAAGGCGTTCAGTCTGCGTTCTTGTCGAGATCACAGGGTCCATGCTTCGCTTCCGTAGAGGAGAGTGCTCAGCACGCACGGTTCGTACACTTCATAGTGTTGTCCCAGACTTTCTTCGCCAGGCGGACCATCGCTGTCGCTGCCTTGCCGATCTGCACGTTCACCTCGGCGTCCAGGAGATGGTGGGGCTGAGGTAAGTGAAGTCGTTGACCACTTCGAGGGTGTGATCGCCGATGGGAGATGCGGGGAGTGCTGCTGACGTCTTGGCCCAGGGTGTTCGTTTTCTTCAAGCTGGTAGTTGAAGGGCCCAGCGCGGTGCAGGCATTAGCGAAGCAGGTGATGAGCCGTTGTAGCGCCTCCTCAGTGTGGGCATTGAGGGCGGCGTCGTCTGCGAAGAGCGTCTCCCTGACGAGGACTTTCCGCACTTTCGCCTTCGCCCAGAGGCGTGCCAGGTTGAAGAGGCTTCCGTCACTCCTCGTGTAAAGGAGTATGTCTGCTAGGAATGATATATAGATGCATATTTACAGACCTATGTAAGCAAGAAGATGCATTCATACATATACACATACTCCTCTGTGTGTGTGTGTGTGTGTGTGTGTGTGTGTGTGTGTGTGTGTGTGTGTGTGTGTGTTGCCTCATCTTCTGGTGAAGAAGCTCAATGGTACATTCCAAGTCACATACCACCCACAGTGAACATGCTATTCTGTTAGAGTGATGGGACTTGCATGATGTGACACACAGAACGTTTTAAAGCAGCTTCCATGAAAACCTTCAGAGATGTCCTACATGATGTGACCTTGAATTTCTGACAGAGATAAAACAGTTTTCGTCTGATCTTAGATTTTATGGAGGAAAGATCTTTAACAACATCTCCGATGTGTCTTTGAAAGATGTGTGCTAGAGGGCTATATGAATTTTTTGTTTGTTTGTTTACTTGCTTGTTTTACTGTCTTTATGAGTTGACTTCAACGCGGTGACAGCCCTGATAGGACCCTTAGCGATCGGCTTGCTTAAAGGCAATTTTATCTCTACCCCTTTAGTCTCCTCTGTTGTTTTTATTCCTTAATTTAGCCCCCATCATTTCTTAAAATATACTATGTACTCTCTCTCTCTCTCTCTCTCTCTCTCTCTCTCTCTCTCTCTCTCTCTCTCTTCTCTCTGTGTGTGTGTGAGAGAGAGAGAGAGAGAGAGAGAGAGACAGACAGACAGACAGACAGACAGACAGACAGACAGAGAGAGAGAGAGAGAGTCAAAAATCATCATTAGACTCATAGCCGAAAACAAAGTAAATTTACTTTCAGGTGGAGCTTTCTGAAACTGTAGGCAACACTTGCGATGTGCTCTTGCGTGTCCTTGTGTGTGAGCGTGTGTTTGTGCGCGATGTGTATGTGTGTGTGTGTGTGTGTGTGTGTGTGTGTGTGTGTGTGTGTGTTTTTCCACCATAAATTTTCTTTTCAAGAATGCTGATTTGCATAGACGTGGAAACCATGCCTGTGTAAAGAATTCAGCGGCTTTTGGGGGCGAACTACTGGCCACTTAGGCTGACCCCGCAAGGCAACACATCTTCTCTCCCCGACGAACCACACTTATAGAAACATGAAGTCGCTACCACTCACACACACACACACACACACACACACACACACACACACACACACACACACCACACCACACCACACCATACCACATCACACTACTTCACCACCCGTTGATTTACTTTTCTTACGCCTCTTGAGACACTCCTCCAACGCACGCCATTTTGGCAGGTCCTCCTTAACTGGGCCCACGTCATTCCGGCGGCCTTCATCTCAGCGTCGACACTCCTGCGCCAAGTCTGTTTCGGTCGACCCACTTTCCGCTTTCCTTGTGGATTCCAATCCAGAGCCTGCCTGGTTACGTTGGATACAGGTTTCCGCAGCGTGTGGCCGATCCATCCTCATTTGTTTCTGTATCTCAGTTTCAATTTGGGACTTGTCTCATCCTGTCCCACAGTTGTTCGTTGGAGATGACTTCCGGCCATATGATGTTGAGGATGTTTCTGAGACATCTATTGATGGATGTCTGTAGATTGTTGGTGTTGGTCTTGGTTACTCACCATGTTTCTGAACCATGTAGAAGAAGAGACCTCACGTTGTGTGAAAATCCGGATCTTGTTGCAGAGTGAGAGGGCTCTTGATCTCCAGGTCTGGCAGGGTGTTGAAGGCGTGTCTTGCTTTGTTGATTCGGCATTTGATGTCTCCGTCTGTCCCCCCATCTTTACTGACTACAATGCCCAGGTAAACAAACTTGTCAACTTCCTTGATGTCTTCTTGGTGAAGTCACTGGATCTTGCTGTTTGTTGTTCACCTCATGACCTCTGCCTTCCCGGTGTTGATTTGGAGCCAAGTCTTCTCAGCTTCTTCTGCAACACGACATGGCTTCTCTTGTGCATCTTGCTGCTTGTGGGAGAGGAGGCTGATGTCGTCCGCGAAGTCCAGGTCCTCCAGCTGCTTCGTGAAGAACCACTGGATACCTGTCCTCCGGCCTGCTGTAGACTGTCTCATGACCCAGTCAATCACCATCAGGAAGATTGTCGGCGAAAGTAAACAACCCTGACGGGACGCCGGTTTGTACAGAGAAGGGGGTTCCGTCAGCTTCCCATCGTGGATGACTTGGCAGGTGGCATCTTCGTATAGTTGTTGGATGATGGTGACGAACTTTGGTGGAAAGCCATAGTGGTACATCAGTTTCCAGATGACGTCTCTGTCGACACTGTCAAAGGCCTTCTGAAAGTCGATGAAAACTGTGTACAGGTGTGTGTGTGGTGTGTGTGTGGGGGGGGGGGGGGGGGGGGGGGGGGGGGGTCTGCCACACTCTAGGGACTGCTCGATGATGATCCGCAGTGTCGCAATATGGTCCGTACATGATCTATCTTGGCGGAAGCCTGCCTGTTCTTCCCGAAGTGTCTGGTCAAGGGCGGTCTTCAATCTCTCTAGGATGATTCTTGTCAATATACCCCGGGAGGGACAGCAGCATGACTCCTCTCCAGTTGTTGCAGGATGACAGGTCCCCCTTTCTTCGGCAGCTTTACAAGATGGCCTTTCTTCCAGTCTTCTGGCACTCTCTCCTGTTCCCAGATCTTGTGTAGGAGTGGGTAGCAGCATCTCAGTCGAAGTCTGGATGTCTGCCTTTAGTGTGCTCGGGTGGTATGCCGTCAGGACCCGCTGCCTTGCCTGACTTGAGGAACTTGATGGCTTTGGTGATCTCTGTCTTCGTGGGGGGGGGGTTGGTATTGATATCAAGAGCTCGGTTGGTGGTGGGATGTCAGGCGGGGCTGGTGGTGCGGGTCTGTTGAGTATTTCTTTGAAGTGCTCAGCCCATCTTGCTCTCTGGTGGTTTCTTTGCCTGAGATGGCATTTCCGTTCTTGTCCTTGACGGGGCGACTGGGATTTCCGGTCTTACCAGAGAGTGTTCTGGTGATCTCGTATAGTATAGTCTCTTCATGTTTCTTTGGCCCCTGTAGTCTCTCTGCTTCGTCAGTCAGCTCCTCGATGAAGTTTCTCTTGTCTTTTCTTGCACTTCTTTTCACTTGTCGGTTTATCTCCCGGTAGCGTGCTTGTAGTTCTTGCTTCTTGCTTCTCTTCTTGATCTTGTGTCTGATTGATCTTGTCTTTCAGATGTTTTCTGTCTGCGATCAGTGTCCATGTCTCCGTTGTCAAACCATTCTTTATGTTTCCTTGTCTTCTTTCCCTAGGACTGTTTTGCATGTTGTCTTCCAGACCTCTCGCAGACTGTGCCATTGCTCTTCTACTGTTTCCTCCTCTGGCAGTAGGAAAGCGCACTGAACTTGTTCCTAAGCTCTACCTTGAATTCTTCTGCATTTTCTTTCTCTTTTAGGCTGTGTACATTAAACTTGTACGATGGTCTTCCTGCCTGGTCAGTGTAGGCTTTCAGTTTGGTCTTGAGTACTGCCACAACCAGATGGTGATCTGATGCTGCGTCCGCTCCGCGCCTCGCCCTGACGTCATGCAGGCTCCGCCTCCACTTCTGCCGATGGTAGTGTGGTCAATCTGGTTCTCGGTCTTGCCGTCTGGGGAAATCAATGTGGTCTTGTGAATGGTCTTATGGGGAAATAGAGTGCCTCCAATCACCAGGTCGTTGAAAGTACAGAACTCTGTGAAGAGGTCGCCATTTTCATTCTGCTCTCCAACACCGTGTCTACCCATGATGAGTTCTCTGTCTGTGTTGTCTGATCCCACTTTTGCATTCAGGTCTCCCATGAGGATCTTTAAGTCTCTCCTTGGTGTTTTTTGTCCAGGGTTGCTTGGATTTGCTCATAGAATTCTTCTTTGACCTCTATATCTGCTGCATTGTAGGAGCGTAGCTAGCACTGTACGATTGCGACTTTCCTGCCCTTTGAGTTGAACCTTGCAGTGAGGATCCTTGGTGACACAGATTCCCAGGACAGCAGTGCTCGCGTTGCCTCGGGTGTCAACATCAGCGCTACTCCGAGCATGTGTGGCTGGCCTTCTTCCTGTCCAGAGTAGATGATGGTGTCTCCACTCGTAAGTCTTGTCTGTCCTGTTTCCCTCCATCGTGTCTCGCACAGGCCAAGTATTTTCAGATTGTATCTATGCATCTCTCTACTCACTTGAGCACTTGTTCCGGTCTCATACGGGGTTCTGATGTTCCAGGTCCCTATCCTGGTCTTGGTTTTGGTCGTCAGAAGAGCAGTCGGCGCACTGGCTTCCCGAAGGCTTTCACCAGCTCGCGTCATGGGCTCTACCAGAGAGGGCTCTTCCTCAACCCAGGTTGTCTTTAGATATTGTCGTTGCGGTTTCTGTAACAGGCTAGGGTTTTGTTTTTTTTTTTTTAACAGCATCGGGTTGTTAGCCCAGTTCAAACCCTCAACCTGGAGGGCCCAGTGAGTGCTATTCGTCTGGTCTCTACCCTTTGACCTGTCTGGCTTGGGTGGCCCTGCCAGGAGACGGATCTCCCGCCGGCATAGCTCTCAGGGTCATAGAGACACGCAAGCCCCTCAACCACAACAGGGTTGCACTCTCTGAGGAGTCACCACCCCGTGCGCGTTCAGAAATGTACCCTTGTCGCAACTTTATATTATAATGTGCATTCATACTTTATCCAGCTGGCTATTGTTTTTTTACCTGGCATTGTGTATTTCTGTGTCTTGAAGATATCAGAGATGGTGCTACGTGCTCACAAACCAGTATGCCATTCCTTGTATTTCTGGAAGTACGTTCAACAGCAACTTTGTGGTAAGTACAATATGGCAGCACTTCCAGTGCTGAGTACAGCATTGCAACCTGTCATGAGTTTCTGGTGCAACATGTCGTAGCCATGTTTGTTTTGTGTACAATATTGGAGCCTTTTCTGTGTTTTTTTTGGTGCAACATGTCGTAGCCATGTTTGTTTTGAGTACAATATTGGAGCCTTTTTCTGTGTTTTTTTTTTTTGTGCAACATGTTGTAGCCCTGTTTGTTGTGAGTACACCATTGCAACCTTCCCTGTGTTTCTGGAGCAACATGGCATAGCCATGTTTGCTGCAAGTACAGTGCAACGTCATAGCCACGTTTGTTGTGAGCACAACATTGCAACCTTCCCTGTGTTTCTAGAGCTACACGTCATAGCTATGTTAGTTGTGAGTACGGCGTTTTAGTATTCCTTGTGTTTCCAGAGCAATATGACATAGCCAGGTCCGTTGTGAGTACAGCATATCAACATCCTTTGTGTTTCTTTTATTTGGCGTTCATTTATTTATATGTTCGTATATCTATTTTTTTTTTTTACTTTGTAGGCATGTTCGCCACTCTTGAAAGAACAGAGAAACTTCGTCTGCGCTCATATTTGTGCGTAAAACACTATTACTGCCCTGTGTGGGATAGAGACAACCTGATCAGAAACGGTCCTGTTTGGCGATATTGCAGTGCTGGAAGTGGAGAGATGTGTCTGGGAGACAGCAGGAGCAACTGTAAGCTGGGAAGTGTTTGCGATGACGACCACCTCTGTCGTGAGTGACTCTGTCTGCATCAGTCCTCATCTACTTTTAATCTCGCTCTCTATCAGTTGTTTTATTTCTCTCTCTCATTCTAATGACACACACACACACACACACACACACACACACACACACACACACACACACACACACACATGGGCACACACACACCCATACCCGCACATTGGACACAGTGAATAACTGACATTTTGTACGAATAGCAGGTCGAAGTATATTTTGCCAGTAAGATTTGTTTGATTATCAGTTCATTGAATTTTTTTTTTTTACCTTTACAATATTGAAGAGAGAGGGGGGGGGGGGGGGGGGGGGGGGGGGGGGGGGGGGGGGAGGGGAGGAGATGGATGACTGTATGTTTTGTTAAGAATGTACAATAAGGGGAGTAGTTGGGAGTGAGTGGATGCATTCAGAGAGAGAGAGAGAGGGGGGGGGGGGGGGGAGTGTGTGTGTGTGTGTATGTGTGTGTGTGTGTATGTGT
>JADBJO010002422.1:202414-216360 GCA_016801955.1 Conus betulinus
CAGCTCTTTCCCTGCCTGCCTCTGCGCCATCTTCCTTCAAGCGTGCCCTGCAGGATTCTCTTTGCCAGCGAGTCGTGTCGTGTCACGTGGCCAGACCACGTCAGCTTTCTCCTCCTGACTGTACCCAAGAGGGGTTCCCGTGGTCCTGCCAGTGTGGCCACCACTCTCGGATAGAGTCGTTGGTGCTGTGCTCTGTCCATGAGACGTTGAGTAGTCTTCTGTATGCCTCCATTTCAAGGCTTGGATCCTTCTCTCCTGCTCTGCCGTCAAGGTCCAGCTGTCACACCTGTACAGGAAGATTGAAAGGACGAGGGTTTTGCATTGCTTGAGGGTTTTTTTTTTTTTTTTTTTTTTTTTTTATAGGAAAGCTGATGTTACTGCTTCTCCACAGCTTTGTGAGCTTTGCCATAGCTGATGTGGCAAGAGCTAATCTGACCTTGACTTCTGTTGAGCAGCGACCGTCTTTCGTGAGTGTGGAGCCGAAGTATTTTGAACGCTCCCACCTCTATAGCTTTGGTCCGTTCATTGTGCTGTTTACGACAGCTTCCTTCCTCCTTTGCCCCTCTACCACCCTACCCCACCTCTAACCACACCCCCCCCCCCCCCCCCCCCCCCCCCCCCCCGTCTTCCTCAAACACACACACTTACGCACACACAATACACACGATAATGGTCTTCATTGCTGCTGTTCACCATCACCTTGCTTTTTTTTCTGCGCTGATTTCCATCCCATATAAATTTTGCTTACTAATGCCAAAATGTATGTCACCTTTGTTGATTTTAGAACAGCCTTTGATTCAGTTTTAATAGAAACGCACTATGGACAGTCCTGAGACGAAAAAAACAAAAAACAAACCAAAAATAATCCTGATGTAAATGAGAAATTGTAGTGTCGTTTTAGAGGTATTTACGATCCTGTATTGGCCTGCGAATGTGGTAATTGCCGTTATTCAAAGTGCTGTGAACGTCGTAAATGTAAAACAAGTTCGCCTGTTGAGATTTTCCTTTCTTTTATGTATTAATGAACTGGTTATTGATTTGTCTGCAAGAGGTAAGCATGGCATTTACCTTATTCCAGGTGCTATAGAAATTTCTTGACTACTATTTGTTTATGAGTTGATGTTATTGTATTCAGCCATTGGTCTTCAGAATCAACTCAGCATAATAGAAATTAAAAGCAGACCCTTTGTGCTTAACAGTCAATCCTGACAAAACAAACACTATGGTATCTGGAAAAGGAGGGCGTTTATCTGCCCAAGAAAGATGGCTTTATGGAAATAATGAAGTCAAAATAATAAATTCTTATAAATATTTTGGAATATATTTTACAACAAAATTGAGTATTATACTGCTTTGTCTGAGGTTTGCAGGAAAGGAAATAGGGGTCATTGAGATATCAAAGTCACTAAAAAGATTAGTTACAACAGTTTTATAGTTATTTCTTGCGCTATTTGACACACAGATTGAACCACTTCTTTCTGGCCTACAAAGCCAAAGTTTAGGGTCTTGAGAAAAATTGTGATCTCATTAAAAAAAAAAAAAAAAAAAAGAAAAAAAAAACTAGACATACATTTGACTTTGAAATATTTCTGAACGTTCCCCTGCACGCCTCAAGCAAACTGGACTGTGGTGAAACCGGCTGATATTCTCCTAGCATACAAACAGCTACAAAATGTTTTAGATACTGGCTCCTTAAATTGCCCATGTCACCACTATTTAGACAGGCATATCAGGTGCTTCTTGCTCTGCTTGAATCTGGGCGTAACAACTGGGAACCAATGTGTGCAGTGTTTTTTATATGAAAATGGATTTTGTATAGTATGGATGTTTGAAGAAGTTGGAAGGGTTTACAGCCTTCTTGCTGAATTTAAAGAGAGACTTATTTCGTGTACTATACGAGAAAACAACGACAAATACAAATGGTATTATTCTTTTAAGAACATTTTCCAGCCAGAAAAGATACTCGTCTTTAAATTGCAAATAAATGGCACAGAGATAGCCTAATATTTCGACGAAGGGTTAGTGGGCTTAGGAACTGCAAGCGTTGGTTTCTTTTTATGAAACACAGACTGATGGTAAATGTCCAGCTTGTGAAGAAGAAACCGAAACTGAATTTAATTTCTTATTCCAATGCACAGCTTACAAAGTTATCCGAAACAAATGCATTGTATTTCACTAACCTTCTTATACTTCTGACCAGAATCGTCTTGTGAATGCTTTGTCGAGCAACAGTGAATATGTGATAATAATAAATCTAGCAAAATTCATATCACAAGCTATGAACATTAGTAAAAAGAGAATTGAAATAAGCAACTAGCGATGCATTTAATCATTAATCATTGACAAGACGATTCATTATCATGTGACAAGTGTGCATTCAGTGTTATGTTTAAGGAAGGGGGGGGTGCATGGGGGGGGGGGGCATAAGTGGGTGGGGGGGGGGGTGGGGGGGGGGGGGGGGGGGGGGGGGGGGGGGGGGGGGCAGGGGGGGGGGGGGGGTGAGGGGGGGGGGGATGGGAGTGTGGGATGGAAGGGAGAAAGCTGTCGGAAAGAGTTGTGGGCGAGGGGTGGCAGGAGGGGGGAAGGGAGGGGTGAGAGGTGAGTGAGTGATTTACTGAGTAAAGGTCAGATATTCCCCCTTGTCTAAAAAGGCTTAATTGCTGGGCTGAAAATAGAAATATCTGTCAATGTCTCTCTATATCATATTATATTGGGTATTGGGTATCTCTCTCTCTCTCTCTCTCTCTCTCTCTCTCTCTCTCTCTCTCTCTCTCTCTCTTAATGTGCAAGTTGGTATTTTTTTGCAGTTAAGTGGTGCATTTCGTATAACGTACCCCCCACTATAAAGCATGCTGTTATAGACTGTTGGAACTTGCATGACATCAGACAACATTTGATGGCAGACACCATGAAAAGCTCGTTCAGAGATGTTCCATCAGACGTGAGCCTTTAAGTTTCTGAAAGAAAAAACAGCTTTGCATCACAGTTCGTTTTACGGCAGAAAGATTGGAAGGACATCTGGCATGTACGGAAGAGAAAAAAGGAAATTGTGTATTATCTATAGATATATATAATATATATAGTTGCGTATATATATTGTTTAACCCATGTTCGCAGTTGACTTTAATCAGGGGACACTCCTTGGGCCGTACTTACATGTCGTCGGTAACGGAAAGTGACTTGACTACCTCTCGTTGTAAGCTCGAAGGTTCGTCACTTGCAGATCCATATCTCGATAGTAACCTTCAACCTCGTGGTTTGCAGTGGGTGAGGGGTGGGTAACGTACAACGAGGATAGGGCATGAGTTCGCCCTGGGTTAGATTAAAACAAAGCCATTGGACACGTTCAATGATCACGAACTTCACGCAAAGTTAAGATTTCGTCGTCACAACATCTTCCAGCTGACAGACGCTCTCCGAGAAGACACTCAATTTGATTTGCACAGACCAAGACACAGAACTCGGCCCCCTGCTCTACAGTGTGTCTGTAACTCCCAAGTTCATCTGCTACGATAGTTGGCCTAGCTCTTGGTGTGTGTGTGGGTGTCGGTGGGCCTAAACAACACGTGCCTGTGTGTGTCATTGTTACTTTGTGTCAGTGTGTGTGCGTGTGAGTGGTGTGACTTCATCATGTTAATGGCCTTTGAATAGTTTCATCAACTTTGTTTTAAGTTAAACTGCTTTTTCAGTCTTGGTGTGTGTGTCTGTGTCAGCGCGTTTGTGGGCATGCGCGAAAGGTTGGCGGTTATTCAAGACATGCGCAGAAGAAGGGAATCCCTCTTTTTATCTGACCTTCACCCTTTTCTTTCTAGATACTTCATAGGTAGAAACCGAGACAAAACCCGGATGATATAGGTACGGAAGTAGAATGCGCTGAACCCACAAGGGTTTGTACCCAAGAGTTAATCTCGTTGTAGAAGTATGTTTTACCGACGACATGTAAGTACGGCCCCTGATATGGCGTAATGCGGTTGGACAAGGCTATAAACAACATGAATTGAAATGAGTTGTTTGAACAGAATTGTAATAAAGTTTTTGAGTTTCTAAGCCTCGGATATCTCTAATTCATCATACTTACAAAAGTTTATTTTTTGAATGTGCATTGTATGAGGAAAGAGTTTGCTCTACTTGTTTGTTGTTTCTTGTTTACTGTTCCATGCCTCATTTCATATTTACTTTCTGTACGAGGAAAGAAATATAGATGAATACTTGTGAGGCCATGACAGCTCAGTAAGAAACAGAGACACACAGCTAACCCACTGTCCGTGTAATAGAATTACTTTTGAAATTAAAAGATACTTTTAATTTTGTAGACGAGACATGTTCTGGAGACTCTCTGGAAAATCTGCATGTATAGGGTTCCTTGAATAGATCGTTCATCGTCTAGAATGATTCCTGTGGGTTTTTCGAAGGCCATTATTGCGAATGTAATTTTCATCTGCCGTTTACTACTGAAATCATTCATATGTGATTGACTGGAATAACACATACCACACAATTTGATCAAGTTGGGCAATATTCTGAAAAAGGCATCGGATTGAAACAAGGGGGGGAAATCGATTATATTTGAAACCCTTCGCAGTTAACAGTTTAAAATGAACAATGGCTGTTTTTCTTCGCTTGATTGTTTGTGTTTTGTTGGCTTTATTTGTTTTAGCGTATGCGCAGTACAGTGATCACTTACATTTATCTCACTCAATTTTACTCACGCAAAATTTCAAGTTATGACATTGGATTTTTGTACCGCTATGACGATTATCTTGTTTTGTGTTTGAATATTGTTCATGATATTTGACACATGATGAGCGCCAGTTGCATACGTATTGAAGTTTCGCTCTCTCTCTCTCTCTCTCTCTCTCTCTCTCTCTCTCTCTCTCTCTCTCTCTCTCTCTCTCTCTCTGAAACCAAATCAGCTAAAGTCAGGCTGATAGCACATGTTTATCAGCAAACAGGCATACTGAACTTTTAACAACTGTTTTTAATAATGGACATCATTAGGCGTACACGCTAGCTCAAGGGTGAGACAGAACCAGCAGTCAGAAAACAAGTTTGCAGGTCAACACACAATACGAGGCTCAACCTTAACATTAAACAGTGCTGCCCACAACACTGTCAGCCACAGGGTGCATTTACCTAAACATTAAACAATGCTGCCCACAACACTGTCAGCGTCAGGGTGCATTTACCTAAACATTAAACAATGCTGCCCACAACACTGTCAGCCACATGGTGCATTTACCTTAACATTAAACAATGCTGCCCACAACACTGTCAGCCCACAGGGTGCATTTACCTAAACATTAAACAATGCTGCCCACAACACTGTCAGCCACAGGGTGCATTTACCTAAACATTAAACAATACTGCCCACAACACTGTCAGCCACAGGGTGCATTTACCTTAACATTAAACAATGCTGCCCACAACACTGTCAGCCACAGGGTGCATTTACCTAAACATTAAACAATACTGCCCACAACACTGTCAGCGTCAGGGTGCATTTACCTAAACATTAAACAATGCTGCCCACAACACTGTCACTGCCTGCCTCAGGGTGCATTTACCTTAACATTAAACAATGCTGCCCACAACACTGTCAGCCACATGGTGCATTTACCTAAACATTAAACAATACTGCCCACAACACTGTCAGCCACATGGTGCATTTACCTTAACATTAAAACAATGCTGCCCACAACACTGTCAGCCACATGGTGCATTTACCTTACATTAAACAATGCTGCCCACAAACACTGTCAGCCACAGGGTGCATTTACCTTAACATTAAACAATGCTGCCCACAACACTGTCAGCCCACAGGGTGCATTTACCTTAACATTAAACAATGCTGCCCACAACACTGTCAGCCACAGGGGTGCATTTACCTTAACATTAAACAATGCTGCCCACAATACTGTCAGCCACAGGGTGCATTTACCTAAACATTAAACAATACTGCCCACAACACTGTCAGCCTGCCTCAGAGTGCATTTACCTTAACATTAAACAATACTGCCCACAACACTGTCAGCCACATGGTGCATTTACCTTAACATTAAACAATGCTGCCCACAACACTGTCAGCCACAGGGTGCATTTACCTTAACATTAAACAATGCTGCCCACAACACTGTCAGCGTCAGGGTGCATTTACCTTAACATTAAACAATGCTGCCCACAACACTGTCAGCCACAGGGTGCATTCACCTTAACATTAAACAATACTGCCCACAACACTGTCAGCCACCTGGTGCATTTACCTTAACATTAAACAATGCTGCCCACAACACTGTCAGCCACAGGGTGCATTTACCTTAACATTAAACAATGCTGCCCACAACACTGTCAGCGTCAGGGTGCATTTACCTAAACATTAAACAATGCTGCCCACAACACTGTCAGCCACAGGGTGCATTTACCTTAACATTAAACAATACTGCCCACAACACTGTCAGCCACATGGTGCATTTACCTTAACATTAAACAATACTGCCCACAACACTGTCAGCCACATGGTGCATTTACCTTAACATTAAACAATGCTGCCCACAACACTGTCAGCCACAGGGTGCATTTACCTTAACATTAAACAATGCTGCCCACAACACTGTCAGCGTCAGGGTGCATTTACCTAAACATTAAACAATGCTGCCCACAACACTGTCAGCCACAGGGTGCATTTATCTTAATATTACACAGTGCTGCCCACAACACTGTCACTCACAGGGTGCATTTATCTTAATATTAAACAGTGCTGCCCACAACACTGTCAGCCACAGGGTGCATTTACCTAAAATTAAACAATGCTGCCCACAACACTGTCAGCCACAGGATGCATTTACTTAAAATTAAACAATGCTGCCCACAACACTGTCAGCCACAGGATGCATTTACCTTAGCATTAAACAAATACTGCCCACAACACTGTCAGCCACAGGGTGCATTTACCTAAACATTAAACAATGCTGCCCACAACAACTGTCAGCGTCAGGGGGTGCATTTACCTTAACATTAAACAATGCTGCCCACAACACTGTCAGCCACAGGATGCATTTACCTCAACATTAAACAGTGCTGCCCACAACACTGTCAGCCACAGGATGCATTTACCTTAACATTAAACAATGCTGCCCACAACACTGTCAGCCACAGGGTGCATTTACCTCAACATTAAACAGTGCTGCCCACAACACTGTCAGCCACAGGATGCATTTACCTTAACATTAAACAATGCTGCCCACAACACTGTCAGCCACAGGGTGCATTTGTATTGGTATAAATGTAACGTCTGAAGACGACCTGTTCGTCAAAAATTCACCTGTCCGTTTTCATATTGTGTACTAACTAAACATTGCTTTGCACCTTGGGTCGTGAGTTGACCGTTATTTCACCTCGGTTTTCATTAATGATGCGGGCCTTTCTCTCTCTGCCTTAAATGGCACCCTGGTTTGAATTATGAGAAATAGGTAGAAGTGCAAAATAAAAAGGATTAAAATGCTCTCTAGATGTGTTGTAAAAGGGTAAGAAAGGGTTACTGAATATTGGTAACTGCAAAAGAAAGTTGCATTCTCTTCATGTATGTACAAACTGAAATTTTCCGCATGTTCATCGAGCCTTGTCTAATCTGAACAGCAGGGGACAGGAGAAAAATGCAGCAGTAACAAAGAACGTTTACGTCAGCTCTGAGTGAAAAAAAAAATCGTCTCACACACACACACACACACACACACACACACACACACACACACACACATACAAAAGACCAATAGAATTAGTTCACTCTGCTGACAGATTTGTTTCTATGCAGAAGAATGGGTACTCGTGATGTTTAAGGATTCTTGTAAATTGTATCAAGCCAAATTTGATGAGATTTGTAAAAATAATTCAAAAGGCTCCACCGAAAAAAGTAGACAAACGAATCACAAGACAAAACACGACACGTTTTGACCTCTTAGGTCTTCTTCAGGAAAGATATACAACGCTCGGAAAAACAAACATGAACGATCAATCATTAACTCTTCATCCAAATCGGCGCAAGATGGGCGTTGAAACTTGCACCGAATCGGATAGAAATAAGTGATTGCTCGTTCATTTTCATCGTCCTGAGTATTGTGCATCTTGCATGCAGAAAACCTAAGAGGTCGAAACGCGTCGTGTCTTGTTGTGTAATTCGTTTGTCTACGTTTTCCGGTGGAGCCTTATAAATTATTTTTTTATCAAATATATTTAGATTTCCGCCTGCAGTCGCCTCACGTAGCAGCTAGATCCAACTTTGAGTAGACTGCCCTGAATAAAGAGTCTGCAAACACGCGTATGGCATGTTCCTTTTGATAACGTAAATGGAATCGCCAATGTCTGGACATGAACGACTGTGTTCACAACTTACTGTTGACCATAGTTGTGATGTGTTGTGGATGCGTGATTTGAGGCCAGTGGCATTTAAGTGTTCTTTCAGGTGTAGCAGGCAGACAATGAACAAGGTATGCATATGCATTTTCGTTTTGCGTGAAGGGCGCTCTGTGCGTGTGTAATTTCAGTCTGCACATGTATTTGTTCTACTGCCGGTATATCAGTCTATCTCTGCAGGTAAGTTCAAATGCCTTTCTTCAGCTACCACACGCACTGTCCACAGAACTCGGGCCTGGCGAGTCCTGTAGAGATGATGATGAATGTGTGTCTCTGGCTCACTCTGCACCAAAGGAACTTGTCAATGCACCGATACCGTCACTACCCTGAAGGATGGTGCTTGTGGTGAGGAAAGAGAGAGAGAGGGGGTGGGGTGGGGGGGAGGGTAAGAGGTGAAGTCGAGTGTGTGAGTCTGTGTATGTATAAAGCATAGAAATGTTGATTATATAAAATGTCTGTCATCAAGTCGTAAAATTATAGATTTGTCTGAGCCAGCAAATGCACATGTGTGTGTGTGTGTGTGGTGTGTGTGTGTGTGTGTGTGTGTGTGTGTGTGCGTGCGTGCGTGCGTGCGTGCGTGCGTGCGTGTGTGTGTATGTGTGTGTGTGTTTTTGTGCTGAAGGAGGGATTATGTTTAGTAAACTAGTTATTACTTTCTCTGTAGGAAGCACCCTCGATACAAGTATCTCTCTCTCTCTCTCTGTCTGTCTGTCTGTCTGTCTGCTGTCTCTCTCTCTCTGTCTCTCTCTCTCTCTCTCTCTCTCTCTCTCTCTCTCTCTCTCTCTCTCTCTCTCTCTCTGTGGTAATAAAAGACTCTGCTTACAAGTCAGAAAGGGCTCCCTTGATGAAGCAGGACATTCACAACTGGAATCATAAGAAAGTAGGGTCCAACGCGTCTTCCATTTCCAGACAGGAACAGGAGAAAACATAAAAAAAAAAGACTTCCTTTTAAGGAGAGATCCGCTAACTTGCAAATGACAGTTGTTCCGGTCCGAAGAGATATCATTCGTTGGGCCACCGTCCACACTTATCTAATGGAGGTCTGGATGGGAGGGTGCGTGGATGGACGGACGAACGGACTGACGGACCACCTTATGATAACTGTCGTGGTGATAGACCCATAGAGTGACCAAGGATGTATTCTTTCATTCGCCTCGATGGATTACCCTTTGCAGTAATCACACCATGCACTGTAAGGAATAGCCAATAAACATACCTTGCACAACAGTGAGAAACCATTTTCCCCCCCTTTTTTTTTTGACGTAGTGAAATACTCCCAACATGTTCACATTCTAAAAATGGCCGCTTTATTCTTATCAAGAAACCAAGTCAAGTCAAGTCAAGTAAACTTTATTATCTCAATTTGAGAAATTAATTTGTGGTCGCACACATTCACAGCAAATAAACAATAATTTTGTCACATTACCCATTTTCTCACATATGACATACATTCATATAAAGGAATTTGAATTTGAATTAAACATCTCTCAGTTCATAAAATCAATGGACAGGGGAATAAAACTTTGTTTAAATCTGACACTTCTGCATTTAACCGATCGATATCTTCGTCCTGACTGAAGAAGGTCATACTGATTTGCAAGAACGTGGGTCTGGTCACACGCAATCTTCTTTGCTTTACAAACAACACGGCACCTGTACAGCTCACTCAGACTTTTTTTGTCTCTCACCAACGATTTTTCCTCCCACGTTCACCACTTTTTCAAGCACATTTCTACTCTTCACAGTCAACCCACCATACCAACACATAAATGAGAAAGTTAAAACAGATTCCAAGAAGCATGAATAAAATATCCGAAGAATGTTAGTATTCCCATGAAATGATCGCAGCTCGCGAAGACGACATAATCTGGTTTGACATTTTTTGTGGACATACTCAACATGGGATTTAAAATTCAGCTTATTATCTATAAAAGTTCCTAAATATTTGTATGATTCAACACGTTCTACTTCAGCACCTTTGATAAAAAGCGGTGGTACATTGATCGTTGGTGAAAGCATCCACTATTTAGCGGAAGCAACAGGCTCTCCCTTTGGCTCAGATTTTCTCACGTGTCGAGGAACACGTGAGCTCTGATGGATTTGGCTCTTAGTTCCTACTGTGAATGTGATGTATGAATTATATCTGAAGCAAGAACTGTTTGCATTTTTTCTTTTTTTAACTTACACACAGACACAGTTTTGAAACTAACAGCTGGTCGTTTCTAAGTGAAGACGAGCGTGTGTGTGTGCATGCGAGAGAGAGAGAGAGAGGGGGGAGAGAATGAAAAGTGTGTGTGGGTGTGTGTGCAAGAGAGAGAGACAGGGATAGATGGACAGTGACAGAGGAGTAAGTGTGTGTGTATATGTAGAGGGTGTGTGTGTGGGGGGGGGGGGGGGGGGGGGGGGGGAGGTGAGATTTTTTTAGCACATGTGCACAATGGTCGTCTGTCCTTCCCCAGTTGTTGACGATGGCATAGCTGGAGGAAAATGCCCGGATGAAGGGGGTGCAAAGACCCGCGCGCCGCCTGCAATAAGCAAGGGCTGTGTCAGTGTAAACATGGGTATGCTCCCGAGGCCAGAAAACTCGAATGCGGTGAGTTTTAGTGTAGTTCCTTTCAAATGTTTGTCAGGCAATGAGGACTTTTTATATATATATATATATATATAAAATCAATTCCAAACAAAGCTTGCCGTTGTGTCTTAGATTGAAGAAAAAAGGGGGCGATAAGCATATATATCTGCAGTGGTAGATAATTCTGCCTAACTAACAATGCGTGCTTGAGTGGGTGAATGGGGACTAATAAAATGCTTCTCAAAATAAATCTTCGGCAAACTTATAGTCTCCGTGAAGGAGAAAATCTCCGAAGGGGGGGGGGGGGGGGGGGGGGGGGGGGGGGGGAAGAGGGGGAACTCACTAACATAACATAACTGCTGGTCAGATACCGGTATTTCAAAACCTGATTGTTTATTCCCAATGACCTCGGAAAGTGCTGAGTTGACTCCTCTGCCTTTTCGGTTGTAAGCAGAATGCTGTCCCAGAAAAAGGCTGGTGTGCAATAACCATAGTATGTTCGTTGAGTGTTCAAATAAAAACAAACAAACCAAAAAACCAACAACCAAAGGTGCAACCTAAGAAGCAAAAAAAATAATCATGAAATAGCAAAACAAGCAATAATTTCTTGTGAAAAATAGAAAATATAAAAAAAGATAACCTCTTAGACACAAGAGCTGAGGGCCAGTTCTTGGAATGAATCTGCCAAGGGACTGAATTACAGTAAACTAATACATTCCAAGAATAAGTAACTGAGCACTGTTCCAGCAATTTACAGAGCAGCTCGGTGTTGCAATGACTGCAAGAAATATTCAATTATAAACAAAGCTTGCTCTTCTGTCTTAGATTGAAGACATAGTGGGGAGATAGGCATTCATATCTGTAGTGGTAGATAATTCTGCCTAACTAATAGTATGTGCTTGAGTGGGGTGAATGGGGACTAATAAATGCTTCTCAAAATGAGCCTTAAGCAAGCTTATAGTCTCCAAGGCGGAGACAGTCTCCAAAGGGGAGGAAACTCACTAACATAACTCCTGGTTAGATACCAGTATTTCGAAACCTGATCGTTTCTCCTCAGTGACCTCGGAGAGTGCTAACTTGACTCCTCTGCCTTTTCGGTTTTAAGCAGAATGCTATCCCAGAAAAAAAAAAGGCTGGTGTGCAATACCATAGTATGTTTGCTGAGTTTTCAACAAAAAAAAAAACAACCAAAGGTGCCACCTAAAAAGCAAAAGAGAATCATGAAAGAGCAAAACAAGCTACATTTTCTTGTGAAAAGTAGAACTTATAAAAGATAGCTTCTTAAGACACAAGAGCTGAGGGCACTTGTCACATGTCAAATGTCACATGCAGTGAGTTTACATTTCTTTGCTTCTCCCCTAGCTTACTGTAGACTGTTCACATCCAGTGAGTGACTTGACTGTCTTCAGTATCCCTTGATCTTTGTGTCTCAGCAGTGACCATGTAGTTAGTTGGCTTTTTTTTTTCTTAATTCAGTGTTAAAGAAAGAGAAAGCATAACAATGTGTGGGCTGGCATCTTTTTAACGTATGCTACACAGTTTACATGCCCTGAGTTCACATTTTCTTTAGTATTATGTCAGTGTAGTAGAGACAGTTCACCTCCAGCATGTGACATTGCTTTCGTATTCCCTCAGTTTGGTGTAGACAGTTTACAATGAGTTGAGGTCGGTTTCGTATTCCCTCAGCTCTGGTGCAGATAGGAACATAACATGGTAACGTAGCATTTATAAAGCGCCTTACCAACGATTCTAGGCGCTGACAATCTACACTCTCGTGTACGGAACGGGCTGCCTACCTGGGTAGTGTCGACGGAAGAACTGCCTGCCAGCACTTAATTCAGTCGTTTCACGTGTCATCCAGTCGATATCGTTCACCCAATTTCCTTATTTCCTTCATTCTTTTTTTTCTTTCCTTCATGCAGGGTGCATGCTATGAGTAACGCGTCATCCATACCAACGGACAAACTGGCCTTCTCTTCCGAAAGTTGGTAATGGGATTTTACACGTGTGCGAGGCGTTATGCATGCTTTCTCACACGGAACAACGGGCTGTTTGGGGGAAAAAAGTCAGAACCAATATCAACTCCGAGGGGAGAAATCCCCTTGTACCGAAACGGCCCGGCGGAGATTCGATCACGCAGCCCCGGCATTACCAAGATTACGAATCCGGCGCTCTATCAACTGAGCTATTCTGGCCCGCAACAATTAACATTCATCATTTGATCAGTCTTCCAGTTTGGTGTGAACAGATCACGTACACTAAACGCACATCTTCAGTTTTGTTCAGACACTCCACATGTAGTGGGGGTAATATCATCTTCCTGTTTCCTCACTTCGATGTAAAGAGTTCACATGAAATGAATGCCTCTCTTCAGCATTCCTGCAGCTTACAGCAGAGCAAGTATTATGAAACGAGGAGGTGACGTCTCTGCAGTGGTCCTTCCGTGTAGTGTTGTTAGACAGTTGGTATGCAGTGAGTTGACATTTCATTGATCTTCTTTCAGTTTATTCTCCATTGTCATACAGTGGGGGGTGCAGAATCAGCACCAGTCAGGGCTGTCATTTCTTCAATATCATAACAGAAGGGTGAAAAGGTGTGTGTGTGTGTGTGTGTGTGTGTGTGTGTGTGTGTGTGTGTGTGTGTGTGTGTTGGGGGGGGGGGGGTGTGAGAAGGGGGTACGGGTTAAGGACGTAAGGGAGATGAAAGCATGGGGGGACAAGGAATGAGGAGTAGGGAAGGTAGGGTAGGATCTATCAGGTTGTTCTGGCTATCTATCTATCTAACTTATTTATTTATTTATCTATCTAATTGTCGATCCTATTTGTCTGTCTATCTGTTTATCTATCTATCTATCTATCTATCTCTGTTTAATTAAATTCGTTACGTGGAATGAACGAGATTTTCTAGTCAAGGACCATTGATGCGTGGAAAAAAAATCATCTTGAAAAGGTCTGTGACCGGACGATTT
>JADBJO010002422.1:219048-261548 GCA_016801955.1 Conus betulinus
CTTCTTCTGTTCTGTCTTCTTCTTCTTTCTTCTTCTTCTTCTTCTTGGCTGCCAAGATTCGAACCTGCACTTCGTAATGATGGTCGGACGCCTCAAGGCCAAGTTAGTTTGTGACGGGTGTCTTGACCGCCTTAGTTTAAAGGGTGTACCTGTTGTAAGCTGGGAAATTTAAGCCTTTTGAAGTTCACTTGGGTTCATCCTCCACCAACTTGCTGGGACTCTTGCTCAGCCGCTTGCGCCGTTGCTTTTGGGGCTTTGCTCTTCCCTTTCCAGATGTCGGGAACTGTTCCATGAGGTTGTAGGTAGGTCTGCCACAACCACCCCTCTTGTTACTACGCTCTGTGGTGAGGAGTCTGGCGTGGAAACCACACTCCCTCGAGCTGCTGGCGGCTAAACTGGCTCGCTTTTCGAGTCTTGTAGATGTGAGCTTTCTTTCCATTCGGCTTCCGCGTGGTACAGTGAGTTCTGTCCGGATCGGGGGAATTGGGTTAGATTGGGCCTGGTCAGTTCCAGATCACGACGGATCTCTGTGCGTGTAGTTCGGGGGCTGGTCTTCCAGGGGAGAACGCGTGTCGCCGTAGTACATGCCGCCCGTGCTTTGGTGGTTTGGTTTTTTTACATGCGTACGTTTTATGTTTAGCTGCCTGTGTTGCTAACTATGCTTTGATTACTGTTCTCTCTGTCTCCTAATCTTCTCTCCACATTCTATTTCTCTGTAACACTTTCCCTTGCTGGCCCCTACTCCCAGTTAATCTGACTTGTGGTTTCCTTGCTATCGTCTGCCCTCTGCTGCCCCTGTCCCTGTCCCTGCTTCTTCCTCAGTGCCTCTCGCCCCTCTCTGTCCGTCTGTCTGTCTGTCTGTCTGTCTGTCTGTGTCCGCTCTCCCCTTGCTCGTTGTTCGTCCCTCTGTTGTTCGTCCTCTGTCTGCGCGAGGGCGGGGGTCCTTTTTTTTTTATATGCTTCACTCAACTTGATCCTGCCACAGGGTCCGGACTCTGAAACCGAGGCTGGTTCCCAGGTTTGGTCTGGGACCCTGGTCCTTACAGCATTGCGGAACGCGATGGCACCGTAACCTATAAACTGACTTGCGCTGGACAGGTGCGCTGCGTTCAGTTCGCAGTCCTGTTTGCTGCGAGTGTCTTTTGATTCTGGGCTTCGCTGCGTTTGGCCTGCCAGCTATTTCATTCTTTAATTTGTTCTCTGAAAGTTCGAATCCCGTCACGAAATTTTGAACCCCCGTTGTATGCACCGTCATTGTCCCAGCGATCGTTGTAACGATTCGGCATCTAGTCTCAGAGGCAGTGTTACGACTTATTGGTGGTATTGGTTGATGAAGCTAGACCTGTTTGATTGGCTGCTATCATGTAGGTTCCACTTGCTTGATTTATGACACAGTGTAAAACTATTGAAAGTTGAAATATATGGCAAGGTGTGTTGGTACAAGTCTAACCCATATTCAAATTTTAGCCAGGTGTTTACTTTTATCTTCTCCTCGATTTGCAGTGAATGATCTCATCTCGACAATATGTAAATTATTTCTTTTAACACGTGTATGATTTATCATTTAACAGGGGGGGGGGGGTGTTCCATAAATGACGAAATAATTGCAATGGATCAAAGATTTTCTTTGAGGAAAAGCTAGAGCTCTCATATGACACTGAAAATATTCTTCAACATGAACAGGGACTATTTCCAGTCGCTACCACTGGGTGACATCTTCATGTCGAGGACATCCGGGAAGGTCTTGACAATATTTACTGCTGTACCCGGTTCTGTTCTGCGAATATTTGTAATTGTTGAGAAAAAAAGTTCATGCTAAACTGATTTTTTTACTTTGTACACTCATGCACACACACACGCGCGCGCGCGCGCGCGCGCGCACACACACACACACACACACACCACACACACACACACACATGCGCGCATGCACACACACGTACACACACGCACACACGCCGCGCGCCTGCACACACGCACACACACACGCCTGCGCCTGCACACACACACACACACACACACACACACACCTCTCTGTGCACACACACACACACACACACACAGAGACAGAGACACACACACACACAGAGAGAGAGAGAGCACGCCTGCGTACACAAGGGACAAGCGAAACATAAACTACATAAACTTTCTTTCACACGGTTGAAAAAAAAAAACGACTGATTACAGTGTGTGTGTGTGTGTGTGTGTGTGTGTGTGTGTGTGTGCAGAGGGAGCTGGAAACAGCCTACGCCAGCAGCGCAGAACGACTGGACCAGCTGGGTGCTGCTCAGGCCAGCATGATAGCTCTGCTGACTGCCAGGGTCAGTGGCATCTGCCCTCTTTGCTGTAGGAGGAGGAGAAGTAGTAGTAGTATGCAGTGTGAAAAGTAGTAGGCGCAGTAAGCTGTGTAGTGGTAGTAGTCGTTCAGGTTTGCATTAAGTATGTGACAGAGAGCAGAGCGTGTGTGAGCATGCGCGCGTGTGTGTGTGTGCGTGCGTGCGTGCGTGCGTGTCTAACTCTGTATACATGTCTGTCTATCTGTATGCTGGTTCAAGACTGAGATTCAGTTGACAGAGGTTGAGCATTCACTCCTATCCCAATTGACATAAATGTAACGTCTTGTGTATAGACATGACAGAATCTGACATTAAAACGAAATCGACCAGAATGCATGAAAGGAAAAGAAACACTTTCCGTCTCATGTAAATCCTGCCAGAACTTCGTTTCCCATAGGAGTTTTTTAAAGGGGCGGAGGAGAAGAGGAGTTTTTTTTTTTTTTTCCTCGAGACGGAATAGAAAAGAAAATCCAAGATTCCAGAAAACAGAAGACATGAAAAGTATATTCAGAATTTATCCCCTTGCAGGTCTGCGACGAATTAGTTTATGTGTATACATGCAAGCGTGTGCTGCGTGCGTGCGTGTGTGTGTGTGTGTGCGCGCGCGTGTGTGTTGTGAGAGAGACAGACAGACAGACAGACAGAAGGAGGCGCGCGCGCGTGAGTGCAAGTTTGGTGTAAACCAGACCATGTAGATCTGTGCACGAGTTTCGAGCGTTTGTGGATGCATACGTGTATGAAATGTGAGAAAGAAGCAAGACAGAAATGAACACAAATCATCTTCAGTCCACTCCGGGGGGTGGAGGGAGAAGGGAACATGTCGACTGGAATCTTCATAAAAAGAATATGGTATTCACTCGATGCTTTTTTTTTTTTTTTTTCCAAGTGTTCCGTGTCACCTCAGCGGCACTGCATCCACGCCTCTCAGTCAGCGCCCCACCTCCTCATTACAGCTGTTTTCTTTTTTCATTTTCTTTACTTTTTTTTTTTTGGTGGGGCCTCCATCCTCCTGTTTTTCCCTCACCTTCTCTCTCTCTCTCTCTCTCTCTCTCTCTCTCTCTCTTTCTCTCTTTTCCATGGACCCCCCCACGGAGATCTGTCGGTTCCATTTCATATAGAGCGTCTGGATTTGTTCAGGTACTGGTACATGGTGTGATGACGCTTTCACCCTGTTGGGGAAAAAAAAAACCCTAGCAACAGCAAATCCGCTTAAAACACACACACACACACACACACACACACACACACACCACAAAGAAAAAGAAAAAGAATGATCGTCGCAAATACAAGTTAAGGCCCGGTACCAACGCAACAGTTACGTATGAGCAAATTAAACTTGCATGTACACGTGGCCAAAAGGACATCTTTGGTTTTAATTGCCCGTCTCCCTCTCCATCCCTCCAACTTCCCCCCCCCACCCACCCCACCCCACCCCATCCCACCCCCAAAAAAGAGAGACAGACAAATAGAGGGACAGACCGACAGATGCGGCATCGTAGAGATGGATGCAGAGGCTTGTTCAATGCCGTCTCACAAACTGGCCATTCCCCGATGAGGCCAGCCTTAGAGTGAAAAGACAGGGTCCACAAGAAGAAAGACATGAGAAAAGCCAAGAAGCGAGACAATAGGCGTAAGAGTTTGTGTTTCCCCTCTCTCTCTCATTTTTTCTTCCATTGGGCTGTTGAACTTTGATTTCAAACTGTTTACTTCCGTTTTTTTTTTTTTTCTGTCAATCAGAACCGGAGGCAGTCATCCCCCAACGGCGCGCCCACGCCGGACGAGACGGGAGAAACAAATGAAGAAATGGAGACGACAGCATTATGACAACAGCCACGACGACAACCAACGGGTTCGAACTGTGATCCCATCCGCTTTCCTCCCACGGGGAGAACGCACAGAGAGCCGGGCCACTGGACCCCGGCCTGGAGACGGCGGCAGTGATGACGACGGTCCGAGTTGTCCAGCCGTGCCCCCCCTCCCCCGACCCCCACAACCTCCTCGTTCGACGCTGTTACGCTCCACTAGAAGAGACCGTTACCGAGCCGTGACGGAGCGAACGCAGGCTCTGATTGAAAAGGGAACGCAAATTGTGACCTCGCAGAGTCGAAGAAAACTGAACTATGCGCTCTGGGCGGAAAAAAAAAAATCACGGCCTCTGAATAAGTAGCGACAGACTCCGAAAAAAGTGAACCAGAGACTGTGAAAGAGTAATCCGAAGGCTGCGAAGAAGAAAAAACCCATTGTCCACGGACTGTGGCTGGTGACATACAGGCCACAAAAAGTGAATCGGTCTTGAACCACGTGCGGTGAGAAAGTGAACCACGGGCTACTGCAAAAAAAAAAAAAAAAAAAATGACCTGCCGGCTGTGGCAAAAGTGAGGCATAAGCTATGATGAAACGATGAACTACACAGGCTGCACAAATGAGTCGCAGGTTACGAATAAGTGAATCACAGGTTGTAAAAACGTGAACAACAGGTCCATAAAACTAAATCACAGGCTATTAACAGAGTCACGGTACATGAAAATATGGATCACAGCATATGAACTCGTGAATCACAGGCTGTAAAAAAGCTACGGGCTCTAAAAGAAAAAAAAAATTGAACCACAGAAAAACACGTACCACAGCTGTGAAAAAAAAGGAACAGGTGTGTTCTGAGAAGAAGGACTTGTTCGAACTTCTGAACAATTAGAACTGTAGAAAAACTGAAACACAGATTGTTAAAGATAGATTAACTTTTTTTTTATAAGAAACAAACCACAAGCTGTGAACAATAAATCACAGTGTGGAGAAAAAGTAAACTACAGGCTGTTGAAAAATGTTTCTGAACAACCAAATCAAATATGTGGAATAGGGAACTGCAAACTGGGGGGGGGGGGGGGGGGGGATGAACTATCGGCTGTGAAAAAAAAAAATGAACCAAATCTCTTGAAAAAGTGAATCACAGGCTGTGAAAACATGCTGTGCAGTCTGTCAAAATGTGAAGTGCGGTGGAAAAAGTGCAGTCTCTCAAAAAACCATAATAAGTGAATCATTGTCTAAGGGGGGGGATTGAATCTAGGCTGTGAAAACACGAACTACATGCTGTACAACAGAAAAGCACAGACTGTCAGAGTTTGACCTTCAAGTTATGAAAGAGTGAACTACAGGCTCTAAAAGAAAGTGAAACGCAAGTGATGAAAAAGTGAACCACAGACTGCAGAAAAATGAGACCGCAGGCCATATAAAAAAGAAGGAGAGGGGAAAAAAAAGAACACAAAGCTCTGATGAACATATCCCCCCACCCCCCGTCCTCTCTCGTACACAAAAACGCGAGCTCTTACTGATTTTTTTAAACAGGGCATGGACTCTAATGAAGAAAACACAGAAATATTCATAAACTAGATACCCTGATGAAGGGAACCATAAGCGCATATTAAAAAGGGACAGAAGTTCAGATGAAAAGGAGAGCCAAAGAACCATGGGCACTACTGAAGAGAACAACAGGCTATGACGAAGAAAAAGAAGCCTTTGATAAAGACACTTTAGCACTGTCCAAGAGAAACTACAGGCTTTCAGCGATGGGACCGATAAAGAGAGAGATCATGCTCTGGTACTGAAGATGAGTTTGGATAAGGCGAGTTAAGGCTCTGACAAAGGACATTCGTACCAACAAAGAGAACCACAAGCGCTAATAAAGAGAACTATGGGATCTCACGAAGACGATCAGAGCAAACGACAGGACGCAATGCAACGAAACGTAGGCGGACATGAACGGATATTCAGAGACGTGAAAGAAAGAAACCGTACTGAGACTGTGGTAAAACGATCCACGGATCCGGATGCCAATTCTTAGCTGAAAGTAGAGTTCAGGCTTTATTAGAGAGAAGCCAAGTCATCCTCATGGAACTAAAACCGACACTGGTTTAAGAGAAAGTGGTCACAGGTTTGAAAAACGTTATCTGCTTTAGCGTGTTGTAATTGAATCCGCACGGTGTTCAAACATCTTGTGACAAGAGTCTGTGGCTCTTGTTCCTACAAGTGTCGCTCCAAGCAGTGGTTAAAATACCAGTGAATGGCTCGAATACACACACATTTTACTGGCTCTGCTGTTCGCCAAACAATGTGCCAGCAAGAAGTATGGTCGCTTCGGAAAATGGCTCGTAACTTGCAAGGAACGAGTCGCCGTGAAGTCTGCTTACTGACAACTGTTCCATGGGAATATGCCTTGGTGGACTGGCAGTTAAAAAAAAAAAAAAAAAAGACAGAAATCCAGATTACAGCCTGACGTGTGATCGTGTGTGCTGGTGCATACTTCACATCACCCTGATGACCGCACCAACTCGGTGTACAAAATGCAGTCCAGTCAAGTCCTCCGTGCTGACGTGGCCGCTACTTTGACATTGAACTACATCCTCCGAAGAAGCCAGGGCTTGAAAGTGTCGACAATATTTTGGCCTGCTGCAACGTTTAGCATCTAGAAGCGTGTGTGTGTGCGTGTGCGTGTATGTACACGCGCACACCATTCCTCAACAGGAAGTGGTGGTCTTTCGTTTCTTTTAATTGATCCATCAGTTACAGTGGCAGACATGACAACTGTCTCGTTGCGATAAGAGAGGAGGAGGGGGGGGACACGCAAGTGAGACCTGCAGCTTCACGAGTGATGTTTCTGGAAGCCCATGGATGAGACGGTGAGAGCCATCATACTTGTGTCAAGAGGTTGGCAAACGACGTGTGCTTGGCGACGGACAATCTGAGGAAAAAGTCTTCAAACTTAAGTCTTCGGCTGTGGTCAAGGCGACTTCCGTCATCTGTGTCGGCGCCGAACATTGTGTAGCGGGGGGACACTGGGTCACTCTCTCTCTCTCTCTCTCTCTCTCTCTCTCTCTCTGTGCAGAAAATGGACTACGCCACAGCAGAAATGGGCCTATGAAAAGATAGTAGTGTGTGTAGCTCACACACGCGCGCGCGCACGCACGCACACACAAATGTGTTGCTGAATAGTTTAACTATGACGTTTCATCTCTCTCTCTCTCACTCACACACACACACACACACTTATACATACCACACCACACCACACCACCCCCACCTACCTACACCACACACACACACACACACACCTACCTATACCACACCAACACCACAACCCCACACACACCACAACCCCCCCCCCCCCCCCCACCCCCCCCCCCCCATCCCACTCTTACACACGCACACACTCACGCTCTCTTTATCCCCTTCTCCCCTTCCCCTCCCTCCCCTCCCCCCCCCCCCCCCCCCCCTCCCTTCTACGCCTCCCTCCCCTTCTACCTCTTCTCTACCCCTCCCCTCCCCTCTACCCTACCCTCTACCCCCCCCTCCCTTCTATGCCTCTCTTCCCTTCTACCTCTCCTCTACCCCTCCCTTCTACCCCTCTACCCTTCCCCCTCCCTCTACCCTCCCCTCCCTCTCCCTTCTCTCTACCCCCCCTCCCCCTTACCCCTCTACCTTCTACCCCTCCCTTCTACCCCTCTACCCTCCCTACTACCCCCCCCTTCTACCCTCCTTTCTACCCCCCCCCTACCCCCTCCCCCCTTCCACCCCTCCCCTCCCTTCCACTCCTCCCCTCCCTTCCACTCATCCTCTCCCCTCTACCTTACCCCTCCCTTCGACCCCTCCCCTCTACCTTACCCTACCCCACCCCTCCCCTCTACCCCTCTCTTCTACCCCTCCCCTCTACCCTCCCCTCTACCCCTCCCTTCTCTACCCCCTTCCCCTCCCCCTAACCCCTCCTCTCCCTTCTACCCCTCCCTTCTACCTGACACACACACACACTCACTTAATCCCTGCCGCAGTCACGCACACACACACCACACCTTCTTACACACACACACACCACACACACACACACCACACCACACCACCATCACACCCCCCACCCACACACACACACACCTACCTATACACACCCCACCCCCCCCCCCCCCCCCACACACCCCCCACACACACACACACATACACTCTCCCCTCCCGCAGTCATGCACACACACACCACACCCATACACTCTTATGCACACCACACTACAAAACACACACACACACCACATCACAACACCACCACCCATCCCCCCCCCCCCACACACACACACGCCACACCCCCTACCACCCCCCCCCCCCCCCCACCCCACACACACACACACCTACACCATCACCACCCCACTTACACACGCACACTCACGCTCTCCTTCTCCCCTTCTACCCTTCCCCTCCCCTCTACCCCTCCCTATACCCCCTCCCTTCCCTTCTACGTCTCCTTTTTAACCCTCCCCTCCCTCCTCCTCCCTTCTCCTTCCCCTTACCCCACACACTGCCTATACACACCCCTACACCCACTCCTCCCCTCCCACTCCTCCCCTCCCTCCCCCCCCCTCCTACCTACCCCCCCCTCCTCCCCTCGACCCTACCCCTCCCCTCCCCTCCCATCTACCCTTCCTCTCCCACTCCCCTCTACCTTACACACTCACTTAATCCCTCCCGCAGTCACGTGCACCAACACAACACCTATACACTCTTAGCGCACAACACACACACACACACACACACCAACCACCACCCATCCCACACGCACCCCTACACCTACACGCGCGCACACACATATCATACCACACACCCCACTCTTACACACGCACACACTCTCTCACGCCCTTGTCCCCCCCCCCCCCCTTCCCCCTCTAACCCTCCCGTCTACTCTTCCCTTCCCTCCCCTCCCTTCGACCCCCCCCTCCCCTCCCCTCTACCCCTCCCCTCTAACCCCTTCTACACCTCTAGCTGAATAGTTTAACTATGACGTTTCATATCTCTCTCTCTCTCTCTCTCTCTCTCTCTCTCTCTCTCTCTCTCTCACACACACACACTCCCTCACGCTCTTACACTTAAACACTATCCCCCCCCCTCTCCCCCCTCTCTCTCCCCCTCTCTCTCTCTCTCTCTCTCTCTCTCCACAGTCACGCGCACACACACCACACCACCCCATACACACACCTACCGCACACTACACCCACACACACACCAACACACACACACCACTCTTACACATGCACACACTCACGCTCTCTTTCTCCCCCTCTAACGCCTCTCCCTTCTACCTCTCCTCTACCCCCCTCCCTTCTACCCCTCTCTCCTCCTACCCTCCCCTCCCTTGACCCCCCTCCCCTCCCCTCTACCCCCTCTCTTCTACCCCTCCCCTCTCCCCCTCCCTTCTACACCTCCCTTCTACCCCCCCCTACCCTACCTTTCCCCTCCCTTCTGCCCCTCTCTTCTGCCCCCTCCCTTCTACCCCTCCCCTCTACCCTACACACCTTCACACACGCATCACACATCCCTCCCTCAGTCACACACACACACACACCCCTCCCGCAACACACACCACACCCCACCCCACACACCACCCACCCCACCCTACACCCCCCCTACACCTACGTATACACCACCCCCGTATACACACTCCTACACCTGCCTACACACCCCAACCCCTACCCTACCTACACACTTACCCACACCACCCCACACCCCACCCCCCCCCCCCCCCCACCTCCCTCTCTCTCTCTCTCTCTCTCTCTCTCTCTCTCTCTCTCTCTCAATCCCTCCCGTAGTCGCGCGCGCACACACACCACACCACACCCATACTCTCTTATGCACACCACACAATGCACGCACACACCCATCCCACCACACCATAACCCACACCCCACTCTTACACACGCACACCCACGCTCCCCTCCCCTCTACCCCCCCCTTCTACGCCTCCCTTCTGCCCTCCCCCCTACCTCTCCCCTCCCTTCTACCCCCCCCCCCCTACCCTATTCTCCCCCCCCTCCCCTCTACCCTACTCCTCCCCTCCGCCTCGACCCCCTCCCCTCCCCTCTACCCTACACACGCACTCACTTAATCCCTCCCGCCCCCCCACGTGCGCGCACACAACACACACACCACACCACCACCCACGCCCCACCGCACATACATATCCCCCCCTACCTACACACGCACACCTGCTTACACACACACACACCCACAACCCCCACCCCCTCCCCACACACATACATATCACACCCCACTCTTACACACGCACACCTATACCCTCCAACCCCTCACGCCTGCACCTACAAACGCACACACACCCACACACACCCTCCCCTATCCTCCCTTCCCTCCCCCTCCCTCTACCTCTCCTCTACCCCTCCCCCTCCCCTCCCTCTCTACCCCTACCTCCCCCTCTACTCCTACCCTCCCCTCTCTTCTTCCCCCTCCCTATCCTCCCCCTCCCTTGACCCCCTCCCTTCCCTCTACCCCCCCTCTCTTCTACCCCTCTCTTCTACCCCTCCCTTTCTACACCTCCCTTCTTACACACGCACACTCACGCTTCCTCCCCCCCCCCCCCTCCCCTCTACCCCCCCTACCCCCTCCCCTCCCTCCTTTCTACCCCCCCCACCCCTACACCTGCCTACACACACCCCTGCACCTTCACCTCCCCTCCCCCTCTACCCTACCCGACCCATTTCCTCGACCCCTCCCCTCCCTTCTTACCCCTCCCCTCTCCCTTACACACACACACCCGCAGTCAGGTACACCCACACCACGCGCACACAACACACACACCGCACCCCTACACCTAACTACACACACACACCACACAACCGCGCCCCCCCCCCCCCCCCCCACACACACACACACACACACCCCATATTACACCCCACTCTACCCTCATCCTTCCCTTCCTCCCGCCCTTCTCCCCCTTCCCGTCTATCCCTTCCCTTCCTCCCCTCCCCTTCTACTACCCTACCCCCTACCTACCTACCTACACACACACCTCTCTACACCCCCTCCCTCTACCTCCTTCCTTCTACCCACTTATACATACCACCACCACCACCACCACACCCCACCCCCCCACACACACGCACACACTCACGCTCTCTCTCCCTCTACCCCCCACCCCCCCCTGCCTTCTACGCCTCTCTCCTCCACCCCTCCACCCCCCCTGTACCCCTCTATCCTTCCCCTCCCCTCTACCCCTCCCCTCTACCTTACACACCACACACACTCACTCGCTTAATCCCTCCCGCTACCTCACACACACACACACCACACCCCCTACACCTACCTACGCCTACCTACACACACCACAACCCCACACACACACACGCCTACCTACACACACGCCTACGCACACACGCACACCAATTCCACCCCACACCCACGCTCCCCCTCCCTCTACCCCCCCCCCCCCCCTCTACCCCCTCCCTTCTACACCTCCCTTTCCTTCTACCCCCCCTCCCTTCTACCCTCTCCTACCTCTACCCTACCCTTCCTAGTAGTGTGTGTAGCACACACAAATGTGTGTTGCTGAAAAGTTTAACTATGACGTTTCATTTCTCTCTCACACACACACACCACACACACCTACCTACACCATACACACATACACCTATACCCCACACCACACCACAACCGCACACACACCACAACCCCCACCCCCACCCCACTCTTACACACGCACACACTCTTTATCCCCTTCTCCCCCTTCCCCTCCCCTCTACCCCCCTCCCTCTACGCCCCCTCCCTCTACCTCCCTTCTCTACCCCTCCCCTCCCCTCTGCCCTCCTCTCTACCCTACCCCCTCCCTTCCCTTCTACTCCTCCTTCCCCCTCTACCTCCCCCCCTCCCCTCCCCTCTGCCCTCCTCTCTAACCCCTCCCTTCCCTTCTACCTCTCCTCTACCCTACCCTCTACCCTCCTCCCTTCTACCACCTCTTCCCTTCTACCCACCCCCCTTCTACCCTCCCCTCCACCCCTCCCCTCCCCTCCCTTCCACCCTTTTCCTCTCCCCCTCTACCTTACCCCTCCCTTCGACCCCCTCTACTACTACCTACCCCCCCACCACACTACCCCTACCCCCCCACCCCCCCCCCCCCCCCCCCCACACACACACCGCACACACTCACGCTCTCTCCTCTTCCTAACCCCTCCCCCTCCCCTCTACCCCCCTCCCCTCCCCTCCCTTCTACCCTCCCCACCCCACACAAACCCCTACACCTGCCTACACACACACCCCCTGCACCTTCACCTCCCCTCCCCCTCTACCCTACCGACCCATCTCCTCGACCCCTCCCCTCCCTTCTTACCCCAACCCTCTCCCTTACACACACACACCCGCAGTCAGGTACACCCACACCACACCCATACACTCTTACGCGCACACAACACACACACCGCACCCCTACACCTAACTACACACACACACACACCAACCGCCCCCCCCCCCCCCCCCACACACACACACACATATTACACCCCACTCTTACACACGCACACACTCACGCCCTTGTCCTTCCCGTCTATCCTTCCCTTCCTCCCCTCCCTTCTCCCCTTCCCTCTACCCTCCCTTCCTTCCCTTCCACCCCCTCCCTTCTACCCCCCCCTCCCCTCCACCCATCCCTTCACTCCCCTCCCTTCTATCCCTCCCCTCTACCCTACCCCTACCTACCTACCTACACACACCTATACCTGCCTACACACACACACACACACACCTCTACACCCCCTCCCTTCTACCCCTTCCTTCTACCCACTTATACATACCACCACCACCACCACCACCCCCACACACACCCACGCCTACCTACCCACATACACACCTACCCTCTCCCCCCACCCCCACACACACTCACGCGCTCTCTTTCTCCCTTCTACCTCTCCCTCCACCCCTCCCCTGTACCCCTCCCTTCTACCCCTCCCCTCTACCTTACACACACACACACTCACTCGCTTAATCCCTCCCGCATCTCACACACACACACACACACCACACCCCCTACACCTACCTACTACGCCTATCCACACGCCTACCTACACACACGCCTGCCTACACACACCACACCCCACACACACACACCACACGCCACACGCGCACACACACACACAATTCCACCCACACCCACGCTCCCCTCCCCTCTACCTACCCCCCACCCCCCTCTACCCCCCTCCCTTCTTACACCTCCCTTTCCTTCTACCCCTCCCTTCTACCCTCTCCTACCTCTACCCTACCCTTCCTAGTAGTGTGTGTAGCTCACACACGCGCGCGCGCGCACACACAAATGTGTTTGCTGAAAAGTTTAACTATGACGTTTCATTTCTCTCTCTCTCACACACACACACACCACCTACACCACCCACATCTACCTATACACACACACATACACACCCACACCAACACCACAACCGCACACACACCACAACCCCACTCTTACACACGCACACACTCTTTATCCCCTTCTCCCCTTCCCCTCCCCTCTACCCCCCCTCCCTTCTACGCCTCCTTTCTCTACCTCTCCCTCTACCCCCTCCCTTCTACGCCTCCCTTCCCTTCTACCTCTCCTCTACCCTACCCTCCCCTACCCCTCTACCCTCACCCTCCCTTCTACACCTCTTCCCTTCTACCCCTCCTCTACCCCTCCCTTCCACCCCTCCCCCTCCCCTCCCTTCCACCACCCCTCCCCTCCCTTCCCACACCTCTCTCCCCTCTACTTTACCCCTCCCTTCGACCCCTCTACCTTACCCTATCCCCCACACACACCTACCCTCCTCCCCCCACCCCCACGCACACACTCACGCTCTCTTTCTCCCTTCTCTACACCTCCCCTCGGCCCCCCTCCCCTCCCCTCCCTCCTCTACCCTCCCCACTCTCCCCCACCCCACACAAACCCCTACACCTGCCTACACACACCCCTGCACCTTCACCTCCCCTCCCCCTCTACCCTACCCGACCCATCTCCTCGACCCCTCCCCTCCCTTCTTACCCCTCCACTCTCCCTTACACACACACACCCGCAGTCAGGTACACCCACACCACACCCCATACACTCTTACGCGCACACAACAACACACACCCGCACCCCTACACCTAACTACACACACACACCACAACCCCCCCCCCCCCCCCCCCCCCCCCACCCACCACACATATTACACCCCACTCTTACACACGCACACACTCACGCCCTTGTCCTTCCCGTCTATCCTTCCCTTCCTCCCCTCCCTTCTCCCCTTCCCTCTACTACCCACTTATACATACCACCACCACCCCACACACACACCCACGCCTACCTACCCACACACACACACCAACCCTCCCCCCCCACACACACACACGCTTCTCTTTCTCCCTTCTACCTCTCCTCTACCCCCCCCCCCCTGCCTTCTACGCCTCTCTTCCCTTCTACCCTCTCCTCCACCCCTCCCCTGTACCCCTCTATCCTTCCCCTCCCTTCTACCCCTCCCCTCTACCTTACACACACACACTTAATCCCTCCCGCAGTCACACACACACACACACACACACACACCCCTACACACCTACCTACGCCTATCCACACACACTCACACGCCTGCCTACACACACGCCTACGCACGCGCACACACACACGCACACAAATTCCACCCCACACCCACGCTCTCCCCTCCCCTCTACCCCCCCCCCCCCCCCCTCTACCCCCCCTCTACCTACCCTCCCTTTCCTTCTACCCCTCCCTTCCCTTCTACCCCTCCCTTCTACCTCTCCTACCTCTACCCTACCCTTCCTAGTAGTGTGTGTAGCTCACGCACGCACACACAAATGTGTTGCTGAAAAGTTTAACTATGACGTTTCATTTCTCTCTCTCACACACACACCTACACCACCCACACCTATCTATACACACACACACACCTATACCCACACCACACCACCACCCCCACCCCCACCCCACTCTTACACACGCACACACTCTTTATCCCCTTCTCCCCTTCCCCTCCCCTCTACCCCTCCCCTCTACCCCCTCCCTTCTACGCCTCCCTTCTCTACCTCTCCTCTACCCCCCCCTCCCCTCCCCTCTGCTCTCCTCTCTCCACCCCCTCCCTTCCCTTCTACCTCTCCTCTGCCCTACCCTCTACCCCCCTCCCCTCTACCCTCCTCTCTCTCTCCCCCCCCTCCCTTCTACACCTCTTCCCTTCTCTCCTCTCCTCTACCCCTCCCTTCTACCCCCTCCCCTCTACCCTCCCTTCTACCCCCCTCCCTTCCTCCCCTCCCCTCCCTTCCTTCTACACCTCTCCCTCCCTTCCACCCCTCCCTTCCCCTCCACTTTTCCTCTCCCCTCTACCTTACCCCTCCCTTCGACCCCTCCCTTCGACCCCTCTACCTTACCCTACCCCACCCCTCCCCTCTACCCCTCTCTTCTACCCCCTCCCCTCTACCCCTCCCTTCTACACCCCCTTACTCTCCCCTCTCCCTCCCCTCCCCCTTCTACCCCTCCCCTCTACCCCCCCCCCTCCCCCTCCCCTCCCTTCTACCCCTCCCTTCTACCCCCTCCCTTAATCCCTGCCGCAGTCACACACACACACACCTTACACACACACACACACCACACACACACACTTACACACCTACCTATACACACCACAACCCCCCCCCCCCCCCCCCCCCCACATACACACATACACCCTCCTCTCTCTCGCCCCACACCCACGCTCCCCTCCCCTCTACCCCCCCCCCCCCCTCTAACCTTCCCTTCCACCCCTACTGTCTACCCCCTCCTCCCCTCCCCCCTTCCATCCCCTACCCTCCCTTCTACCCTACCCCCTCTCCCTTCTACCCTTCTAGGGGTGGGGTAGGGTAGGGTAGGGGTAGGTAGGGGTAGAGGGGTAGGGTAGGGTAGAGGGGTGGGGTGGGGTAGGGGTAGGGTGGGGTGGGGTAGGGTAGTGGGGTAGGGTAGAGGGGTAGGGTGGGGTAGGGTAGAGGGGTGGGGTAGGGTAGAGGGGTGGGGTAGGGTAGAGGGGTAGGGTAGGGTAAGGGGTAGGGTAGGGTAGGGGTAGAGGGGTAGGGTAGGGTAGAGGGGTAGGGGTAGGGTAGAGGGGTAGGGTAGAGGGGTAGGGTATGGTAGAGGGGTAGGGTAGAGGGGTAGGGAGGGGAGGGGGAAGGGGTAGGGTACTCCCCCTCTACCCTACCCTGCCCCTCTACCCCTACCCGCCCCCCCCCCCCCCCCTCCCCTGCCCCGCCCCCCCTACCCTACCCTACCCTACCCCTCCCCTCTACCCTACCCCTCCCCTCTACCCTACCCCTCCCTACCCCTTCCCACCCCCTCTCCCCTCTACCCTACCCCTAACCCTACCCCTTCCCCTCCCCTCTACCCTACCCCTCCCTACCCCCCTTCCCCTCTACCCTATCCCTCCCTACCCCTTCCCCTCTACCCTACCCTCCCTACCCCTCCCCCCCTCTACCCCTACCCCCCCTTCCCCTCCCCCTCCCCTACCTCCCCTCCCCTCCCCTTCCCCCTCCCCTCTACCCTACCTCCCCTTCCCCTCCCCTCCCCTCCCCTTCCCCTCTCCCCTTCCCCTTCCCCTCTACCCTTCCCCTCCCCTTCCCCCTTCCCCTCCCCTACCCCTACCCCCTCTCTCTACCCTTCCCCTTCCCCCTTCTACCCCTCCCCTTCTACCCCTCCCCTCTACCCTACTCACCTTCCCTTCTACCCCTCCCCTCCCTTCCCTTCTACCCCTCCCCTCCCTTCCCTTCTACCCCTCCCCTCTATCCCTGTCCTCGCCCTCCTCCCTCACGCAGTGAAACACATATAGACGCGCGCTCGCGCGCGCGCACGGGGTGGAGGGGGGGGGGGGGGGGGGGGTCCGAACTAGATATCGAAATCTACTTTTCCGTGAAATCGACCGACGACGATGACGTGTGCTGGTCAAGTCGCATCGATTTCAGACAGGCTGTACTGACCCTCGCCTACCAACGCTTTTCGGATCTGCGATGGTCGGTTCAACTTGACCAAGAGAAGATTGGTCTTGTGTTCGCGCGACCTGTGTGTGTGTGTGTGGCGTGCAGAGTTTAATTAGAGGGTGCTGGAACTAACACACTGGGAAGAGTGTTCATACTCCTGATTTGTTAGTTTCTGCATGTTGGATCAAAAACGTGGGTAGCGAGTGTGGGTTCAAACACCGATCGACTGCATATGTACATTTTCGTGTGTGGCATTCATTTATGCTTGCGTGCGTGTGCGCGTGCGTGCGTGCGTGTTTGGTGTCAAATCTCAGGCTTTCGCAAACATTCAGCATAAATTGCACGTTTCCTTTTTTTGGCGACTGTTCCCAGAGTGAAGTCACTCCGATGGCCTCAGTGATGCTGGCTGCATTCAAGAAGGGCATGCATATATACGCGCGCGCTGCTGGTCGTTTATTCTCGGTAGAACTTTGCTAGTTTAGTCGTGACGGTAGCGTGTTGAGTGTGTAAACCCTTCGTTAGTGTTGGGGGGAAACGATCGGGCTGACGATCCACGTCTTCGCTGACGATCGCGAAGGAACAGGTGGTGTATGGTGAACCCTCGCCCTCGTCATCCTGCGCAAGTTCTCCAGCAAGGAAAATCATCACCTACTGGTTTTGACGCCAGTCGATTCCAACAAACGATCGAGTGATGTGTGCGACCAGTTCTCCTGTGTGAATGTGGGAATTAGCCCAAGAAAATCTGCGTCTTTCGGACATTGTTCAAAAGTGTAGTGTGTGTGTGTGTGTGTGTGTGTGTGTGTGTGTGTGTGTCTTTTTTTTCCATCACGTGCAATGACCAGCTGGCCTTGAGAATTCCTGATCGCCCCCCCCCCCTCCCCCTCCCTCCCCCCTACAGTCAGGGGACACGGGGGTTACTGATCTGTCCACAATCCAGTATGCAAATTTGACAGTCTCACGACATACTGACACTGCTGGGCGGGGGGTGGTGTTGTCAGCTGTCATGTGTGTAGTCTTCTATTCTTTTTGTTTTTTTTATATGTGTTTTGTTTTACATGTCTCTTTTATTTTCCACTACGTACGTGTGTTTTACGGCTTGCCGTGAACTGTATGAGAGATAAAGTTGGACCTTTCGAAAAAAAAAAAACAACTCAAACGCCTTTATATTGTAGAGAAGAGTATAACGATAAAAACTGGTTTGTAAGAAAACTTTAGAAAATAAAGAAATAAAAAGGAAAGGGACAGAACTGCTTCTGACTCAAAAATCTGAAGATACGAGTAAAAATTATGTCCCTTACCTTGGACTGGTGATAACTGTCGTTCAGCTATGTGACTTCTGCGGATAGAGTCCCTTTGTAATGAAGCCTTCTGGGGAGAGAAAAAAAAATGAAAAATTAAATACAAACAAAAAGTTAGTTTAAAACAATGCATTTCATGTAATTCTTGTACATACATTCATCTGTCCTTAACAGTGACATTTTCCAACTGTGGGTTTTTCATTCTATTTTGCATCATTGTAGTAACACTACTTGCCTTGCGTATGAAGTACAGTGGAAATGACTTCGTTTTTTTCTTGCGTGCGCGCGCGCGCGCGTTTGGATGGCTGTCTGCATGTTGATCAGAACTGGATTGTTTGGTAGAGATTGAGTTACCCGCCTCCATCTCTTCCTGTCCTTGACGGAATAATTGACAATATCTGGGTTTTCGATTTCGAAGGATTTAAGCATACTTCAGTCGCTTACCAGTGACATGGAAAGCTGCTGCTCTCTTTTCTCTGCCCCGTTTTCATTCTTCGTTCAACCAGCTTATAAATTTTGAAGTGCGCGCGCATTCAGTGAAGCCTGAAACAGCATGGCTGAAGAAGGGAGTGTGGGGGGAGGGGGGGGTTACACCGCTTTTCATTGCCACCCCCTCCCCTCCCCCTTTTTTTCTGTTTGGTTTGTATGTAGGTTTTTTTTTGTCCGTTAGCCGAGTTGGACTGGGGAAGGACAGGTTACCGCAGATGTCGGCGGTCGTCGGCTTTGCTATCATACATTCCCATCTGTCACGACTGGTCAGTTTGGCTGCTGGACAGGGATGCGTCCACAGGTGTGCTCGCGACCTCCTGCACGTGCGCGCATTGTTTGAAGCGGGAAGACAAGAAAAAATGTTTTTACCGATCCCAGGTCTTATACATTAGTGTATCGTTTTACTATTGACTCGTGTTTTTTTTTACTGTCGTCGTTAATGTTGAGTAATGATGATGTTGACTACCATTGTTGGACTTGATATAGCAGTTGAGGTGTTCATACGCATGCTACTGTACGTTTGTTTTTTTATGATTGTCACAACTAATGAAGATACAAACTTGTTATGAATGGATGAATGTTAGGAAACAGATTTTGAGAGGCGGGGGCAGTAGTCGACCTACGTTAGTTCACCGGTTAAGTCGTCGTTAATGGTCTCGAGGTTTTGACTGCCTATTATTCATTGTCAGTCATCGTACGTGACATGGATTAGAAAGGTACCATTTTATGGATACGTACATTTTTACTTCAACATTTTAAGCAGTTCACATATTTGCTGTTTCACACAAAAAATACCTAGGCCTATATCTCCAGAATAACTGGGAAATACATTTTCCCTGCAATTTTAAAAGTTATGAAACGTATTCAGTTTTCAGTTTAGGAACATGTATGAACTCCTGAGTAAAAACACAGCACACGTATGTGTATTTATCAATTTTCAGGAAATATACATATCGTTTGAATAGGCATTACTCCTTTGCGCCCGCGCATGCGTATGCGTGCGTGTGTGTGTGTGTGTGTGTGTGTGTGTGCGCGCGCGCGCGCGTGCGTGCGTATTCGTGAGCGTGAAAACGGTGATATTTCTTTTGACTTTGGTCGGCTAGGTGTGCACACTGTATGTATCTGTATGTGATGAACAAGATGGAGATAATGGTTGAGTGTACGTTGTACTCATTCTAATTTGTGAATGATGTAAACTTGCAATTTCAAGTCAGTTTCAAAACCGAGGTGACTCCAGGCGGAAATTGAAAAAAAAAACTTTGAAAAGAATTACAAGCGAATCCGACAAACAACAGGGACAAACAAGTTACAAAATAAAACACGGCTTGTTTCGACCTATCAGGTCTTCAGGCAAGATAAGCAACGTTCAGGACAACGAAAACGAAGAACGAGCACTCTCTTGTCTTCTCAACTTCGGTGCGAGATGAGCGTTGAATGAAAACGAGGCCGTGTGAAAGGGAATAGTGGGGGGGGGGAGGGGGGGGGGATAAGTCAACTTCCTGGACATCACAATCTCCCTCAAAGATGGACTGCTCAAAACCTAAGTTTTCTATAAACCCACTGATGCGCATTGATACCTGGTGCATCTTTTCCACCACCATCCACTAAAGTCAGCATTCCATATTCTGAACTCCTCTCCCTACGCAGACCCTGCTCCAACTTAGATTTCACTCTACAAGCAGCCAAAATGTCAGTTTTTCACCAACCGTGGATACCCCAGTGCCCTCATTAACCGTGGATACCCCGGTGCCCTTATTGACCGTGGATACCCCAGTGCCCTCATTAACCGTGGATACCCCAGTGCCCTCATTAACCGTGGATACCCCAGTGCCCTCATTATCCGTGGATACCCCAGTGCCCTCATTGACCGTGGATACCCCAGTGCCCTCATTGACCGTGGATACCCCAGTGCCCTCATTGACCGTGGATACCCCAGTGCCCTCATTGACCGTGGATACCCAGTGCCCTCACTGACCGTGGATACCCCAGTGCCCTCATTGACCGTGGATACCCCAGTGCCCTCATTAACCGTGGATACCCCAGTGCCCTCATTAATGGTGCTCTCAGCCGCACCACAGCTATATCCAGAATATCCGCTCTGGAAAACCCAACCGCCAAAATAGACACACAGACCCACCGCCTACCTCCTCTTCCATCCACACACTTTCCCCATCTGCAGGATCCTGAAGTTCAACTGGTACTTCGTAGAAAATCACATACCTGCCTTTGAGACCAAACCGATGAGCTTCAAACGTGGCAAAAACCTCAAAGACCTACTTGTGTGCACCAAACTGAACAAAATCTCCACACCTAAGCCACTAGGTTCTTTCCCCTGCTCAAAACCCAACCAGACTCCATCTTACATAGCCCAAAGGCTCATTCACAATTAAACGCACCTTTTCCTGTCAGAACCTCAACATTGTGTATGCCATCCATTGCTAGCTGTGCGGTAAAAAAAAATCTACGTAGGTGAGGACATCCCGCACGTTTGAGACGTGCATCTCTGAACACCTGGCTGACATCCGCCACCATCGGCCCATACCAGTCCCTCTACATTTCAATCACCCCCAACACAACATCAACCATGTCCAAGTCCTGGTTCTTTGGCAACTGCAGAGTGACAACTTGGAGCGCCTTATGCGGGAGTCTTATCTCACTGTCAGACTCTCAAAACTTCCACTCTCATGGTATCAACATCTCAAAAGTAGCATACCGTATCCACCACCCGCAACACACATCAAACTGTACATCAATCTATTCTTTACTCACAGACCTATCCACTCCCTCTCCTTCATCTGGTTTTTCTTTCAGTTTCATAAACTACCCCCTCCACATGAATTTCCCTTCCCTCCTTCCTGTATGTTTGTGTAAGTGTAGGTATGTGACCTCCGTCCTCCCTTTTTTTTTTCCCCTCCTCCAATGACAGTATTAATCTAACAGTTCCCTCTCCTCCTTCACTCCAGCCTCATGGCATCAACATCCAAAATTAGCTTGTACCTATCCACCTACACAACACAACCAACCATATCCTCCACAAACATACACAAACACTATCGTACCTAATACTATTTACCTCATACATAAGTTAGTTATTTTCCTTTCCCTTCTCCCTACACTTAATTTTCTACATCAACCTATTCTTTACTTAGATAGCTGTCCCCTCTCTTTTCTTCATCTGCTTTTCTTTTGATTTCATATACTACCTCATCGACATGAGTTTTTCCCTTCCCTCTTCCCTGTACACTTCCAGCCACTAACATTATTACTAACATTATTACCTAGCATAACTAGTATCATGATCATACTCATTATCATTATTATTATCATCACCCAATAGTATTGTTTGCTTTTTGATCATTGATCATTTCTTTTCCTTTCCACTATTATTGTTACTGATAATTATTACTTCCGCCGTTATAACTATAATTATATATATATATATATAAAGAAAACTAATATTCTTACTACTTTGATTAGTACTAACCTCACCATTATCATCACAGTCATCACCATTATGATTATTATTATGATTATTACTAATTCTGTTATATGTACCATTATCGTCATTATAACTGTTATTACAACTTCATAGCTGTTACAACTATCATATTTACTAGTATTGATATGATCATTATATATTATACATCAATTACTATAACTATTTTCATTATTCAGTAGTACTGTTTGCTTTTTATTCATTAATCGTTTCTATTCCTTCAAACCAACTTTATTTTTACTAACATCATTTTTAGCATTATCATTATTCACTAGTGTCGCCATCACTATAATGATTACTTTTTTTTTCATTATCAGTTCTAATATTTTATCATTATCATCACTATAACTGTTGTTACAACTTCATAACCGTTACAACTATTGAATTTACTCGAATAACTAGTATTACCATTATACATTACTATCTTGCTGACATTCCAACCGACCGTTTTTCCAGCCTCCTATATCGTCACCATCATTATTATATGGTTATAATCATGTTTATTATTATAACTATTAATACACTTATTACATTCCCTCTTTCCTGTAATCTGTATCCTCCTTCTCTTTCTTCCTCTGCCTTCATTGTTATTAGAAGTAATACATTATATTTTTACTATTATCGATTTTTTCTACTACCATTGCTGACATTATTGCTACTAATACTATTATTACTAATATTGCTGCTATTGTTGTTGGCATCATCATTATTATAATCATTAGTATATCAATAGCATTATCATTATTACTATTATTATTGTTACCATCGTCTTCATCATCAATACCATTATCATCACACAGTCATCACTACTAACACTGTTGCCGCTACAACTATGCTGTTGATCCATCCTCTGACCCTTCCCCTTTCTCCCCTTCTGTGTGTATAGCCACTACCAATACTAAAACTACTATCTTCACATTATCACCAAACGTGGTAGTAATCCTCTATTTTTCTTTTTAATATTTAACCATCATCATTATTATTATTGTTTGTAGTCTTCTCATTATCATCATTATAATTAATATTTTAAAACTCTCATTGTCCCCTTCCCGATGGCCTCGTTTTCATTCAACGCGCATCTTGCACCGAATTTGAGAAGATAACCGATTGCTCGTTCTTTGTTTTCACTGTCCTGAATGTTGTTCATCTTGCTTGAAGAGCATCCAGGAGGTCGAAACGTGTCGTGATTTGTCTTGTAATTTGTTTGCCCCTGTTGTTTGGCAGACTCCGCTAACATTTTTTTTTTTAAATGATTGATGTTTCTATGTGTATCAATGATATGCGTTTCGCCTTTTTTAGCGTCAATCTTATTTGGAGAGCGGCACATGGAAATGATATTGAATGTTAATAGTTTCACAGACCTCTCTAAGGATGACTGGGTGTCTACTGGTTTCGCACAATCTTTGAACACAGATGAAAATCAGTTGTCTTGTTTGGGCTTCATTCTCATCTACGCAGAACGTTGTTTTTTAATTAGTCACATTGTGAATCTGGATAATATTTTTTTTTTAATTTAAAGCTTCCTTGTTACAAATCAGTTCGTCGACACTGTCTGTGGTAGCTTCTTTTTAATGTAACAGCATGTCCCACTATGCACACACTTCAGAATCGAACCAGTCAAAAGAGGCGAATGTATAAACAAAATGAATGGCGTGAAAAGAGGGAGATAAGTTCTTATACATCATTAGAAGAAGTAAATTGTTTCCCTTTCTTCATGATGCGTTAGGCACAAGGTTTGGTGGTGGTGGTTTCTTCTGCTTTGGTGAGACAAGAGACTGCAGGGAGAGAGGGGGGGGGACTTTTTTTAGTCCCACAAGAAACCATTTACAGTTGCCAATGGTAACATAGAATTCATGCCGGGATTCCAGTACTGTTCCTTGTCGGGTTTTCCTTTTTGGCGCAAGGTGGACGGGGGTTCGCGGAGGTAGGGGGAGGGGGAAAGGGGGTGGATGGAAAAATTGAAACCCTATATCGAACGCCCTATACGTCAGTGACAGAAATAGTCTGCAGGTTATTTAGTTAGTAACGGAAATATCCTCCCAGTGACTTATTGGCAACAAAAATGCCAGCTGAACCAGACATCCTGACATCACGACAGTCGCTCAGCAACATGATAGACGATTAGGGCCTGTGTACTTGTACTCTACTGGGCGCTTTTTCGCTCTGCAAGCAGGGCTTCGTGTTTGGTTAGTGTTTATGACAGGTGCCAAAAAATCTTTGGTCCATTTGTTTGTGCCATTCTGCGTGTTCAGATGCGTGCAATATGATCCTTGTTGTTATTTTGTGTTTAAATTCAATGCCTACCTAACTATCTAGGTTTATCTATTATGCCTGTGTCAACTTGCATGACCGGTCATTTCCCGCCGCGTTTTTTTTTTTTTTTTTTTTTTTTTTTTTTTTTTTTTTTTTTTTTAACAGAGAAAATGTCGCATAATTTGTCGGCAAATGTGTACAAAATGGGAGTGTTTACTCGTCTTTGTACACTAAAAGAACATTGCAAGAATGAGTGTACAAGTATGTTTGTGGTGTGTCGTACGAAAATGTGTAGTGGTACAAGATTGTTGCCTTGTTCTATTCGATAAATCGTACATTTAGAACATTTTGCCTTTCTCTCACACACACACACACACACACACACACACACACACACACACACACACTGTTATTAGCATTTTAGATGTTCAACAGAATGTTTTTATCCGAGACATACAACAAAACAGAGGGAACAATACGACGTCTTACAGTTTGGTTTTGTTTGTATTTGTTGCCGTCATTAAACAAAAATGCTGTTCAGTTTATACCTATTGTTTGGGAGGAATTCACTTGAAAGTGCGCGTGAATTAAAGTGTTTTTGACTCTCTACTTCTTGTACATAATAAACTTTTCTCTCTTTTTTCTTCTGCCAGTTGATTGCTATTCAGCATGTATGTAGTCCTGCCTAGTGAACGCCGTGTTCACACCCGCGTTATTTCCTGTATGTTTTCGTATTTCAGGTGATGGGCAACGACTGGACCAATAGACACGAAAAAAAAAAAAATATATATATATATATATATATATATATATATATATACATACATAACATACATACATACATACATACAGAAGGGGCGTAAAAAGTCTAAACAGGCTACGCCCCTGATGCTGATCCTGATCCTGAAGTACATGACTACTACCGTCACTATCTTTGTCAACAATATCACGAATGACCTAAGGTGGTGTGCAGGACATTTGTTTAGCGTGAGATTGATCATAACCGGTCCGATAAACGGGAGAAAGAACACACGCCCTGCTCTCTTGGTGACCTCAGCTTCGATGTCCCTTCACAAGTCTGTTCTCGGCGACTTCGCATTGAGGTGTCGGCAACTTTATGAGGACTGTCGCTGGACAGACATGGCGGCGCCCTCCGCCCACGCTGGTCCCGAGACTAAGCAATGATTGTCAGTGGGGGGGGGGGGGGGGGGCATAGCAGGTGGTGTCCTCTGTGTGCCGAAACAAAACGGACCACCACTGAACACAACCGAAGTGACACGGTAGCAAGGCAGTGTCTCTTCTGGTGGGTTGCCTCATAACGATCTGACACGGACTGCTTCCTGTTGAGTGCTGGGGCTGTAGCCCCGTGGAGGGAAGCCGACATGAACTAAGATGAAAACCCGCAGAAAGTCCAGAAAAGCACGCACGCGAACACACACACACACACACACACACACACACACACACACCCTATGGACACATTAAGTCAATGACGAGATAGTTGTCTGATCGATACTGTAAAGGTATATAGAAATAGGCCACATTGAAAGGTACAGTCATACCAATTGATCTGGCACCCGCGCATTAAAAAAAAAAAGGAAATAGCTTTAAATGTCAAAACGCATTTTTAAAAACCCACGTTGGCAACTAGATAAACAAGAATGGCCAGTGTATTTCCACTCCGGTCAGTTTCTGACACCTTCACCACATAGATGAGAGACAAAAAACAAACAAATAATAAAAATGGCTTTTTTTTTTTTTTTTTTTTTTTTTTTAGAAACACATGGTATAACCAGACCTTTCAAATTTTTAGTCTATTTCATTTTCTTCTGACAGGAACAGAAAGAGCGAACGAACGAAAAAAAAAAAAAAAAAAGCAGACCCTCGCACATACTTAATGGAATTCGATGTTAAGTAGCCTATAACAGCGCCAACTGCCATTTATTATGCTGTTTATGTTGCACACGTGCAGCCAACAAGACACACATACATGTCGGCAAGATAACGCATTCCCGAGACTGTAACGAATCTTTTATACAACATACACAGTTTGGATCAGGAGTGAGGTAGAGGACAGATGGAGAGACAAAGAACACAGATGATCCACGTTGATGTGGAGACTCAAAAGGAATCTGCTGCATCTGAGGTCTGGGCTTAATTCCAAGTCACCCGTGAAATGCGTTCGCTTCACACTGAATATGTAGCCTCCCCTGAAATTATCGCCCTTCACACTTAACTTGCAGCCTCGCCCTGCAGTAAGTTTCCTTAAAAATGAACGCGCAGCCTAATTCACAATTTTTTCCCTCTTGCAACTTGTCTCCAAACAATAATTTTTTTTTTTTGATTAAAAAAGAAAACGCGGGAAAAAAAGAAAGAAGGTACAAACACTGTGTAGTGTACACTTAGACGGCGACCTTTAACAATCAACTATGTTGTTTTTCTAAATGAAGATAGTGTGCAGGTGTTAGACCTGTCAGGTGTATTTACACGTACAGAGAGACTCGATGCTTTTTTTTTTTTCATTTCGCTGAAAATTTGTCAGACCGGTATCTGTAAACAAACATGTCTTTTTGCCTTTCTCTGAAAATGTGTCAAATTTGTATCTGTCAACAAACATCTTTGTGGGCCAAAGGCTTGAGCAAAACAAAATCTTTTCCGACGATAAAATAGGTACTCTGTACGGCTGTCTTTTAATGAAAGAGATAAGGTGATTACGTAGCATGTGTGATTCCGTAGTGGTCAGCCACTATGAAAACTTGTGACGTGAACACTGAGAACCAGGCTTGAAACACGTCACTGGTGCACTGGAGTAAGAACTGCTGCGTCAGCTGGGAGCCGGAATAGCTCAGTTGGTAGTAGCGCCGGACTTGTAATCTTGATAATCCTGGGGTTGCGGGTTCGAATCTCCGCCCGGGACGTTTCGGTACAGGGGGATTTTCCCCTCGGAGTTAACATTGGTTCTGACTCCATTTCCCCATACAGTCCTTCGAATGAGACTATAAACCGAGCTTCCGTGTGTGAACGCACGCATAATATCTTGCACACACGTAAAATCCCATCACCAACTTTCGGAAGAGAAGGCCAGTTTGGCGTTGGTATAGATGACACGTTACACATATCATGCACCCTGCGTGAGAAATGGAAAGAATGAAGGAAGTAAGGAATCGAGTGAATGATATTGAACGATATGACTGGATGACACGGGAAACGACTGAATGAAGCGCCAGCTGGCAGCTCTCAGTCGGCACTACCCAGGTAGGCAGCCCGTTGTGTAAACGAGCGTTGATTGTAAAGCGCTTAGAGCTTGGTCTCTAGCCGAGAACAGGCGCTATATAAGTATTCAGTAGTAGTAGTAGTAGTAGTATCCTTTCGTATGAGTATCGACTTCCGAAACAGTTCCTTAACTCGAATGCAGAGTAGTATCCTTTATCAAAGTTTCATCTTCCTCTCTTTGCTCATCCAGATCAGCTCTCTCTCTCTCTCTCTCTCTCTCTCTCTCTCTCTCTCTCTCTCTCTCTTCTCTCTCTCTCTCTCTCTCCTCCCTCCCTCCCCTCCCTCCCACACACACACACACACCACACACACACACACACAGTCCGGAGTATGTGAGCTGAACATGCATTAAGTCTCCTAGACGCTTCCAGAGAGCAGCCAAGAAGCTTGATTCGGATTAAGCACATATTACAGAATAAACTTTTTACATGCTTTCAACGGACAGCAGCTATGGTGTTTGACTATCCAAAGCTGAATATCATGTTCCTTAGGCTTAGTCACTTGCATTTTTACAACACACAATTTGGTGACTGCCTCTCTCTCTCTCTCCTCTCTCTCTCTCTCGTTCTTTTGTTGTTTTTTTTTCTGTTTTTCTCTTTCTTTTGCGACCCTTTCATCCTCTGTCTCTGTCTCCCTCTCAAGCTCTGTCTCCCCATCTCCTCTCTCTCTCTCTGTCTCTCTCTGTCTCTCTCTGTCTCTCTCTCTCGTCTCTCTCTCTCTCTCTCTCTCTCTCTCTCTCTCTCTCTCTCTCTTTCTCTCTCTGTCTCCATTTGTTTACACTTGTTTACATCCGCAAGTATTTAATAATATAATTTAAATTAACAGCAAGAACAACAGTAGCATACCTTTTCAACAAACGAATCTTCCGATCCGCTTCCCCCCCCCCCCCCCCCCCCCCCCCCCCCGAACCCTTCACTGCCATTCCTGTCTTGTCTTGTGGGCAGAGGAACATGAGACACAGCGAATACGTCCAACGACCGGAGGATTATCCACAAATTAGCCAACCATCCCCATTATGAGTGATGTCTGTTCTTTTCCCTGGGATTATCCACAGACTAGCCAACCATCCCCATTATGAGTGATGTCTGTTCTTTCCCCTGGGATTAAAAAAAAAAAAGACTTGTGGCCAGAAAAGCAAAAAAAAGCGGCAGTTTCTAGGCTGCTGCATGTGGAATCATTCAGGCGGGTTAAAAAAATAAACATAGCTACAATTTTACTGGCAGGTATGACACCTCTTCAACAACAACAACGCGTTAAATATGTCTTTCGTATCAGCGGCAATGAACTTCAAAAGCTCCTGTCTTACACTCAACAGTTATATTGACAAAAACCAGCTTTTTAGCTTCTTCACGCTGACGATAGGTCTGAGTCATGAAATCCACAATGATGACTTGTGTGCAGAGAGTAGAACACACGGCTGGCACATTAATTGTGCGCCATGATGGTTTGTAGCTGTTTCAAGAACTGACAGTCCGTTTTCACAGCACATCAGCTGGTGCGGTCACATTATTATCGTATGCTTTAATGTCATCAGAAACAATGGAAATCACTGATGTCAAATCACGATTTCCTTCGCTGCCTGCAGTCAAAAATATCCTGTCAGAAACAGCTAATATCACTGTTAATGGACAGGATTAATGTTTTCGCACAAACAACAGTAATCGTGATCATTCAATAAACTCTAAATCGACTTTTGAAGACCATGTTGACAACGTTCATCAAGGAATTTTCTTACCTTAAACTCCTCAATAGCGGCCACAAACAAAGCACACCAATGTTTTTGGTTTCGTGGGGTTTTTTTTTTTTTTTTTTTTTCAGATCCATAATGTCATAGCCAGATACGCTGGTGAAAACAAAACAGCTGAAGTAACGGAGCTGACATCAAACATCCACCAGGGATGGAGCCATTTACAAACCACATAATCCAGAGCCCAATTCCCGGTTTCCAAAACTATCCACGGGCCTAACCTTACTTTGTCTCGCAGGCGATTTCCTCAAAACGTGGACAATCTAACAGACGAAGCTAAAGGCAAAAAAAAACAAAAAAACATCGATCATGATGATTGACGCACTGTTTATAATTCAAACACGTTTGTCTCCGTATGCTTTCATCATTCGTTCGCAACTATTTTAGACTGTTATTTGGATTATCTAGCTGACAACGAAACGCAGAATGCTCATTCTGAACAGTACGCTGCTTTTGGTTCTAACACATTTGCTTTGTGCTGTCATTTATCAATTGTTTAAGGCTCGAAGGCGATTTTTACATATCTTGGAGGGGAAAAAAAGAAAGTCATGCGACTTCTTGGCCCCTCTTCGTCTTTCAGACAGGCATGTATCTTTAACCATATCAACCATAGCAACAGCAACCACAACTACAAAGCCGCCTGCCCAATTCTTTCACACACATGCCAACTTTCGCTAGTCCATTCATGTTCTAACACCCATCATCCAGCCATTCACACTTGGATAAGCAAAAACAATAAAAACAAAACGAAATCAGCGACTCGTCTGAACTTTCTCGATCAATACTTCAAACAGTATATCTCTTCTCACTGTTTCTCGCTTTTTCACACTCTTCCAATCTCAACCATCCCACTCTCACCCCTACCCCTACACTCTCACCCCTACCCCTACACTCTCACCCCTACCCCTACACTCTCACCCCTACCCCTACACTCTCACCACTACCCCTACACTCTCACACTACCCCTACACTCTCACCACTACCCCTACACTCTCACCACTACCCCTACACTCTCACCACTACCCCTACACTCTCACCACTACCCCTACGAAGATCCTATTCCAAGCCAGCCACAAACTCATGTCTGTGCATAGATAGATGGGGTGGGTGGGTGGGTGGGTGGGTGGATAGATAGATGGATAGATAGATAGACAGATAGAAAGATAGATAGATAGATACACTCCACCCGTCCATGGAATCTCTCTCCCAACTTCTGCAGCGCATTTTGAACAGCAAACTACAATCATCATGTCTTTAGCCACTGCTTCATGACAGCTCAGCCATGCACCCAGACAACTCATGCACAACCGCTGCAACCACATCAAGGAAGACAAATTATCCAGACGTTGGATGAGCCTCCCTGGCTGGTATGGCCCCCAACACACAACTGTGATCCCACCAGCACCTTTGAACAGCACCACCACCTTGTTCACTGAATCCCTGACAATGTGACCCTCACCGGTGATGGAAGATCAGGCCTGGTGACAAGTCTCAAATTCATCCCCATTCAGCCTGCCACCACCAGATAAAAAGGCCGCCCCCTGATGTCCAGAGATTTTTTTGTTCAGGAAACTATGGTGGATGATTGTGCCAAAAAATATACCCAAGACCCAACCACCAGGTCTTCACCCACCTTTTCCAGGCCCCAGTCCTCCGTCACCTACTTTCGACAAATACTCTGATGTGAACTTCAACATACCTGTCCGTCACTCCAACCTCTGGTGGGAAGAACAAACAGCTCTTGAGTTACAGAGACAAGACATTGTCATTAAACAAGCAGACAAGGCCAGCGCAGTTGTGTTCTGGGACAAACAGCTGTGCATACAGGAAGCACACCGACAATTGTCTCCGACCGATTTCTACACACCACTCATAACATCAACCCATCCTCGACACACAAAAACTCTTTTCAGTCACAGTCAACCACGATTTCGAACAAAGTAACTTTGAACATCAGATGAGGCAGGGAACAGTAAACAATAAACAAGTTACGCTACTTGTTTATTGTTCAAAGTAACTTTAACAAAGACAGTCAAATTCCTCAAGGTCAGACACCAAACACCCACTCTCTATTTGCTCCCTAAAATAAACCAAAAAAAAACAAAAAAAAACAAGGCACCTGCCAGACCCACTGTCTCTGCTCTAAGCCGCCTAAAGTACATTTTTCACAGCACACAGACTCCGTGCTCTACCCCATAGTGCAGACCTTCCCAACATGATCTCAAAGACAGCTCACACATTCTACATGACCGATTCATTCAACACAGATCCCACTTTCCAGTCCAACCTCTTCATACTAGATGTTCTCCCACTCTACACTCTCATCCCTCACGCTAACATACAAAACACCCTTCTTTCTTGACAACCTCACTCCCCCCCCCCCCCCCCCTTTCCCCTAACAAACAACACTCACCCACAGCTACACTGGTAAGACTTGCAGAATTAGTCCTCACCCTCAACGCTTTTGAGTTCAACACCACATTTTCTCACAATCATTGGTGTCGCTATGGGGCCATCCCATGCCTTCCTAGTCATGCAACACTTGGAACTCCGCCTTCTACTTTCCTACACAGGCCCGACTCCAGAACTGTACTAAAGGTAGATAGATGGCAGGCTGGAAGCCGCATCCGTGCCAGAACGATACCGTCTCAACTTCAACTTTGTTCACACCCTTCACGCATCCATCCAGTTCACATACACCATTTCCCAGTCAGTCAAATTTCTAGACAATTCCATCTCCCTAAAAAAAAAAAAAAACAGACTGCTCAAACCCTCACTTTTCTACAAAACCCACTGCTGCACATTCGTCCATGGACCTTACATCTCCCCGCCACCCATCCACAAAACACAGCATTCCACACTCCGTCCTCCCATAACATATCCCTGCGTCAACCAGGCGAGAAAGGGACACCCTCAATGTTGTTCGGAGAGTTTTTAGTAGCATGGAGAAAACTCGACTGTCTGGTTTTCCCCGTTTGAGGTCATACCACAGTCACCTCTGGGCAGGAGCCATGCAGGCACACACACACACACACACACACACACACACACACACACACTCACTCACTCTCACACACACACACACACACACACACACACACACACACGCACGCGCATGTACACACACACACACACACACACACACACACACACATGAATGCCTCTGATGGGAATCGAACCCACGACTGCCTAACCAGCTAGTATACAAGTGTTCAATGGTGGCCACCGCATAACAGAGGCTGGTCTGTTCTCTTTCTCCCTGTTTGACCTTTTGAGCCCTTTAGTTCATGTTTCCATCGCGTTCATTATTCCAGACCTCCCTAACACACCCCACCCCACACCCACGTATCAGAACAATGCCGGTACAGCAATCTAGCGGGAAGCTATCGGTATCACGTCGGCGTGGGAAATCTTATCCAAGACTGCCAGCACGTTCCTCCAACCACAGTTTCTAGGAACCTCAAACCTAATCCCTTTAACACCAAGCCCACCACGGTGATAGGTGCGATGGAGGAGAGGAGGGAGGGGGGGTGTAAAGGGGGAGGAGGATGAGGACCGAAACTGAGGTCACTTCAAGAACAGGGCATGAAAGACATAAGAACTTTAGAAGTGAGGAACAGGGATGAGGCTACATGACAAAGCTTTACTCCCACGTTTGCATTTGTAAGATATCCCGGCACCAACCAGCCCCGGAAACAACAGATACCTGCAGTTTTGGTCGGTAAAATCTGAGCAACACTCCCAAACTCATGTCAGATGACTGTGTGGTTCCACTCTCGCCACCTTAAGCCACAACACACTCAACGGGTCTGTGTAGGTGCTAGCAACTGCACCTTATTCGCTTACATTTTTGTGCAAGTTTTTTAAGTGGCTCATTTCCTAAAGAGATATCAAGCACTGTATGCAAAATCCTCAAAGCATAATGAAATCGAGATCATCCGATACACCGAAACAATGATCACAAAGTACCCCAGACAAACAGACTCATAAAAAAACAAAGAGAAAAAAGAAATGAGAGCGAGAAATGACAACCAAGATAAACAAAAGACAGAGGAAACACACTGAACAGACTTTCCCTCACCTCCGCATGTCGACAGGCGTATTCCAGCAGTCAGCTCAGCAAATGCGTCCTTGGCAGCATTAAGCACATGGAGCCCACCAGGTTCCCGTATGCAAACAGCCACACCGGCAGAACACGCAGGACCCAGAAGGGGCGGCCTTGCTCTAACGCATCTTGATTCCTGTGAAAATAAGTATGGTGTGGGGTGATAAGCGTAATGACTACAGAAGTCTTATTTTAACTTCTTTCGCGCACACACACACACACACACACACACACACACACACACACACACGCACGCACGCACGCACGCACGCGCACACGCACACGCACACACACACACACAGCAGCAATCACGTGAACGATGCAAAGGACATGGGTGGGGAAAGTGGGGAGGGGAGGGGTAACCTAACAAACATATGTACGTAAGCATGAAAGTTAACTGACCGACATGAAACTCATACACATTTACACAACAATCTAGAATCCCACACACATACAAATACGCACATTGTAGACAAACAACCAAGCATGCACCAACTCCCACAACTTTTTTTTTTTTCAGATGTAAACCAGAGCTTGAGATTTGTTATGGGCCAGCCTGCCTATTTCACGAAAAAAAAATTCGCTTCAACTGAATTAAGCATCAGGTTCTATAGTCACACAAACGATGTAAGATGACCGTGTGGTTCAAGTCTTGCCATTTCAACCCACAACACAAACAACAAGTCTGTGTCAGTGCTAACCACTGCACCATCTTCGTTCTTTTTTTTCTTGAATTTCTCATTTCCTGAAGAGATTTCAAACAATGTACTGAAAATATTCCATGGTTAATGGCATCATAATCGTCTGATCAACCGAAACTATAACCAGGTAACGCACACAGAGAGACAGACTGACGAAAACAAAGAATAAAAGTATCAGAGAGAAACGAGAGCGAGAAATGACAACCAAGATCAACAAAAGACAGAGGAGCACACTGAACCAACTTTCCCTCACCTCCACATGTCGACAGGCAAATTCCAGCTGCCAGCTCAGCCACTGTGTCCATAGCAGCAGCAGACACGTGAAGTCCAACAGGTGCCCGTACAGCCACTGTGTCCATGGCAGCAGCAGGCACGTGAAGTCCAACAGGGGCCCGTACAGCCACTGTGTCCATGGCAACAGCAGGCACGTGAAGTCCAACAGGTGCCCGTACAGCCACACAGGCAGACAAGGCAGCCCCAGAAGGGCGGCCTTGCTTCTGAGCGTCTGTCGATCCTGTAAGAAGCACAGCGTGTGTAGGAAATAAACAAGCAAACAAAGTATGGTGTGGGACGATAACCATAATGACATGACAATGCTGCACCAGCGATCAAAATGAACAAAGGTTTGTGTATAGGGAAAAAACAAAACAAAGTATGGTGTGGGGCGATAACCATAATGACATGACAATGCTGCACCAGCGATCAAAATGAACAAAGGTTTGTTTTAAGGCGTGTATTCCCTTTACGCACGCACGCATACAGGGGTACTTCTAAACGAGGTCTTGGCACTACATGGCAAAGCGCGTGCGTGTAGTTCTGGTTTAGAAGCACCTCTTTGTGTTGATATTGCAGACTGGTCCTTTCAAGGACAAAATGGGGTTTCCTCGTGTCAGCGCAAATCACGTGAATGACGCAATGTACAGGTGTGGGGAGAGCGAAGGCGCGGGGGGGGGGGGGGGCGCTTCTGACTTAACAGCTACATACCAAAAAACTCATACAGATTTATACAATACAGAATCCCACATACATACAGATACGCACATTGTAAACAAAAACCAAGAGAGCAGCAACTCCAACATTTTTTTGTTCAAACAGAAACCAGGACTTGAGATCAAATAATGACCATCCCACCTGTTCCGAAAAAAAATATATATATATATAGTATGAAGGCTAGACGCACGATACGTGGATGGATTTTAAGTTTGAATTTGTAAACACAAAACTTGGCACACAGTACGATGCTTTTTTTTTCAAAAACCGTTTCCACATTTTCTGTCACACCACATAAGATCACTTTCTTTTACCAAACCCATATGGCGTTGATATTTTGTTTACAAACATATTATCAAAACTCCGTCCAAAACCAAAGCCTATGTTCTGAGGACTGGACAGAAACTGCAGACTGGACAATTCATTATTTCACACAGGAAAAGATAACTCTGAGGGAGCTAGAGCTTGTGAAGAAGTCTACATATTCTTCGGCATCTCAGCCGAGCATCTCTGTAGCCCTGGAACAATCAGAAACATTACTTTCCCATTCAGATTATGACACAAGTCATTCCGCTCGCTGGATGGGGGAATGCAGACTTGACTGAAAGAGACTGAATGAATTCGTTTTCCTCCTTGATACACTCCCACATCTTATGCTGTGTAAATCCATGCACTGCTGTCTTCATAACATTCCTCCAGTCCTAAAAAGACTTCATCGCTCTTTCTTCATCTCTATACGGCCAATAAAAAAAAAAAGGTATTTGTTTCCTTTATTGTCTGTATTTCGCCATAAATTCAACGAAATTCATTACGTGATCAGAAGCGTTTACAACCTGATGAGTCCAGTTTTATTCAAGCCATTCTTAGCTATAAATCATTTTTCATAAAGAACTGTTTTTCTAAGAAGTCAAAAAGTCACCTGATGAGTCGTTCAGATCAATTAACGAATACATGTGTCACTTTATACCAATAGACTTGCTTGATGACTGTTATCTTCCCAAGTTGGTCAGATGTTTATTCCGACATGTCAAACTCTTGTAACTGCAAAAAACAAAACAACATATTGCCACCTGAAGTTAGACCTAGTCTTCCAAACAAAAGAAACTGCACTACTCACTCGTAGCTTTCGACAGCCATCCGGCCATCTTCCTCAGCGATGCTGTTACTGACTGCGTGAACTCGATTCAGAACATGTGACCATGGGACATACCCGGGTCACGAGACCGAATGAGTGAAGCGTACACCGGGGGCAAGATGTAGCGGCCCGTTCGGGGGGGGGTCCCTGTTGAGCGGGGGGTTGGTGGCTGCGATGTAGATGGCCTCCTTGACCCCTCGCTGGAACCACTTGTTTTCTCTGCCCAGGATGTTGACGTTGTCCGTAGGAGTGCAGGTGTGCTCCGACACGTTTAAAGTCCCTCCGGTGTTGTGTGAGTCTCTTTTGGAGGGGACGTTCAGTCTCTCCGACATAGTGTTGGTTGCAGTCACGGCAGTCTATTCTGTGGATGACGCCGGATTTGTCGAGTTTGTTGGTTTTGTCCTTGGGGGCGCGACGAGTTGGCTGCGGATGGACCGCGACCCCAAGTTTCCTGATCTTCCTGGTCAGAGCTTCCACATACACCTCAACGTAGGGAATGGTGATATATATGTCCCTTGCGCTCTTGTTGATCTCTCGCTGGTCGTTGGGATGAGGTGATAGATCTCTTGCTTCCCGGGCTGTTCCGGGCCCACTTCTGGTAGCCCGAGATGGTGAGCACTTCCACACAAAAAAAATATATATATATATTTCAAAATTGAAGCTCGCACATTTCATACTTTCTTGCTTTCAAATTTGTTTATCTACATCTTACACCTCTTGATAACATGGATGTAAGAGCGTGCTATCTGCACCTCTTGACTAACATGGATGTAAGAGCGTGCTATCTGCACCTCTTGACTAACATGGATGTAAGAGCGTGCGGCAGAAATGTCTTAGCTATGGTTACAATCATTTGTTTTTAAGGATAACGAACGTTTGTGTCCCCCTTTCTTGCCCCTTTCCAACCCTGACTACATCTCAATGCAGTGATGTCTGGAGCAAATACGTGGGCACTATCATTGGTTTGTATGTATATATTATTATTATTTGTGCTATCCGTAATTATATACACACGCACACTGAAAGAAAACTATTTGTAACACATGTAATACTGACGCGTTATTGTAACACATGCAATCCGACGCGTTATTGTAACACAATGTAATACTGACGCGTTATTGTAACACATGCAATCCGACGCGTTATTGTAACACAATGTAATACTGACGCGTTATTGTAATACATGCAATCCGACACGTTATTGTAACACAATGTAATACTGACGCGTTGTTGTGACACAGTGTAGTACTGACGCGTTATTGTAACACAGGTAATACTGACGCGTTATTGCAACATGTAATATTGACGCGTTATTGTAACACATGTAATACTGACGCGTTATTGTTACACAGGTAATACCGACGCGTTATCCTGTGTCTGTTTGATCCCAGTAAAGGTCAGTAAGTATTTCTATCGATTACTCAGCCTGAGCTCAATTAATGAGCGAGTCATTCAATCCAATGAAATCACACAATCAACTAAAGCGGCTATCAGGATGGAAATCGACTCTTTAGACAAGTCAGTTTTTGAAAACCAAAGGCGATGGCGATGAGGCTAGATAGAAATCAAACCATTCTGGAGGTATCAATCAATCAGCCAGTTAATCACGATCTATCAAATCAACTGACCTTGACCATGACACGGGGTCACCGGGCAGAGAAATCTGTCTTCAGGAAGCGTCCACCGAGGTCGCCGACGGCGAGAGCCAAGGTCAGCCATTCCACGCACATCACCGTAAAGCCAAACTGCGACCTGTTACCATCAATGACGACCATGCACAGGATGACAATGAGGATGAGGATGATATCGATAGTGTTATTGAAGACTTTAATGGCGACCAATGATCGTAAAGAAGGCACTGACAATGACGATGATGATGTCAATACTGACAAAGATCAGAAAGAGGATAACGTAAAGCTGAAGCCGTTATGTATTTTCAACTTTACCCACCCCCCACCCCCCACCCACCCCTCTCTCTCTCTCTCTCTCTCTCTCTCTCTCTCTCTCTCTCTCTCTCTCTGATCTGTTTCTTTCCTCTAAACCCCACTGCAACTCCACCAACATTGTTCCAAAAATCGAATATCAACCGAAGTCAGCTACAATTGCATCCACATCGGCACACGTCCGTACTGGACACACACACACACACACACACACACACACACACACAAAAACGCAAAAAAACTACAGGCTACAACTTTAGTAACGACCGCGAAGGAGATTAAGGAGTTAAAAACATTTACGGCAATGAAGACTGTTTTCTACTGGACACTCTTGACGGCCAGCCATTCCTCCCATAGTATCACGCATTCTGAACTGATTATCGTGAAGAGGAAGGAAACGAAACAGTGATGGTGATGATGACGATGACGATGACGATATTGATGACGATGATGATAAGGATGATGATGATGATGATGATGATGATGATGCTGACGATGACGATGATGATAAGGATGATGATATTGATGACGATGATGATGATGACGACGACGACGACGACAATGACGATGATGACAATATTGAAGACGACGACGACGACGATGATGCTGCTGATGATGATGATGATGACGATAAAATGTTGTCTATTAAAAAAAAAAAAAAAATTCTACGTGGTCCTCTGAAAGTGTTCCCTTACGTTTGTCAGCCATTCCATCCACATCAGCCTGAACTATACTGAACAAGTCTCAGTGGTTATCATAAAAAAGAGAAGATGAACAATGACCCTGATGACAGAAACGGTAACGACGATGATAGGAATCCGTCGTTTGTTTTGTTTTTCGGGTTGTTGTCTTTTCTGTTATATTTGTCGTTTCTTAGACGCTCCATCTGTAACATAAATGCCAAGGACACAACATGCTAACCGCTCTTCTGGCGACAACAACTGCTTAAGTCGCACATCTAGCCGTGGGTGAACTGAACTCCCCCTCATGAGGGCTGCCACCACGTCGGTCAAACAACAGTCCCTATAACTTTGCCCATACCACTGATCCCGACAGGACGTAACCATGGGTATTGGTGAGGAGGGGAAATTAAAACGGAGATCACCATGACAGCAGGACATGAGGGGGACAACAGAATTTGAGGTTTTTTTACGCTGACCGATGAGGATGGCGAAGATGATTATGCTACGGACTTCCATTCTGGTCTGAGACTGAGTAACAGGGCTGTACTCTACGCTTACTTCCGTAATGTATCCTGGCGTCAACCAGGCCCGAGAGATGCAACACCTGCAGTGCCGGTTAGGAAATTTCCATTACTCTTTCAGAGACGAATCCAATAATTGGACGAAACTCGACTGTGGCGGTCCCAGTCTTTCCGGCTAAGCCCACAGCAGACTAAACTCTGCCTAGGAGCCGGTCAGGGCAGAAAAATTCAGCAAATCGATGGCTCCGATGGGAACCCGAACCCACAACCACCCATCCAGAACTCCGCGTTGCTAACAATATCGCCACAGCAGCTGGTCACGCGCACCATACAACCAGGTTTCAACCCGACGCAATATGCCCACCATGTCTGTACACGACCATGTGTGAAATATCTAAGTTTTACGATCAAGATGATTTGCAGTTTCATACAGAATATTTAGCTGGTGTTGAAGACCACTCACAATATCAAGAAACAAGGACGACATCCTAGAACTTCACATTTGAAATTTCAGTAAGGTAGGGAAACATGACATGCATTCCAGATTTGTGAACATCGCTTTCAAGTTCGTTTAGAAAGGCAGAAAGTGGATATTACAGATTTCACCCGTTTTCAGACCCGAAGGACACAAATGAATCAGTTACATCATTTTTCGTTACAACTCCTGCCTTTACAGTATTGTACACACCCCGGCTGCTTTACACAATTTCCGTTTGATCCTATTTTTGTTTGAAAATTTCCAAAGCTTACAAAGTACAACATGACTGAGCGCTTTTTCTTAAATCAATCCTACAACGTACAATTTTTCGATGATACAACTGCCTTTGTATCATAGCGACTGAGGTAAAATAAACGACAGGGCTCAACTACCCACCCGTCTGATAGTACATGACCAATCTGGCAGCCATTTTGTTTTTTAATTGTGTCGGTGGAAAGATGGCGTACAAGTACGCTTCTGCGCAGTCCTGATCGCGCTTCCCTATTTCACATTCACTTTCATACCTTTACTTACTAACTTTCCTCCCTCCCCCTCCCCCCCCCACCCCCCCTACCCCCCCCCCCCCCCAACCCCCCCCCCCCCCCAACCTACCACTTCTGCTTTCCTCACAACGGAATCCTAGTGGAGTGCTCTCTCCCTAAGGCACAACGTGTTCTGTACATAAAACGTGTTGTCAGCATACAAAAGAACTGCGCCTGGTCAGCACGGAAATGATAGCTCTGTTCCTTTCATTTTTCGCTTTGAATATACGTGGACAGGAAGTGAGTTTAATTCGGAATGTGTGTGTGGTGATGAAGGAAGGAGAGAGAGAGAGAGAGAGAGAAGAAGAAGAAGAAGAAAGAAAAAGAAGAAGAAGAAAAGAGAAGCGAAGAGAGAAGAGATATTTTCGTTCAGTACAGGTTTATGTGAATGATGAAAACAAGACAATTCGATTCTCTTTTCTGTTCTAAGTCATCCTCAAAAAACGATAGGAAAGACATCTTGTTGAACAAAAAACTGTTTTACACCTTACTTCTTAGTCAAGCGCCAGCAGAACATACCACTACTGAAATCATATTTGCTGACTTGTCCATGCACTCAAAATACAAATAAACACACACACACAACAAGGTGTAAACTAACGCAAATTCAATAGACTGTACAAAGACAGACAAATGGATTTTCGACACAAAAGTCTACATCAGACGTGACAGTTGCGAACCAACATGAACAAAACAGTACTGCCCAACTGGCCCAGCCAGACAACAATGTCGGACTACCTCACAGCTCACCTGTGTCTGGTCTTCTTGACTTCACTCAGGAGAAAAAAAAATGATAAAAATTGTACTATGATGAACATATGTCATTTCTGTACTGATTTCTGTCGAATATGCTTACATTTTTCGTCTTTTTCTGCGTCATTAAATGGTGCGGTGAAACAAAACAGGCACCACACCGCTATAACATAATGAAAAACGCTACAGTGAGAGGCAAGCAAGATTTCCGGAATCACCCCCTGCCCTGCCCCCCCCCCCCCCCCCCCCCCCCCCCTCCCCCCTTCCCCCCTGAACGTACCATTAGAACAGTCAGGTCAAAATGTTCACACAAATTTAGGAATTAATTTCCAAACTCATTCATTTATCTTGAGAAATCCAGCTGACAGTGTCTTCATCATTATCGGCACAGCAGTTTCTCATCACAAGTAATGCCGATATCATTTACCCCAACACTGTTGTCACTGTCAGTCTTAACATCCAATCAGTGTTGTCGGAACCGGAGGAGGGGGTTGGGGGTGGGGTGCGGCAGGGGATGCATGGCGTCCTCTCCCGCCACTCCACAACCGAAAATATTGGAGGAGGGAGGGAAAGATTCCTTTTTGCCCCCTCCCTTTCCCACCCCATACCCCAACTCACCCCTGCCGAAAATATGAACGGTGTGTGTGCGTGAAATTCGAGAGATTCTTTTATTTCAAGACCTTTCAGTCCCCCCCCCCCCCCTCCCCCCGTTCGTTCTATCCCAATGTCCCATCCCCTCCCCACCCTCCCCCTCAACTCACCCTCACAAAAATATGTCCCGACACCATGTCCCAGGTTCCACGAACAATGAATGAGATATCTCCACTGCATTCCATTACCTCCAGCATGCATTTAACAGTCACACACAGGATGACGAGGAGGTACTTCACTCCCGAACAATGAAACACCACTGTCGCTTTCAAGTAGCGTTTTGAACAGCACCACTTGTGTTCATTCATCGTATCTTCGTGATTTTTTTTTTTCTCTG
>JADBJO010002422.1:264048-266548 GCA_016801955.1 Conus betulinus
GAGACAGAGGGGGAGAGAGAGGGAGGAGAGGAGACAGAGACAAAGGGGGAGAGAGAGGGAGAGAGAGAGACACAGAGAAAGAGACAGAGAGAGAGAGAGGAGAGAGAGAGAGAGGAGAGATCAAGGTAGGGAGGTAAGGAGAAGGAGGAGGAAGAAGGCGGGGGAGGGGGGAAGAAAGGAAAAAGAACACACAAACAGTAGAAGATCAACACTAAGCTTGAAGCAGCTACATACTAATGAAATGCAGTAAGTGTAATCCAGACATGTTTTCTTTACAAACCAAAGGAAACCATACCACACAAATACTTGGGGCACACATAATTTTTGACAAATAGGTTGATCCAACAGCTGATCCAGTAAAACATGGGAAAGGAGTGGGGGGAGGTTGGAGAGGAGGTGAGGTGGGAAGTCGGGGCAGTCGGGGGCAACTCAAAAGGCAGTGTCAATAAAGGTCAAATAACGAACAGAGCAAACAGAGTAGAAACAAGTGACCACATGTATTTATGATTAGACTAGAGAATGCAAGAGAAAAAAAAGAAAAAGAAAGACAGAGGGAAAAAAGGAAGAAGTGAGAGAGTTTAAGAATGAGAAAAAAAGAGAGAGGGGGTAGAAAGACAGGGGGGGTAGAAAGAGAGGGAGGAGAGAGAGAGACGAAGGGAGGGGAGAAAGAGAGAGGGGGGGGGGGAGAGAAGAGAATAAGAGAGAAAAAGAGGAAGAGAGTGAGAAAGAGAACGGGGGGGGGGGGGGGGGGGGGGGGGGGGGGGGGAGAGAGAGAGGGGGGGGGAGGGGGGGAGAAAGAAAGAAAAAGGGACAGCCAGATCTAGCAGAGGGGAGAAAGGGGTGGGGGAAAGGGGGGGGAGGGGGAGGAGAGAGAGGGAGGGGGGAAGGGGGGAAAAGAAAGAGAAACAGAAAGACCGACCGGTCAACCAACGTTCAAACAGGTGATTGCAGGGTTCGAGACAGAGAGAGGGGGGGGGGGGGGAGGGAAAAAAAAAAAAAAGAGGGGGGGGGGGGGGACATATACCCAGAGAGAGAGAGAGAGAGAGTACAGTATAATTCCATGTTCACGGGGAAAAAAAAAAAAACAAGGTGCGGATGAGCGGGGTGAGCGGGGAAGGAGGTGGGGTGGGGAGGTGGGGGTTGAGAAGAAAACAGTAAGTGTGAAAAACCCAAACATCTTCATGATGTTAAATCAAATTTGCAGCTCTGATATATAAAGTGTCCAGCCCTGGAGTAGTGTAACTGAGCCCAAGCATTTTCACAGGGATCTGCTAAATCCTGAGTATAGCACCCTCCTAATGCAGAATCCTGTTTCTCGTTCTTTGCACGCTGTTGAGTTCTGTACAGGAGTTAAGACTCTTAAAGACAGTCTTCAGGGTGCTCAATGTGGGCGAGGTGCCTGGCAACCCCACCTCGCTGAAAAAAAAATTGAGCCCAAGCATTTTCAGAGGAAACAGCCCAACCCTATAAGGAGTGGGGGGTGAGTGGACTGTCTTCAGGACCACCTGGCGGCCTTCTTCGTGCTCGGGTGGCGATGGTCCTGTGCCGCGTGAGGCCGCTACGAGTGTGGCACCGTAGCGAACGCCAAAGGAGAAGTGACAGATCTCCTTTGAGGGATCCTGCTAATGCGAGAGGTCAGTGTCAGACGGCGCAGCAATCCTTCCAGCCATAAAAAAAAAATTATGGGTGACGGCGGGTCTAGCCTGCGTCGCCTGAGGCGATTGGCGATGGAGCGCTGCCTTACTACGATCACCGTGGCCTGGCCTGGGAAACCATGCTTTGAGCCAGGCAGGCATGGGGGCTCTCCCTATGGGGTTGGGCTGAAAAAATTGCCCCCTCGGCCGTAGTCCTTCACACAGTAGTGGATCATAGAAGGAACTCGTGCAGCGCTTCAGCGACTTTCGTCCAGCTCCGATCTTGAGGCGGCCTCACGCGGCACAGGACCATCGCCACCGAGCACGAAGAAGGCCGCCTGGTGGTGCTGAAGACAGCCTTTTATTTGGGGGGAAAAGGCGAAATGCACCGACGACCGTCGTCGGCCGAAAGAACACCCGAATTTGAACTAAAGTTCAAAAGCAACCAGAGCTCAGAGAGTAACATACTACGGCCCCAAAGGGAGCTCGCCCACTACTGCCCAGCGACAACAGCTGCCACAGAATATGCAGACCTGTGTCTGCGAGTGTACCTTGTCCTTTAGGGCCTCCGGCCGATAGGACGTCGATCTCACCTATGAACAAACGTAAGACTCCACCTCCCAGTCAGGCACAATATGGGTCAAGGGCTGGACTGTGCGATGAATAGGGTTTGGCAATGGCTGATCTGACGACAAAAGTCATGTGCAACTTGAGTCTAATTGAGAATATATAGCGTTTGGGACCAAATCTGTAAGTGGACATGGACCCCCTTCAGCCTGTGATTTCTTAGGGCCAACCACTCTCCTTGACTTGAGAATCATGTGCCATAGTGTTGTCTCTCTTTGTGCTTTATTCTTCACCTTTGG
>JADBJO010002422.1:271548-291548 GCA_016801955.1 Conus betulinus
AAAAAAAAAACAAAAAAAAAAAAACATCACAACAATAACAACAATATTCCTCGTCAATAAATCAATCCTTCACTCCCTTTCCTCCCCTGGAGCTGTCGCTGCCCGTCATCATGATTTTGCCATTCCTGTAATGCTGGCATAACTTACGCAAAAATGGGACAAAACAAAAATGTCTCGCTACCCATCTGAATGCTTACGTCATTCCTGGTGTGTTGGCATGTCAGACCAAAAATGTCCGCCTGTCAGAGAACTGTGTTCTGAAGCATCCAACCATCCCCAACACCTGTTATTTCTCTTCTTTCTCATGTGCACATTCACTGCAAACCATAAGACAAAAAGAGAAAGGATAAAAAAAAAAACCCCGTAACATACAGAGTATGGTCTTTTGTGTCCACTAACCCTTTAACCTTACCAGAATGAGGCTATAAATAAAAAAAGTCAATTTGCGTTCTTTACCATCATGTGTGCACACCCTTCCATTATTAAGATGGGACACATAGTGATTATCCATTTTTGAACGATGGGGTGTATGTATGTGTGTGCACCCACGTGCACAATATAGTATACTGATGAGTGAACTTTTCTGTACAGTGTGGGGTGTGAACACATCCATACTTCATGTAAGGGATAGCTTCTCGATACAGTGTGAGTGTACTCATAAATCATACAAAAGGGGCTTTACTTTTGCTTTGTTTCTCTCTTCATTTCCTTATTTCCTAAAATAAAAAAGATATTCAAAAAAAAACTTGGACAGAAAATGGATGCATAGATAATAATAGAAGTGTTGGAGTCTCCGCCAGGAAGATCAACAAATGTGTAAGTTCTGATGGTCTGAAGGCATGTGGGGGCGCACAGTCACCTTCGACATTCAGAAAAGGTTGAAGAAAACTATGGTCCTGTTTGCGTTAAAGTTTCGAGGTGAATAGTATAGTTAGATAAATGGAAAGAGGCCGAAAAAGAGACTTTCACATGTGTTGATATACCACATCTAGCAAAGCACAAATCAGCTCCCTCACTACTAGTATAGATACCTTTAGCCCCCTTTATATACTGGAGTACCCATATCATTATCTCTCTTCACTTACTTACCCAGTTCATTATGTATACCTTTCCTAGGATTTTTCTTTCGTTACAGACTCTCTCAGTAATCGCAAAAAAAAAAAAAAAAAAAAAAAAAAAAGGAGGGGGTGATCCCAGAAGTCCATTCTAGGTGATGAAATATTCAAAAAACTAATCGGTGTAACTCTCATCTGGTTAAAAACAAAACAACCAAACAAAAAACTGCTATATTCAGAGTCTATCTTCTGAAGAATGAAGCCATAATTTCAGTTCCAACACAGTTACACTTTCAGATGAAAAACTGAGGTGCTTTGATAATGTAGATGGTCCAATGTATTTTTCCTTCATTATGTCAAATGTGTTTATGATGCCTCTCAGGAAATTCATAGAATCCCTACTTTCTATTATCAAAACTGAAGATTCTGAACATTCAGATGAAAAGAATTAATCATTAGGTTAAAATTAATTAGGTCAAAAGGAATCGTATGCATCTGGGTCCATTTGTATGTAAACAGCTGCAGTTATCGCAAAACAGCTTACTCCCATATTGAAAAAAAAAAAAAAGAAAGAAACTGGCCTATTTTCTTATGTTTAAAGGGCACACATACATATAACATTTCCAAAGGTACATAGTATACACACACACATGCATTTACACATTTATACAAACATGAAAACATGTAAGCATGTACACGCACACACACAAACACAAGAACTCGCACATACACACATACAAGCACTCTATCACACATATGTTCCACACCCCAAACCTGCAGACTGTTTCACATCTTGGAAAACAGGACTACAAAGACTTTCGGAACTGAAAAGACAGAAAGAACGAGCAATACCAGGAATGCACCATGCCGTTGTCTGCAGTACAATACTGAAACAGTCTGACACACAAAAAAAAGGGCCCATCACTCATAAAAAAGGTCAACCATATCCTTTATATCTCCTCTCATGCTCCATGGCCACAAAGAAACACCCACAAAGAAAAACGAAAAAGACATGAAGGAAATGAGGTTGCTCCTCTGCATAAAAAGTGGCAATGATGATGTGGAGTTGATGAACAAATTCCTAAAGTGATTTCACGACAATTTCGGGGGAATCTAAAGTGTTCATTTCATTGCATTTCTGAGCATTGTTCAAAGCTTGGCAACAAAGCTGCTTCATCACAGACTCTTAACTCAATGGCACTTCACATCGTCTGCGTCTTTCTGGCAACTTTCAACAACACCCTGTCCACAAAATGACCCCCTTTATCCCTTGCCCCACCATCTATCCTTCCTCCTTCATACTCTCATGCCTCACACCCCCCCCCCCCCATCCTCCCCACTTACCCCTCCAAAATAAAAACAAACCCCAAAAATTTGACACTGAAAGTCTGCTGCTGTTCTCCACAACCCAGATTTGCTGAATTAATTTTCTCAAGTCTTGGGGAAGGTATTCCCTGAGTAGTTGGAAGGACTGATATGAATGTACATATATATGTATATTTAAATATGAAGAAAGAAAAAAAAAAAAAATATATATATGTATATACACATAGCAACCTGCTGGAGTCATGAACTGAAGGAAAGCACCCTTTGGCGTTATTTACATTCTTCATTTCAATTTCCCTACACACACCTACCTTACTCCACACTTCCTCAAGGACCTCCACCCAGCCCCAGCCCCCCACCTTCCTTTCTCCTGCTTCATCACCCCCCCCCCCACCCCTTCCCCTCCCTCTTCACTACCCCTCCTCTTTCAAGTACTAAAAGGGGGGAGAGGATTTAGAATTGAGCTGCCTGATTGGCCAATGTCATTCTCGTATTGTCAGTACTGTCAATACTGTCCACCTTTCACCTCCTCAAACACCACCAAAAGCAAAGCCCTGTCTGCTGCCTTCAAAAAGTGCCATGTGTGGCTATTTACGTCAGGTGACCCAAGACCTCATTGGTGTTACTGATAATGACAATGCACACACACACACACACACACACACACACACACACACACACACACGCACGCACACACACACACAGACACTTCACAAATAAAACCCCAACTATAGTTTTTCAACATGTAAAATGAATGGGTTCTCGTATCCCAAAGAAAATCTGGCTGAGAGGGGAAGAAGGCTGAGGGAGGATTCCAACTGATAATCCACAATTTTCTTTCAAATAAAAGAAAAGAAAAAATCAACAATCTGCTTTTCAATAAAGTGTCTTGGCAATCATTTATCAGCATTTTCGGGCCACATAACTGCATCCACCAGAAATTTGAAAAGTGAACTTGCTAATACTGCTGGCCGAAAGATGTAGAGCCAAAGAAAGGGCAGTCTCCCTTTCTCACATCATAGGTCATAGTTCACCTGCAATGACAGCCGCCTTGCGGTAAATCAAGAATGATTTAAAATCTTTCAACTTTTTGCGTAGGAGTGTTTACTTCCTTTCACCTTTTCCTCTTGTCTTTCGCCCATCTTAACGTCATTTACGTCATCTTTCTTACTCATGACATTTCCTGAGAATAAATTTTAGTCACCAGTTCACTTTGAAGAGACTCTTAGAGCTGAAATGTTGTGTTCTTTCACACCAAAGGATCTTTCACATGCAAGGAAATTTTTAATGTTCTGTGTTCTGACTGAAATATGGTTTTTCACAGCAGAGGCTTCCTGTGGTCAGGCTTACCATCATGCTTTAAACACTGAAAATTACCAATATCAAAATGACTACTTTCTTCCTGCATGCTGTTAATTTCATATGAAGACAGTAGTCATCACCATTCTAGTGGGGGGGGAAAAAGCTAGTGTTGTGTTTTCACAAAACGAAGACGAGAGAGAGAGTTGGAGAGTGCCTTAATATGAAGGAGGATGTGGTGATGGCACGTCTGAGTGCATGCATATGTATGGGTGAATCCTCCTGTATCTGTTTACGCATTCTGTGCACTCTAGTTTATTTCAATACATGTGTGTGTGTGTGTGTGTGTGTGTGTGTGTGTGTGTGTGTGTGTGTGTGTGGATGGGTGGGAATGAGAGAGGTGGGGGGTGAGGAATGTGGAGTAATGGGACATGCATCCATGGGTGCATGTGCTTGTGTGGATTTTCTTTTGATATGCAAAACGTGCTACTCCTTCAGGTTCGTCCTTAACATACGTTATTCGATTCTGGCATACACATTGCTTACCCTTGAAAATTTTCTTTTTTTTTTGGTCAGCTTAAAATTGTATGTATGCAACCATGCATAACTTTCTCCCCTGAGTTGATAAAGTTGATTTGATTTGATATTAATATTAGCCATCAGCCCCATCACTACCTCTCCCCACCCCCCACCCCATCCCTCTTCCAAATCCCTTTCTGATTCCCATCCTCCCAAATTATGCACCCTGTTTGTTTGTCTAATTCTTTTTTTTTTATAGTGTTTATATTGAGGATTTTCATGATACAGTCAGCATCAAAACGGCTGTGTGGATCACCCCCAACAGGTACGTGATCTTTGGTACTTTTCTGGGCATGAACCTCCAAAAATGAGTTATTGGCTTTATTATGGTGCCTTTCTGGGCACGAACCTCTAAAAATTAGAGTTATTGGCTTTATTATGTACCTTTCTGGGCACAAACCTCTAAAAATTAGAGTTATTGGCTTTATTATGGTACCTTTCTGGGCATGAACCTCCAAAATTTAGAGTTATTGGCTTTATTATGGCACCTTTCTGGGCATGAACCCCCAAAATTTAGAGTTATTGGCTTTATTATGGTACCTTTCTGGGCACGAACCTCCAAAAATTAGAGTTACTGGCTTTATTATGGTACCTTTCTGGGCATAGTTACTGGCTGGCTTTTTTATGGTACCTTTCTGGGCATGAACCCCCAAAATTTAGAGTTATTGGCTTTATTATGGTACTTTTTTCTGGGCATGAACCTCCCAAAATTTAGAGTTATTGGCTTTATTATGGTACCCTTCTGGGCATGAACCTCCAAAATGTAGAGAGTTATTGGCTTTATTATGGTACCCTTTCTGGGCATGAACCCCCAAAATTTAGAGTTATTGGCTTTATTATGGTACCTTTCTGGGCATGAACCTCCAAAATTTAGAGTTATTGGCTTATTATGGTACCTTCTGGGCATGAACCTCCAAAATGTAGAGTTATTGGCTTTATTATGGTACCTTTCTGGGCATGAACCTCAAAAAATTTAGTGTTATTGGCTTTATTATGGTACCCTTCTGGGCATGAACCCCCAAAATTTAGAGTTATTGGCTTTATTATGGTACCTTTCTGGGCATGAACCTAAAAAAATTTAGTGTTATTGGCTTTATTATGGTACCTTTCTGGGCACGAACTTCCAAAATTTAGAGTTATTGGCTTTATTATAGTACCTTTCTGGGCATGAACCTCCAAAATTTAGAGTTATTGGCTTTATTATGGTACCTTTCTGGGCACGAACCTCCAAAACTTAGAGTTACTGGCTTTATTATGGTACCTTTCTGGGCATGAACCCCCAAAATTTAGAGTTATTGGCTTTATTATGGCACCTTTCTGGGCACAAACCTCCAAAATTTAGAGTTATTGGCTTTATTATGGTACCTTTGACTTTTGAGACTAGTAATCTTACACATTTTTGCAGATTAGCCAACTCTCCAACAATTATTGTGGAAACCAGTTCAACAACGTTCAGCACACCATCTCTGAACTTTCGCAACTCTGTGAACAGTACGCAGAGAGAAAGCACATGACTGCGCCCATCTCTTACCTTTCCCAACTCTGTGAACAGAGCCCAGAGATCAGATCTATGATGACACCCCTTAGCTACACTCGTGAAGGCAATGAATTATCACAGCTCAAGTAACGGAGCTCACTTTGTAAAGGATGAAAAATGACGTCCTGATTTATTACCCAAACAGTGCAATTACAAAGCGCACAGCTTCCATGACTATCATTGGCCTACCCTTTTTTTTTTTTTTTTGGTCTTACTGGTCACCTCCTCAAAAAATTAATCACCTATCATACAATATTAAAGGCAAAAGAGCGATCATGATAATGACTTGCCAGCTATTTTTATTTCAAACGCATTTGTTTCATTGAGTTTTTGATCATCAGTTCTAGGATTCGTGGAGAATGTTCACAAATATTTTTGACTAAATTTGTATGATCTGATGGGCAACAAAAACGTTTGCTGATTAATGTTTGTTTTTTTTATTCAAACACAGTAGTACAGCATTGTGGTTTATCGTTGGTTGAAGGATAATAGACAACCTTCGCACCTTATTCAGATCAAGCATGTCCACACGCAACAATACACTGTGAATCATTATGATTCAGAGCATGATGTCTGTACCCCAGAAGGCTGCAGAACCTTGCATCATGACTGAACTGTTTGCAGAGCTTTTCACTCAGTATACTGCTCTCCTAGCAGGCAGCTCTACCCCCAAATCATGTATTGAGATGTTTGTCTTTCATTAAAAAAAAAATATTGGGGACGGACAAAAAGACGGATGAGGGAACATGGGGGGGGGGAGGGAACTGAACAAAAGCTGGCGTAAAATTCACATGCATAAAAAACGGCACAACACACTCCAAAATTTAAAAAGTTAATCTCACAATCTCTGATTAAAACTGGGGAGAATAAAAAGGATCAATAATCAGTCATGAATAATTTTTGGTGCAATGCTCCTATCACCATTAACAAATTACTAACGAATAAAAAATGACATAACTGGCAGTAACCAACACTACTTGGGCAGTCAATGTCAACCAATAACTGGTAATAGATGAATTCATCTATCACTGATTAACAGCTGTCTGCAAACCTTACCATTCAACACTGACCAGTAAGTCAAACCCAACTGAACATAAAAAAAAAAAAAAAACATTTTGATCCAAATGGCATAAAATGAAGAATCACTTGTTGCCGAGCGACAGTCCTCAGTCTTCTCCTGGTCTTGTGCTGATGTGAAGCAACTTTATCACGTGACTGTAGATGTAGAAAATCTGAAACACGCCACAACAGACTGCATCAAGTGCCGGCCAGCTTCCACTCTGTTCCGTCTGCTTCACCTACCTTCTGTAAACAGCACATAAATAACACCAGAGAGACGCTATAAAGGACTCAGACAACTGCCCACGTCAAACAAATCCTGGATGCACTCTTTGATCCGGACCTGCAGTAGCCCATTTCTGCTCCAAGATTTATTCTTTTCATTCTGCGGCCTTGTTCAATCTTTCTACCCAGTTTGGTTCAGATTCATGCTCAGCAGCGCTGTGTTTTCTATGGTGGGTTGCTTCGTGATGTCTTGATACTGACGGCTTCCTGTGGATTGCCAGTACTGGGGCTGTGGCGGGACAGGTCAGGCTGTGGCTGTGGACAAGGGGTAGGAAAGAGCAGTGTGGGCGCAATGCCACTGAGGTAATACAGAAGATGGGAAGGAGAGAAAAAAAAAAAGAAGAAAAGATCTTGGTTCTGACCTTTGAACCAGACCAGCACCAAAAGTCAATGTATTCGTCCTTCGGCCACATTCCATCTCCTTGCCCAGTTTTGGTTCCATAACTTCTGCATAACCCTGCAGAATGGATTGTGGATCTGACATCTGATCCAGCACACCACTCCACAGATTCATACCAAAAGTTAACGGCTTCATCCTTGGGCCATGGTCCCTCTTTCTACTACACAGTTTCTTTAAAATCAGCTCAGCAGTTTTTCAATAATCCTGCCAACGCACTAATAAAGCAACAGACCCAGGTGAAAACATGACCTACTTCTCACAGGTAGGAACAGGTGACAAGGACTTCGGCACTAACTATCGCAGAAGTGAGAGGGTAAGATCTACCTGCCCCACTGCCCATACCACACCACAATACAACAACAATGAGAGGGACGCAGAGAGTAGATTTCACACTGAGCGTCCATCCAGTTCAGACTGATATTTTTCTTTTAACTGAAAGCTTTTGATAAGCTGAACAAGTATACAGTTACGGAAACCAAGAGCAGGTCAACAATCCTTATTGTAACGACAAAGACTCAGCAAAGATTTACCTGTCATAAAAGAAGGGAGGGAGGAGGAGTAAATGCAAAGTAGAGAGAATTTACAACTGAATATCAAGCTCACTGACAGCATACAGGGACCATCAGACTCAGTCGTGTAAACCTAACCATTTGTTACAGCTGTCCACAGCTGACTTTCTGCCCCTGGGTGAGACTTGTCGGTTGGGTTAGTTACATTTAGGATTAATGTCAACACTGACCTTCCATGATATGGCACAAGGGGGATAACTATTCTAGTAGAGTGAGGAAAGGGGATGGGAGCCTATTTTACACAAAACTACACCGTCAGAATAACAATGCTGACGAGTAGTGAAAATGGCCAGTGTTTATGATGGGTGCCAACATGACTTGAACTTGCGATGTTTGGTTGCAAAGTTGGTGTTCTGACCAACTGAGCCAACCACACACCTGTCCATAGTTACTTTAGTCCATGCAGGGTATCTTGCTGAATTATCCCACTTACGATTCTGTGGCATTCTCACCACCATGGGCAGAAAAACAAAAAATCTAACACCCTTCAAAGCAAACATCCAAATGCAAAAGAGAAAAATTAAGAGAAGTGCCATAAAGCATTATGCCACCCCCCCCCCCCCCCCCAAATTATGATAATAATGACATAAAAGGAAATATCCAGAGTCTGGGCTTAAGGTCCAAACACAATTCATGGTAATTTGAACTGTGCTAACAATCTAAGTGGTCAGCTCTACCGTTTAATAACCTGGGCTGGGATGCACAATGGCACTCATTTGAGGGATATCAAGAGCAACAGACCATTCCGAAAGAATAGGAACAAAAACTGCAATGCAGGAAAACCATATTACGACAACCCTGTCTGGGAATAACTTAATGTGGTCCCTTTTTCTGCCCCATGACCAACTTCTAGCCTGAGCTGAGTTTGCTCTGGTCCTAATGGGGAAGACTGGAACCACTCAGTAAAAATTCATCCGCTTGCTCAAAATTTCCTGACCAACACTGCAGGTGATTGTATCTCTCCAGCCCAGCTGATAGCAGGATATATTGCAAATGTAAATGTAGAGTACAGCCTTGTCAGGCAGTCTCAGACCAAAATAAAACTCCATAAGAATCCTCTTCAACACCTCATTCTTATCAATCAGCATATAAAAAAAGGTCTAATATTCTGTGACCCTTCATACCCTGCTGTCATAGAGATCTCAGTTTTAACTTCCTCTCTATGTCTGTGCCCTTAGTAAGTTCATGTTCAGGTTGCCCTTTTCAGCAAGTTCACGGAGACGGACATCAGACGGATGAAGTGGCACTCTCCAACAGGGACATTCACTCATGTTGGCTCCGTGACGATTATTGTCGTTAGTATGGAGGTTAGAAGATGGCACCCTTTGCTTGCTGGATCAGAACATGCACCACTGAACACCACCGAAGTGACTCGGCAGCAGTGCAGTGTCTCCTCTGGTGGGTTGCCTCATGAGGACTTGACATTGACTCTCCCTGTGTATGGCCAGCCAGTACTGGGGCTGTAACGGGACAAGCTACGCTCAACTGTGGACTGGGAGTTGGAACAAACCTGCCACTGGACTGGCACAGAAGATAAGACTGAAAAAAAAAAAAAAAAAGGAAAAAAAAAATACTTAGGTGTTCACCCCCAGCCTGAATAGGTGAAAAAGGCCATCTTAATGGTCAGTCGGCAAAATGGACGAAACATAATGTGGGCTGTGAAGTTGAATGCATTGACAGACAACCAGCTAATCTGACAGGTCTCCAACAGGACAATGTTTATAGGGCGGAGAACTACCAGACAACAATAGTTCATCAGTAACATTATATGCTTTCTCGTTAGTCATGCTGCACCAGCCTGCCACCCCCCCCCCCCCCCCCACACACACACACACACACACACACGCATGCATACAACACACACACACACACACACACACACACACACAGGCACGCACTCACACACACACACACACACACACATACACACACACACACACAGTGCAGACTTGGGGCACTTTCTTTGTCGTTCATCCACACTCAGTCACTGACACACTTTCCCTCTGCTATACAGATGTAACTGATCACTTTCAGTACAATAATGCTTAGACTTGACTCTAATGAAAGGAACAGCGCTTACTGCTGACACAGAAATGGTTTTACTCACTCATAACTCTGCACAAAACAATAAAAAGGCAGACAATTCAGCTTTGATGTAAAGCATGCCAAAAAGTGAATGCTTGCTGGTGCTTGGTAATGAAGTCAAAATGGAAATGTATTCAGGCCCACTGTTGGTGCCGCAAATACCAAAAACAACTTAAGGAAGAGGGCTGAGCAAGAAAAAAAAGTCATTCCTATTTTTCACGCTGTTTGGGAATACTGATCGTTTTTTTCCTACAGGTCAGCCCTGAGCACTGTCAGTCAAATCAGCGCTGACAATGACCAAGACTTGTGCATACTGGATCTCCACACCAGTACAATCCTCCTCCGAACAATGCTGTGCAAAAGAATGATACAAACAAGAGGAGGCAAACAATCTCTCTGTCCTAACGACAGCCTGATGATCAACCAAACCCCTGACAGACACTAAAAATATTCCTTTATCACTTCCATCCTCTCCTCCAAAGATGGAGTATGGCTGTCTATACAGGCAGTGTCTGCACGAGTATCAGCCTGCGTACGCAGAAAGAAAGAAAGAACTTCCATCCTCTACAAACGTACCAAACATACAAGACAAACAACATACTGACAAGGTAACAGAGACAGAAACAAGACTGACATGAAAATCAAGATGAAGGAAAGAAATAGTTTAAAGTTCCCCTCACCTCTACATACATACAGATGAGTCTCCCCCTGTGAGAGCAGTCATGCCAACCAGCTGAACCCATGGTGGTAAGAGCAGGCTACTTAAAAAGCCGAACTGGTAGGCATAGAGCCATATTGGCAGAAAATGGAGACCCCCTATGGCTGCCACACCCCAGCGTGTTTTGAAACCTGCATCAAAGAAATCAAGTTTGAAAAAAAAAGATTTGGGTTAGGGGGACAAACAAATTCATTCACCTGAGCAAGTAATACTCATGGTTTGTTTTGATCTGACTTCTTTCACACACACACACACACACACACATACACACACACACACACACACACATATGCATGCATGCATGCACGCATGCACACACACACACACACACACACACACACACACACACACACACATACACACACACACATGAATGCACACACACACACACACAAATACACACACACACACACACACCAGAAAATCAGAATGAATGAACTGTAGGTAGGTGTTGATGCACTCCTGGTTGTACATGTACAGTGTGTGTGTATTATGTCATTGTGTACAGTCAGGTAAATCTGTATGTGCTGCAGACATGAACTAACACACATACAACCACTTATTTTCTCATATTCAGCGCTAAAATATGGGAAGCGGCTGCTCATTCTTCATTTTCATTGTCCTAAATGTTGTTTGTGTTTGCCTGAAGAAGACCCACAAGGTCGAAATGCATTGTGTTTTGTCCTGTAATCTGTTTGTCTGTATTGTCTGGCAGAACTACACCCTCTCTTTTTAAAGTTTGCTTCATTTTCTGCCCTCAGTCACCTTGTTTTGAAGCTAACTTTACATTAATGATTACACTATCGGTCTTCAATCAAATATCTTGTTTGCCTATCAAGTAATGAACAAGTCATTTAGACAAATTCAAGCTGCCAGACAACCAGACAGGCTGTACATAAATCAAGCTAAGAATCAAACATATGTACTAAACCAATAAATCAGTCAGTCAAGCAGTAATCAGTCAGTCAGTCAGGCAGTAATAACTCAGTCAGTCAAGTAGTTTTAAGTCAGTCAGTCAAGCAGTAATAAGTCAGCCAGTCAAGCAGTAATAAGTCAGCCAGTCAAGCAGTAATAAGTCAGCCAGTCAAGCAGTAATAAGTCAGTCAGTCAAGCAGTAATGAGTCAGTCAGTCAAGCAGTTATCAATCAATTAGTCATGACCCATCAGATCAAACAAATGCACTAAACCAATAAGTCAGTCAGTCAAGTAGTAGTAAGTCAGTCAGTCAAGCAGTAATAAATCAGTCAGTCAAGCAGTTATCAATCAATTAGTCATGACCCGTCAAATCAGACAAATGCACTAAACGAATAAGTCAGTCAGTCAGCAGTAGTAATAAGTCAGTCAGTCAAACAGTAATAAATCAGTCAGTCAAGCAGCAATAAGTCAGACAGTCAAGCAGTTAATCAATCAGTCACAACCCAACAGATCAAACACAAGTACTAAACCAATACATCAGTCAGTCAATCACTTAATCAATCAATCCTGACCCATCTGAGGAACTGACCGTTGGCCATGACCCGGGTCACCAGCCAAGGAAAGCTGTCTTCAGGGATTTTCCACTGGGGTCCTCGACAGTGAGTGCTGACAAATGTCAGCCATTCCACACACACATTACACCATAGCCAAACTGTAAAACAAACATACAAACATCAGCCATTTTCCACACATCACACCACAGCCAAACTGTAAAACAAACATCAGCCATTCCACACACATCACACCATAGCCAAACTGTAAAACAAACGTACAAACATCAGCCATTTTCCACACATCACACTATAGCCAAACTGTAAAACAAACATCATGATCAGCCATTTCACACACATCACACCATAGCCAAACGGTAAAACAAACATACAAACATCAGTCATTCCACACACATCACACCACAGCCAAACTGTAAAACAAACGTACAAACATCAGCCATTCCACACACATCACACCACAGCCAAACAGTAAAAACAAACATCAGCCATTTCACACACATCACACCACAGCCAAACTGTAAACAAACATCAGCCATTTCACACACATCACACCACAGCCAAACTGTAAACAAACATCAGCCATTTCACACACATCACACCACAGCCAAACTGTAAACAAACATCAGCCATTCCACACACATCACACCACAGCCAAACTGTAAACAAACATGCAAACATCAGTCATTCCACACACATCACACACCACAGCCAAACTGTAAAACAAACATCAGTCATTCCACACACATCACACCATAACCAAACTGTAAAACAAACATACAAACATCGGCCATTCCACACACATCACACCACAGCCAAACTGTAAAACAAACGTACCATCGATGATGACAGTGAACATGACAATGGCTATAATGATGATAATCACACACGACTCAATGACAAATGATCATGAAATGGGACAACAATGATGATAATGATGATGATGGCAGCAGAAATACTGACGATGACAGTATCGATGATGATGATGAAAAGCTGTCGTCAGGTATTTTCAACTTCACCCCCCCCCCCCTGTTTATTCCCACCAATCCCACCCACTACATCCTGAACCCTTCCTCACCAACACCAACAGACATTCACTGTTAACCAATGCCAACTACAACTGCAACTACACTGCCGCACTGACATACTGCAGAAAAGAAAATCAACAAAATATCTTAAGTTATGATCACAATGAGGGGAGGGACTGTTCAGACCATGAAGACGATTTTCAACGGGGGATCCTGATATCCTGTGTGAAAGAACACCAGCCAGTCCTCCAACAGCACCACCAAGCCAAAACTGATGACCATGACCAGGAAGAAGTTGAGGACAGCAACTATGGTAGTGGTGGTGATGATGATGATGATGATGATGATAACACGCTGTCCTCAAGGACTTTCCACACAGCCTTCTGAAAGTGTCCCCTTTAATGTCAGCCGTTTCAGCCACATCCCGATAACCAGATGATGACGATGATGAGGATGAGGATGAGGATGATAAAAGTGTAACGTCCAGAACTTTGTACACGGCTGTGGTGCCGATATATGTTCAAGCCAGCACTAACTGGAATTCAATAATAAATCGATATTCAACTTCTTCAAAGTGTTTTATTGTAACTTTTAAGCACCTCATTTTATTCACCAAAATGAACTTTGTCTTTGACTAAACTGGTTAAAGTAAGCAGTATTCTATCAATCAAAATGTCAGCCAAGGCCACACGCAGTAAATGAAGAACTGTGGGTTTTTCTTTCTGGTACTCAACTTCCTGTATCTGGCAGAACATGGAAATCATGGCAAGCCTATATTTCTTTGTGTCCATGTTCCTGGGCATTATCTACTTCATACACAAGGCAGTTGACTATATTTCTTTGTGTCCATGTTCCTAGGCATTATCTACTTCATACACAGGGCAGCTGACTATATTTCTTTGTGTCCATGTTCCTGGGCATTTTTTACTTCATACACAGGGCAGTTTGACTATATTTCTTTGTGTCCATGTTCCTGGGCACTTTTACTGCATACACAAGGCAGTTGACTATATTTCTTTGTGTCCATGTTCCTAGGCATTATCTACTTCATACACAGGGCAGCTGACTATATTCTTTGTGTCCATATTCCTGGGCATTTTTCACTTCATACACAGGGCAGTTGACTATATTTCTTTGTGTCCATGTTCCTGGGCATTTTTTACTTCAGACACAGGGCAGTTGACTATATTTCTTTGTGTCCATGTTCCTGGGCATTATTTACTTCATACACAGGGCAGTTAACTACATTTCTTTGTGTCCATGTTCCTGGGCATTATTTACTTCATACACAGGGCAGTTGACTATATTTCTTTGTGTCCATGTTCCTGGGCATTATTTACTTCATACACAGGGCAGTTGACTATATTTCTTTGCGTCCATGTTCCTGGGCATTATTTACTTCATACACAGGGCAGCTGACTATATTTCTTTGTGTCCATGTTCTTGGACATTTATCTACTTTATACACAGGGCAGCTGACAAAAATCAAATGAGTGCCGGTGTATTTGATTTGACGTTTGTTGACTATGTCAAATGGAAAACAGTGTCATGGTTATGCACCCACTTAGTGTTCATGCCTTGTTAGCACCACAGCACAGTCTTCCCTTAAAAGCAATGCCATTCTGGCCACATGCCATTAAGACAGGATGACGATGATAATGACGACGAAAACTTGTTGTCAAGGACTTTACACATAGCCCTCCAAAAACAAGCCTTTAAAAACATAAGCCACTTCACCACATCTCCATAAAGCACAGTTTTCAACCCCCATTTTAATATGAATCACCTCGTAAAACAGTCCAGAAAGATGTAAATGACAGATGTTGAGATACTTGAAACAGAATAACTGAAAGTGCCTCACCCCCACCAGCCCTTTGTCTTCCATCCTACGCTTTTAAATCATTCCAGTTAGCAGCCTCATAAATAAGTGTGCGTGTGTGCGTGCGTGCGTGCGCATGTGTGTCGTTACATGCAAATATGTATGTGAATGTGTGTGTGTGTTTGTGTGTGTGAGAGAGTGTGGGTGTACTGATGTGTTCATGGACAAGAGAGACAGTGGATGAGAGGCAAAGTGGATATATGTGTGTGTGTGTGTGTGTGTGTGTGTGTGTGTGTGTGTGTGTGTGTGTGTGCGCGCGCGCGCGTGCGTGCGCGCACGCGTCTTTGTGAAAGAGAGGGAGGGAGGGAGTGTGTGTATGCAAGACATGCAAGCATGCATGTGCACGTGTGAGAGAGTGTGCGCATGTGTGTGTGTGTGTGTGTGTGTGTGTGTGTGTGTGTGTGTGTGTGTGTGTGTCTGTCTGTCTGTCTGTCTGTCTGTCTGTCTGTCTGTCTGTCTGTGCCTGTGTATGAGCAAGTGTGTGAGTGAGTGTCCAAATGTGCAAGCATGCATCCATGCAAATGGAGGTATACATGCTAGTGTTTCCTCATCAATGAACGATCAAGTACACCAAATATGAAGAGATCTCCTAGGCCAAACAGATGTGCAGAAGACTCCTGCAGGTGATGATCCTTACCAGACCCAAGGAGCACCACAGCAGGCCCCGACCAAACAGATCCACCACCACGTCCAGCTGTCAACAGTCAACACATTAGTTCTTTAATTCTTTAGGAAGTGTATAGGGGGAAGGATCATAAATGCAAAGCAACAACTGAGGTGATATAGCAAACAGATATATATCAGGGAACTGAAGCCAGTCAGCTTTCAACAATTGAATAAATTTAGAACTAAGATCATGCTTTCAAGACTGATATCTAATAATACAAGTTATCAGAACATACCTTCAGTTCCATGGAACACAACAAATCATGGCATTCTGAAATGAGATTAAGCACTCAACACATCATGACTATCCAATTCATTTGCATCTACCTCTGCTGATGCTGCTTTTTAACTTGTTTCTCTTGTTCTCTCAAGGCTGGACTTCTGTAACGCACATTTTGCAGGCCCTCCTCTACGCGCATTCACAGAGACTGGAGCTGTCCTGCCATGGTATCACTCAGAAACTTGAAAACCCCAAGACTGCTAAAGCAACTTCACTGACTTCCGGTTGAAGCAAGAACTGAATACAGATATGGGTGAAGGGTATGTCCTATGTATAGTTGTATAACTGGCACTGACTTCAATGTAATTGCCTTTTCATTTGTCCATCTCATTGATATGTTGTGGTGATAATGTAAAATGTCTGAAATTGACATGGAACCTTCATTGCAAGGGAGAAAAAAAAATTTAAAAAAAAAAAAAAAAGAGAGAACTGAATACAGATTGGCTACTCTTCCACTTAAGCAGATTCAATTACTGAACAAACTTACCCAAGCTCCAAAATCAGAACATTGGTTCAGCTTCCGTGCTGCATAACCATCCACACCTGAAACATGTTAAAACAATCAGCATTCTCATCAAAGTTCATGATAACCAGAAAGTATATCAATTCAAAATTCATGGTCATGATCAGATAGTGGTGGTGAGCAAGACGACGGACGATATCAAAGGTGTTGATAACATTACAATGGCATCAATGATATCGTATGCTGATTAAACATGGTGAACAAATTAATATAAGAGTGTTGCCACTCTGTATCCCATGCACACCTTTACCATAAGAAAAGGTTTGCAACTATAAAAGAGGCACAGACCCAGTTTGATGGGTGCATATGTTTGCATATGACGTGTGTGTGTGTGTGTGTGTGTGTGCGCGTGTGTGCGCACATATACATGCATATCTTTCCACAAAACAGTCTTAAATCCGTTAGCTGTGATGCAGTGGTTAACATCATGGATTTGTGGGTTGGAAGTCGTGGGGTTAAATCCTATCAGGTAAGTTATGGTAATGTTGCTTATAGCCCAGCCGACCGCAAAGGGCCATATCAGGGCTGTCACCACGTTATAATCAACTCACAAGTCATAAAAAAAAAAAGAAAAAAAGAAAAAACACCTTTCACACATCTCTCTTAAAATACATCTTCTAAAAGTATACCAGAAAACTCGTAAAAATCTTTCTTCCGTAAGAGGCATTTCTTTCTTTCTTTCTTTTTTTTTCACCCAGGCTGGTTCCTACCTAGACCTTTACCATGAGCTAAAATGGCCAGACTGGCACCCTCTGGAACTGGATGCTCACTTACACTGGCTCCGCAACTATGCAACTGTTGTCGAAAGTAGGAGAAAAATAAGACGGCGCTCTATATTTGCTGGACCACTGAACACCATCAGTGTAATTCAGTAGCAGGGCCCAAAACACCTTCCCGTCCAATAGTCTGGCACAACCAAAACTTTTTGTGGATTGTGGGACAGGAACTAGGACAGGACCATGAGTGTGACCGTGACAGGAGATGCCAGGATGAGCAGCATGGAAGCAATGTCAATAGGGAAAGGGGGGGGGGGGGGGGGGGGGGGGGGAGGGGGTGACAAAGAAATGTGTGGGTGTGTGGGTGTGTGTGGGTGTGTGGGTGTGTGTGTGTGTGCGTGTGTGTGCATGCACACGTGCACCCATATGTGCGTGCGTTGCATGCATGTGTGCGTGCTTGCATGCTGCGCGCGTTAGTGCATGCATGCATGCATGCATACATGTACGCATGCGTGTGTGTGCATGTGTGCATGCATGTGTGCATGCGTGTGTGCACACATGTATACACATATGCATGCAAACCAGCCTATATGCTTGTATGTGATGTGAATGTGTGCATGTGTGCACACATGCATCTGATGTTTCGGCCCACCCAGCATGTAAGTGGATGGAACATACACATGAGTACATACCTAAATGTTTGCAATCGTAACATTGTAAGACTTACTCAAAACCATTTTAATTATATGCACCACTTTCAAAATGTGTAAACCCATTTGCATACAGCTATTTGGACAGGAGACAGCAGTGAAATGTTAAGAGGGTTTGCCAGCAGAGTTGACGGCCATGAATTGAAACCGCTCATAAGGTCAGAAACCCCCTCTTTCAACCCAGAAGTGAAAGATGCTTCACTAAGCTGAAAGAAAAATTAAAGTAATTAGAAGGTAAGGTTGCGCCAATAATCCCTCTAACAGTTCACTGCCCCTGTAAATACTAACTTTTGTTTTTTTTCTACTCTCTCTTTTTCTTCTTTTAAAACCTCCGCTGTGTTTTCAACTGATCAGATTCTGACCAGCATGATACATTATTGTCTTTCTGTATATCTAAATATTATCTAGATTAGCTCTATTAAAGAGGAATACCAGTATGCAAAACGTAATTCAGGTTCATACTACGTCCACCACTACATGCACTTGCACTTTCACTTTCACTTTCACTTTCTTCATGACAGCAGCACTCACCCAGTCATTTTCAACCACAGCACCCAAATTCTGTGCTTTAACCTTAAACTATCTGAACAGCTTACCAAGTCATACTCATCAATAGAATCCTCACGTTCCACATTAACTGGAGCAATAAAATGGAATAGTTTGCTCTGATAGTAAATCAATTGTTGGATCAGATACAGTCCCAATCATGATGAAGATAATGTTGCAGATGAGCCATATTTTTGTTGACAGCTGTTGCAAAAGCATGTCAATATCACAAGTGAAGTGAACAGCTGTTGCAAAAATCAAAGCAACATAGTAGAATACTTGAGAAGCCTGCTGACAATATCCCATCCGGAGCTTATCTGACAAATGTCTGTAAGAAATATCAATCATATAACATTGCGTTTATCTTATTTCTGCACTGGGTTTTTTTGTTTTTTTGGTTTGGTTTGGGGGGGGGGGGGGGGGGGGGGGGGGTGGGGGGTTGTGTTTTTTTTTTTACTTTCATCTAAAGTACAATCAAACCTCCAAATTAAACACCAGCCAAAAAACAGACCACTTCCCTCTGAAGATCTGTTTTCTTGAACCTTTCTTTTTTTTAAATCCCTGTCAATGTCTACATCTACTGTTTAGATTTATCTCCTAATAAATGTTTCTATATATATATACTCATAGATTTACCTTCTGATGAATGTCAATACCTCCCAGTGCAAGGTACAGTCTCTTGCTCTGTCTAGTCCAAGACCCAGTTTTTCAGGCTCCGGAGGCTCTTATTCACAGTTTCCCACTGTTCATCTCCATTTATGGAAAACCAACATGAAGGAAAACAGCCCCCTTGAGCAGAAATCTTGTCTACTCTAAATCTTTCTCTGGCATATGTGAAGACTTCTACAGGGCGTTCCTGCACCAGCACATGATTTGTCCATCACCTATTAACTGGAAACTTCAATCACTCCCTGTGCACCTGTTAACTGCAAACTTCAACCATTCCCTGATCTCGACTCTAGAAACAAGATCTGATGACCTACAGGATAAAGCACTGTCTTCTTTCAGCAGGGATCCTTAGTACAATCCCCATACAACACAACAAAGTTGGAGAATTTGTCACCAACAGAAATATCAGTGCAGATTACCTCACCAAATACTTGACACTGAATCAAAGTCCAATCTATGAATGCATGAACTGAGGGACAAACAAAACTTGCACATACATTAACTACTATTCTATCCTTTAAAAAAAAAATTTCTTTAAAAGAAGAAAAAAAAAAAAAGAAGTAAGCCATGCCATGGGATAGATAACA
>JADBJO010002422.1:294048-315958 GCA_016801955.1 Conus betulinus
AGGAAACAATATTCAAACTATTGAAAACAATGACTTTTTACCAAAACTCTCCTTTTCTGTGCACTAAGCAAATGATGTTACCAAATGTTCATTTATCTGTCAAATCACATGAAATTTAAAAGTGGTGGTGATTTGAACTGCTGGGGCCCATTCCTGGAAAATCTTCTCTCACACACACACACACCACCACCACCACCACCACACCACAGAACTCAGGCTTTGTCAGTGCCTGCATTACACTTTTTTTGTTTTTCTTTTCATTCTTCAAGTCTCATCCTGAAACGTACAGACAAAAATCAACTGGATGACTGGGTGATTGACAGAAAAAAAAAAAGTAGAATTCATTCAATAAAGAAGACACATTCACAGTGTGACCGACAACAGGGAAACAGACAGAAGCGTCACTGTACCTATTAAATTAGGAACAAAAAGCAGAACGTTGCTTTTTCCATTGTTGATCGGTCTCTCCAATGCAGAAGGGCGGGGCCACTTCCCTAGTTGTCTGTGTAGCGAAGTCGATCTCTCTGTGACTGTCGCGGAGTCAGTAGAATCTTCTCCAAGTAGGCCACTAGGCCAGCAGGGTGTTTCAACTGAAGAAGCTCTAGGCCTAAGATAGCTAGCTCTTCGTGTGTACACAACTCTCACTGTCCCTTCACTTGAACGTCTGCACGACTCGCCACGTCCTTCGCAAAATCATCGGCCGTCTGAACTGACGAAACAGATTATGCAATGGTGGTTCGGAAAAGTCATATTTTCGCTGCCTGTAGCGGCAAAAAAAGGGTCAGCGTGTTTCTTCTGTCAGTTGAACTGTTTTGAAAAGAAAGTTGGAAGCCTCAACAAAAGCACCGATCCGTGTAGCCATGTTATTTAGGGGTTATTGAATAACTTCTTGAGCTTATGACCCCTGGGCGAAAGCCGAATCGGGGGGATAAACTTTATTCAAGATCTAAACATCGGGTTTTTAGCCTGGTCATGGTTCTGGCCCCAGATCCTGTTCATATAATTCATCACCGATCAGCACCAGTTGCTGCTGAGTACTTGAATACGGCGGCGTGTTTACGCCTTGAAAATAAGGGTCAGAGTTCGAGGGTTAAAGTAGAGGTCAGGTAGTAGCGAAGCCTTTATAACATGAGGAAAATCCCCCTCAAAATGGACTATTTTCTCTAATGTAATTAAAGAAGATTCTGTCCTGGATACGGAGTTGATGAAAATTAGTTGAAAGCTACATGTCAACACAGATAATAGAAATATGCTTGACTTGCGGACTCATGTTCCTACGCACCTTTCGAGCACAAGAAGTAGAAAGGAGTGATAGGTCTCGGCTAGCAGACGACAGAAAAGAGAGGGGGGGGGGGGGGGGCTGTGTACAGATTGTGCCTGCATATAAAACCAGCCGCAACAACAAATAGAACTGCCTCAGACACAACATGCCACGAATTCGTTCAACGAATTTGTTTCAAAGAGAGCTGATCTCCCAACAGATATGCCACTTGCAACTTTGACTCTACAATCCGTCTCTGGGACTCAAGTCTGACAAAGGCAACTGTATCCAAGTTACGTCGAGTACACTGGGACTCATTACATGTCATGGCAGATCAAGTTTCTGTTGTTGTTTAACACAATGTACAGTCGTCCCTAGCAACACCTTGTTTTTCTTCAAAGGGCACACTGTTCAGAAGACTACACGATCACATCGTAGTCTACGTCTGTTACACTAAAACCAGATATCCTCAAATTTCAAGAAGAGTCAAAGAAGAAGAAGAGGGGCAAAATGTAAGATGAGACGAGCCGATTGATTGAAACTGACGGGTCTGTCTACACTCATATTTCACAGACTAAGAAGTGGCCGATTTAATTTGTCGAAGTATCCCATTTTTTTTTTTTTTTTTTTTTTTTTTTTGGGGGGGGGGGGGGGGGGGGGGGGGGGGGGGGGGGGGGGCGAATACATGGAAAGATAAATGATTCTTCGTTCTTTTTCGACCTGTCCTAAATGTTAAATGTTACCTTTTTTGCCTGAAGATGACCCAAGAGGTCCAAATGCATTGTGTCTTGTCCTGTGTTTTGTTTGTCTGTGTCCTTGGCGGTAACTAAACCCCTCTCTTTCTAATTTTTTTTTTCTAATCCCAACTATACTTTTCTGTCCTCTTCAATGGAAATGCAATAATTCATAGTTGTCTTCACCCGAACACACCGCACCACCATCCCCGACCCCCAACACCCTCTCCATTAAATAGTGGCTGGAAGATGCCGCGGTTTCCGGATTGCCTTCTTGATCTGACTGGTTGTACCTGTGACAATGTGATAGACAATAGGCCTACACTAGGCCTAATCGGTTGGTGAGAGGGCAGAAAGACAATGGCGACTGGCGCGACCTGCCACATTTGGTACAGATGACGTGAAATCGGCGTGAGAATGACGATAAAACTTACAAATACGTTAAAACCTACAACAAAAATCAAGACGTCATCATGCTGCTTAAAAAAAAAAAAATTGCGATAGAGGACGCCGGTGACATAATGTATGAAATTACAAACCGGTCTGAGCATGCACGGCGTGTCTTCTTCCTCCTGTTAAACTAATCGATACCAGTAACTACATTGTTCATTGAACGGCCTGCTGCTCAGGGAAGACGTTTCGTGTGTGTGTGTAGAAATGAGGGTGTATGGGTGGGTTCGGGCAGGGTGTGTGAGTGTGAGCACGCATGCTCTGCTCATAGCTGTGTACGTGCGTGCGTGGGTGAGTCAGTGTGTGTGTGTGTGTGTGGGTACGTGCAGTCTCAAACGCTCTGTGTGTGTGCGTGTGTCTGTGTCTGTGTGTGTGTGCGCGCGCGAACGCGCATGGGTCGACACATACAAGTAAATTTAGAAGACTCCGCTCACCCCCATCCCCACCCCCCCCTCCACCGTCTCGTCCTTGCCCCTTCCTCCCTCGCTCACCATCATTTTTTTTTTTTTTTTTTTTTTTTTTTAAAGACTGCGGTGATGGTTTTGCCAATTGAGACTGTCCCCCACCCCACCCCCCATCCCCTCTCCAACAAATCTTCCGACGCTTCTGTTTTCATGAAGAATTGAAAAATACTTTGATCAGTTGTACTTAGCTCAGTTTTCAGCCAGTCACAGAGCTGCTTCTCTTCGCCACACTCTAAACCAATCGACAAAAAAAAAAAAAAAAAAAAAAACTAAGTCGTGCAGAATGTAGACTAGCGTGTTGATCCAGGTCCGCTTACGATCCATGCATGAAACAATTAAGTATGTGGGATCACACATTGAGGGCACTCAGAGAAGACTACGTGACAAGAATTTGCACTTCTATCAAATGTTGAAAAGTGAACAGTGATCGATGCTTCATCTGAAGAAAAACGTGACGAACTAAATCATGAAACAGGATCATTTGTCAGAAATGCAATGCTGGAAACTGACACGACAGCTGCTGTCTTGTAACTTTTCTTCTTCTTCTTCTTCTTTTGTTGTTGTTGTTGTTGTTGTTGTTGTCATATTTTTTTTTGGTATGTTTTGTTTTGTTGTTGTTGTTGTTGTTTTGAGGGAGAAGAGGGGAGGGTTCGATTTTCGGACGCCAAACGATCCGGTGCCTTTCACTGATTTTGACTCAATTCAACGGCAGAATTTGTAATAATCTTTGGAACTTTGTTGAAAGAACGTTCAATCTTTCTCATGCTTCTGCCAGTGTAGTAGATCTACATTGCACAGGATGTATCCTCCATTTTGTAACCATTGTCAAAATGCTAAAACAACTGCGCGGGCCGGATCGAACAATGCCTTAATTCCGACAATTTTCGCAGTGCCCCCGGTGACGGTGTCAGCGCGAGCTGATGACGTCAAGGGGGAACCTGAGAAGGGTGTATGACTGACTCCTCTGTAACCTTCTCGCACTATTCAGAACAAAGAGCTGATAGGAAGATTGCGCATACGCGCGCGCGTGCATGTGAGAGAGTGTGTGTGTGTGTGTGTGTGTGTGTGTGTGTGTGTGTGTGTGTGTGATTTGTTATCCAGTAGGCCTATCATCATTACTCTATGCGTGCACGATCGTGTTGGTTAATGTGGGTGCATGTGTCTTCACAAGCGAGCCTACAACCGCGTATGTCTTGCCGGAGAGGGAGACAGAGAGAGACAAGACAGACAGCCAGAGACAGACAGACTGACAGACAGACTAAGATACAGACAGACAGACTGACTGACAGACAGACAGACTGACAGAGAGAGACAGACAGACTGACTGACTGACAGACAGACAGACAGAGAGAACTCAGAGTTCTTACTGATAAGGATCCCTACGCCTGTTAAATACATGGTACGGCGTGGAAATTGGCACGCTTGTTGTGCAGACACAGAAGGTGCATAATAATGACTCACAATTAAGGTGACATGAGGAAACCTACATACAAGCCCATATAGATAGATAGATAAGACAGATAGATAGATAACTATCTATAACTAGGTGGACGGATGTACACAGACAGACAGACGGACGGAGAGAGAGAGAGAGAGAGAGAGAGAGAGAGAGAGAGAGAGGAGAGAGAGAGGAGAGAGAGAGGAGAGAGAGAGAGAGAGAGAGAGTGATTATAGTCGATCTGGCATAATACTTACATTAAGAGAAGTGTACTGCTTTTTTTCCCCTTAAGTCCAAAGCATACGCACAACAACAAAAAAAAAATCTGGAGATATGAAAATACGCTCGCCGCTATACAGGGTGTTCACAATTCAACTCGGCTTGTAAAAAAAAAAAAAAAATGTCCTTCGTGTGTGGAATGTGTGTTTGTCTCAACGGAATTGTGGAATGTGTGTTTGTCTCAACGGAATTTACTATGGGCACGCAAAGCAAAATGTTACGTTCATGTTCAACATATTCGGGGGGGAGGGGGGGGGGGGGGGAGATGGTCACCTTACCTGTATTGTATCTCGACAGTAACAATATCTATGGCTATAGATAGTGGACACACCCGTTGCCTGAAACCTCGCGAGATCACATTGGTAGGCCAATACACTTGTAAATTAGCTATTACAGATGATGGTCTTCCTCCAGATAACTTTTTTGAAACTATCATACAAAGAGAATCTGCCACTTTCTGACAAGCAGGCCTAGCCACTTCTTTAAAACAAAGCTAAACAAAAAAACAAACAAACAAACAAACAAAAAGCAGTCCTGCAGACAATATTTGACTTCCATCCCCCCCCCCACCCCCCCCCCCCTTTTTTTTTTTTTTTTTTAAACATCAAAGAGCCATACATTCCTAAACCGATTTAGACACGTTAGCTACTTGATATACGTGGTCCATGTGAATTTTCCCATTTCGTGCAGCTCATACGACATACTAAAGGAGGGGGGAGGGGGGGGGGCGGGGGAGTTCTTTGAATAGTAAAGCATCCGCATGATTTGATAATCTGAGTCAGTATGTAAAATACTTGACTACAGACACAATATGTAATGGTTAACGACCAAGCCCTTTTTGTTTTGTTGGTATATAAGATAGTTTTTTGGAAATTCTTAGATTGTTGTTTCTTTCATTTATGTTGACATACTACAGAGATAGATAGAGAGGATTTGAGAGGAGAGAGAGGGGGGGAGAGGAGAGAGAGGGAGTGAGAGATAAGGAGAAGAAGAGTAAGAAGGAAGGAGTTTAGAGAAACTAAAGAGTCGATAGAGAAGGAGCAGAGAGGAAGAGAGAGATAAGGTCCTTATGTGAGTACTAAAGGATGAGGGAGATAGGAGAGGAGAGAGGTGAGGGAGCTGGACTGGAGAGTGACGAGAAGGGGAGAGAGAGAGAGGGGGAGAGGGTGAGACGGAGGAGGAGAGGAGAGAGGAGGGGAGAGGAAAGAGTTTAGAACTAAAGAGTCGATAGCTTTCCAATTCAGTCTTCAGTATGTCCTTCCTAAACTAAACCATGCGTATGATATCATACTAACAAAGGTGAGGAAAAAGAAGAGGATGAAGAGGGGTGTATACAGGGGGGGGGGGGGGGGGATACAGCGTTCACGTTTACGGAAATATGTAAAATGAGACCCGAGCCCACACGCGTATTTCGAACAACGAATGATACTCATCTTTATGAGTCACATGCGCGCGCGCGCACACGCGCGCACACACACACACACACACACACACACACACACACATACATTCATATGCACACACACAAACGTCATCATCATTATCATCATCAGCATCATACGTACATCACACGTACGCACGCACGCAAGCAAACACAAACACACGCACGCAAGCGGGAACACACACACATGCGCGCGCGCGCGCGCAAGCATTTCACAGTAAGAGAGAAATAGCAGAAGGACAACAAACGGAAACAAAAAAGCAAACAAAAAAGAAAAGAAAATGATTTGCTTTGTTAAGAAGATTCTCTCTCACCAGCCGCCGTGGGGAAGTGGTTAGCGTCGCAGGCTCCCAGCTGGGAGGTCGTGGATTCGATTCCCATCAGAGTCATGTGGGATTTTTCTGCCCCGACCGACTCCTGGCCAAAGTTGAGTTTTGCTACGGGCTCAGTTTGGAAGACTGGGGCCACACAGTCGAGTTTTATCCACTTAATGAATGCGTCTCTGAGAGTGTTGCTCACATGTCCTGACCAATACTGCAGGTGTATGTATCTCTCGGGCCTGGTTGACGCCGGGATATATTAAGAAAGGAAGTGTGGAGAACAGCCCTGCCATGCAGTCTCAGACCGGAGTGGAAATCCGTAGCATCATCTTCATCATCCTCATTCTCATCGATCAGCATAAAAAAAGTATCAAATTCGGTGGACCGTCCACGCCCTGCTCTCAAGGTGACCTCAGTTTCGATGTCCTATCCACGTCTGTGGTCTTGGTTTGATTCCGTCGGGGTCACCGGTATCGGCGGATCCATGGGGACTGTCGTTGGTCGGACGTGGTAGCACCCTCCGGAGGGACAGCTCACTCAAGCTGGCTCCGCGACTAAGCAGTTTAGTGTCGTCAGTAGGGGGCTAAGCAGGTGGTGTCCTGCGTATGTTGGATCAGAACAGGAGCCACTGCAGTGTCTCCTCCAGTGGGTTGCCTCGTGACGACTTGACATTGACTGCTCCCTGTGGATTGCCGGTACCGGGGCTGCGGCGTGACTGACCAGGCTGTGGTTGTGGACGGGATGTCGGAATCAGCGGCGTGGGTGTACTGCCACTGAGGTGGCACAGAAGATGGAACAGAAGAAAAGATACTCTCTCTCTCTCTCTCTCTCTCTCTCTCTCCATCTCTCTCTCTCTCTCTCTCTCTCTCTCTGTGTGTGTGTGTGTGGGGGTGTGGGTGTGTTTGTGTGTGTGTGTGTGTGTGTTGTGTGTGTGTGTGAGCTCGCCCGTGCGCGCGCGCGCACACGTATACACACACACACACACACACACACACACACACACACACACACAGAAAGACAGACAGACAGGCAGACAGAGACAGACAGACAAACAGAAATTGAGAGAGAGGAGGGGACGAGAGATGGAGAGAGACAGAGACAACCAGCCAGAGAGAAGAAGGAAAGAAAGAGAGAGATGGAGGGAGAGGGGGGGGGGGGGGAGGGAGAGAGAGAGAGAGAGAGAGAGAGAGAGTGTGTGTGTGTATGTGCGTGTGTGTGTGTGTGTGCGTGCGCGTGCGTGCGTACGTGTGTGTGTGTGTGGTGTGTGTGTGTGTGTGTGTGTGTGTGCGCGCGCGCGCGCGCGCGCGAGTGTGTGTGTGTGTGTGTGTGTGTGTGTGTGTGTGTGTGTGCGCGCGCGCGCGCGCGCGCGCACGCGTGTATTCCTTGCACTCTATTACCGAAGCATTGTCCTCACGCAAAAGCATGCTTGCCCGATGTAATGACTTTTCCTTTTTACATAACGATGCAGCGAACAAATTGCCCCCTCTCCCTTTGTCCTTTCCCTCCCGACTTTAACGCTAGCTGCTCGTTTGTATTCCTCTCCCTTCCCAACCTCTATCCACCTCCTCTCCCCACACCAACATATGGTGAAAATGAGTCGAGCGTTTATGTAGCACCCAATCTAACATTTCTCTGTTATGCAACACGGATGTTGACGAGGCCGACCTTCAAACAGATGCCAGTCATTTTCGCAGCTTGACTTGGTTTGACTCCGGCAATCATTTCGCTCAAAACTGAGCCAACTGCGTTTGATATTATGAGTTCAAGAACCCTTCCCTTCCTCCTTCCCCGCTTTCCCCGTCCTTCCCGCCCTGTCATCTTTCCTACATCCTTCTCCCCTCAGCTCCGGTATCCGTCATGTCACCCTCTACCCCTCCCACCACCAAGCCTTTCACTTTCCCCTCCACTTAGTTTGCTTCTCCATCCGACTCTTTTCTATTTCCACCCATCCTCCCAACTCCCCCCCCCCCCCCCCACCCCACTCTCTCTCTCTCTCTCTCTCTTGTTTAGCAATATTCAGCAATAAGTGAGCAAGAATGACATTTCGAATCACTGTTTATGTCTCTAAATGCTCTGTTCTGTCTACAAAAGAATGTCTAACCCAGAAGTTTCTTTCAACTAATTAATCAGGCAAAAAACGGAATTCCGACAACAATGTGACTCAATGTAACACGTGACAATACCACTAGTTATCATTCTACCCATGAGTCACGTGGCACCATCATCTGTCATGATAAGAGTGTATGGAATGCGATCTGCCTGAATGTGAACAACTTTTTTTTTTCTTTTTAGCCACCACCTTTTTGGAAAACAGGGACGTCTCCCAACTGACTCAGTCTTTGCCCCACACACACCCCACCCCCCCACCCCCCACCCCATCACACTGACTACGTGTTTTACGGTCTTGAATCAAGAGCTGTCGGACTTCCCCTTCCCTCACACACACACACACACACACACACACACACACACAAATCCAATCCACTCTTCTGAACTGTTTCCCCTTTATGTTATTGTTCCATTTCTTTGTTGTCTGATAAACGTCATTCTGGCAGTATTTCAAGAATCAAAGTGATTATTTCTTTCACCCCCCAAACTGCCCAAACAAGCCAGTGATGACAGGAAAAAAGCATGACACATACTGCAGCGTTGTTGAAAAACAGGTCAAACTATAAAGAAACGCGCAAACCAAAGTATAAAGTAACGCAGATTTCATTCAACACTACAGAACAGGCGTGTAACTTTTCTGCAAGTATGTCCCCCTAAGACATTAATCAGAAATCAAAAATGCACAAAACACTACTAGCTGGAGAGCAGCATTTTTGTTTCCCAATTGCGATGTCTGCAGAAGACAGAACTGTCGAAATTGACTTGTCTGTTTTCAATTGTACATAAAACCTGTGTTACCGTACTCTTTGTTTTGTGTGTTTATTTGTATATTGGCCCGTTATAGATAAGTCAGGAACTGGCTTTCACTTTCTTCAAGAAGAGTTTGAAAACGTGACCCGCTGTTCTCAGATGTACGGCAGAAAATGATATAATGCCGTCGACTACAAATAACCCTCCTAGGGACACACGGGAGATCTCTGGCAATCATGGTGCTTACCGACCCGATTCCCTTCGTTGTGGTTTCCTATGAAATACTGCACGTAGTCCCCAGACCCCCCACAACACTGATCGCTTCCATATCACCCATCTTTGGACCCACGTTCTGAACAGACAGGTCTGTGCGCTGTATACCCGTTCCCTCCCCAGCAGCTCTCTCTCAAATGATGTGAACAAAGAGGAATCAGCCCTCACCAACATTTTTTGCAAGAACTCGGCTGCTCTTCTGAATATTCCAGTCCCCCCACCCCCCCCACCCACCCGAATTTTCAATACTCGGCAAAATTCCTGTTCGAAAAGCTCATCATTCGGCTCCTGGTGGAGCTTAATGACCGAGTCTTGATTTGTGCCAGCGGGAGTCGCAGCTTTTGTCCTATCAGCGTTCATTTATCGCTTTTCATAATCTCCTGGAAAAACGTTCGTGTGAATACTGATAAATATATGTATGCGTGCGTGCAAACATGCGCGCGCGATATATTGTAATAATAGCTCCCGAACCTCCACGATGCGTAACAAACTCAGCAGTTCGGATTATGTTGAATCTCAGTATTATCAGCATTCAGTTAGAATGTTTGTTTGTTTGTTTGCTTTGTTTTGTTTTGCTTTGCTTTGACAAAGCAGATGATGATTAAAGGTGATATCAGGCATCGCTATACCCTTTCTTGTGCTCTGCCACAATGTAAAACTACAACAAATAAACTTATCCGTTAAATAGATTGATCCGCTTCTGTCCTCAGACTACTGTTTTCGGCCACTATTTTTCCATGGATTTCTTTCCTTTATGAACCATTTATTTACAACGTGAATCATCCGATTTCAAAATGTCATGCCAGACTCAAGGCACATGCGTGGGGCCATACATGAAGGCCATGCTGGAAATGGCCAGCATGTTTGAATTGATGTAGCTTTTAGCATGAAGATTGTTCTGACACACATGAAGCTATTCACCGACTTCACTTTCGAGCAAACAGTTTTATTTCATGTCCGGGTGCTGCTGTGCGCTGAAAAAAATATTCCGGCGGTGCAAGTCGGGTCACTGAAGCGACATAATGGCGATTTCCAGTTCAGCGAGTCCAGCTAACTAAACGATACGAACTTAAAACAATATCTCATTATTGTGACATTACTACTACAGTCACAAACCAGTTTCTGTCATGAACAGGCCATCTAATTCGCGGCGTGGAAACGGGGAGTAAGTGGGGGGGGTGGGGGGGGGGGGGGGGGGGGGGGGTTGGAGTGAGCGGGAAAAAGCGAATGTTGTGGTGGTGTTTGCTTCATGTGCGTTTTGTGAGAGTGAATGGAGAAAGGAGTTTGCACATTAATGCCTTCTGTTAGAGACGGACGCTTCAAAACATTGAGGGTTTAGCTCAGAATTGTAATATATCACAGACAGCAGTTGGTGTACTACTTTTCCTGCTCAATATGTCAAAACCAAAGATCGAATTCCATCCATGCCACGTTCCACAATAGAATCTTTGGCCATTGTATTACGCAAATTCTGTCATAATGTTCGTTTTAGCGCGCGCACACACACACACACACACACACACACACACACACAAACACACACACACACATATATATATATATGTATATATATACATATATATATATATATATATATATATATATATATATATATACACGCACGCACGCACACACACACACACACACACGCACGCACGCACATACGCACGCACGCACGCGCGCGCGCGCGCGCGCACACACACACACACACACACACACACACACACACACACATACACCCCCTCTTCCACTCCGCTTCCATTAATCGTTCTGTGCATGTCATTAGTGCAGATCTGTCAATGCTCGACATTTCGTCTCTCTCTATCCACTGTTCCCCACCCCATCCCATCACACCTCCGACCCCTCTTCCCCCAATTATCCCACCACCTCCCCGCGTCCAGCGTCTCCTCCACTTGCTTTGAAGAGTGATTCTGTAGCCCCAAAACAACACCATCTTCTACCTTTATCTCTAATTCGGGTTTCTGTGGGGTATAAAACTGAACAAGATTACCAGCATGCAAGAGCTTGCTGCAACAGGCAGTAGTTTTCAGAAAGCCACTTCGGTGAGATTGTTCTTCTTATTGTTGGTATTATCCGCATTATCATTGCTGTTACATATTTTTTTCTTGTCGTTCCTGTTATTGTTATTGTTGTTGTTGTTTACTGTCGTCATTGTTTTGCTGTTTATGCTGCTGCTGTTCCTGACTGCTGTGATAATGATTAGTCAGTGTTTAAAGTGCAACCGAAATAACACAGAATCAACGTTTTTTGTTCCTGCTGCCGCTGCTGCTATGGTTGCGATGGAATGGTAGTCAGTGCACTGTAGTGGTGGTGGTAGTGTTATTCTTGTTGTTGTCGCTGCTGCTGCTGCTGCTGCTGCTGCTGCTGCTGATGATGATGATGATGATGATGATGATGATGATGATGATGATGATGATGATGACGATGACGATATGCCATCTGATGTTGAAGTTTCATTGCGTTCTGTCTCAAGTTTCACCAAATCTGATGGGAACTGTGCAGAGAAAGTAAAAACAACCATCAACAACATTTACGTGATATGATGGTTCTGACACAAGACCAAGGGGAAAACAGTCCATTCTTTCCGTCAGGTTTTCAGTGTCCAAATTCATCACTGACCGCCGAGTGGTCATCGGACCTAATCCACAGGCACTAATGAACTCTGGACACCCACACACACCCAAGAACCCCAAGCTGGCAAAAAAAAAAAAAAAAAAAAAAAAATCAGGGAGGTTTTCTTTTGTTGTTGTTTTTCCGATTCAGGATAGTTTGTTTTCCCTCCCGATTCACACACGCTGTAAATCACACCTGAATTGATGCCGAGCTTACTATGGTTGATTTACAGTGTTAGCTCCCAAACAGACCATCGCAGAGTGCCGTTTTACTGTCATTGATTCCAGGACAGACTACTGGAGAGTGCCGTTTCACTGTCATTGATTCCAGGACAGACTACTGGAGAGCGCTGTTTTACTGTCATTGATTCCTGGGCAGACTATATGGAGAGCGCGCCGTTTACTGTCATTGATTCCTGGACAGACTATTGGAGAGCGCTGTTTTACAGTCATTGATTCCTGGACAGACTATTGGAGAGCGCCGTTTTACGGTCATTGATTCTTGGACAGACTATTGGAGAGCGCCGTTTTACGGTCATTGATTCCTGGACAGATTATTGGACTTGGAGAGCGCCGTTTTTACTGTCATTGATTCCTGGACAGACTATTGGAGAGCGCTGTTTTACTGTCATTGATTCTGGAACCCATAAGGACCATGGCGGCACTATGATGATGAACGCTCCACCTTTGCGGGTAGTGGGCAGCCGCATAGCTCTTCCTGCTCCACTCATCAAAGATGTCCGTCCACCTTCTTTACTACCTGCCTTGTGTCTTCTCTTCCCTTATGCTGTTCCTTGGAGGGAGTCTGTTGATCTTGTCACATAGCTCCACTGATTCAGATTTGTCTACCTCATAGCGGTCAACAGACAGTGGCATCGAAATCGTGGGAGGGGAGGGGGGCGGGGTTCAGGAGGTCCCGGGGGGCACCAGACTCTGCTCCCTCCGATAAAAATATTGTGGGGAGGAGACGGGGTTAGAGTTCCTTCTGTCCTCCCCCTCCCCAATATTTGAGGCCCCAAACTATGGAAAAGTGCTATGGTGTGTTTCCCCCGCCATCACCAACACCTCCCGCCGCCCGCCCTCTGCTTTTATAGGAAACTGGAATTGGGAAGATGCGAGAAAAAGCACCTCTAAATATTTGCAAACTGATAGCCCCCTACCCCATCCCCCACGTCTCCATCACTGCCACACCACCCTTGCCCCGTTTTACAAGACTGTTTCCCCTCACCCGATCCCTGCCCAGCTTTGATGAAAATTTGGAAAATAAGTTTCATCCCCTCCCCAGCTTTTACAAAAACGTTGAAGACTGTAGTGATGTCTTTGTCGTTTCCGGCAACAACTTTAAAACAAGTCGCCTCAAACCGATTTAGACAAATCAAACGACAGAAGATTTAATTTCTATTGCAAGGTCAAACAGTGTCTCAGCAAAAACAAATAGAAATGGGTCTTGTTCAAGTCCTGTGTAAAGTGTTTTTGTGACTTCATATCAAATTCAATACTGAATGAAAAGTCTCAAGACACAATGATCGAAATTACTGTTTTGACACCAACAAAACGTTTGACCACGCCGATCATAGCTATATATTACCAAAAATATTCCATGCTGAGGTTAAATGACAGCTGCCTGATTGACATCATTTTGGACATGCACAAAATAAATAGAAGGCATGTATCAAAGTTGTAATCTTGTGCTTTCTTCTCACGGAGTAGTTGTATGTTAGACAAGGAGGACCTCTTCAGCCTTTGTTCTTTGTTGTATGCTTGAATGAACTACGGGAATGCATTCTGCATACTGATGTTAATTTGTAAGCCTGGGTGTCAAACAGGCAACATTAATTTGGTGTTTAAAGAAATTAATTTCAACTAATCAGTTCTAACAGATATTCTGACCATGCATCCACTGGTCTCCCTCTTCTTCTTATGGGCTGTTCTTGACCTCACTGGAACAATATCTTCACCTCGCGTCTTGAGGGCACGCGTGGCGCAGCTGGAGAAGATGACGTCACAACTGGCACGCCAGCTCATCCTACAGCAGCTGCACTTTGAAGAGAGCGCCAGATCAGCTGGAGACTCGGGCATTAAACAGGCCAGTAATTTAGAATTATTATTATTATTATTACCGACCAACAAAGGTAGTTTACAATTTAGGAATAATGTACTTTCGAAAAAAGGGGGAAAAAAAAGAAGAAACAATTTTTTAAAAAACGAAAAGAAGCATGTGCACATGCGCAAGGGCTCACACACACACACACACACACACACACACACACACACACACACACACACACACACATGTGAAACTCTCACACACATATACACGCACGCGAAACTCGCGCAAATACACATACACAAACACACACACAACACAACACACATATACACACACGCACGTGCGTACATGAGCGTACGCACACACATGCAGACAACGCGCGCGCCCACTCCCACTCCATGTTACCTACTCCAAACGCTATTGAAACGATTAAATCTATTTACTTACTGCTAGTGTGTAATTTCATGTGGCTGTGTCTGGTGCACATTCGTGTGTCACAGAACCTAAAATAACATGGCCACTGTTTACCATTCTTTCTGTTCCCGTCCGTCCCGTCCCCCCCCCCCCCCCCCCCCCCCCCCCCCCCCCCCCCCCCCCCCCCCCCCCCCCCCCCCGTCCCCTTAACTTTTTCCTATCTTATAAATACCCAACCTGCTCGAGCAATCCCCCCTACCCCCCCCCCCCCCCCCCCCCCCCCCCCCCCCCCCCCCCCCCCCCCCCCCCCCCCCCCCCCCCCCACACACACACACACACACACACGTCAAAATGATTATCACTGTTTGTTTTTTGTTTTATTTTTGTGTTTTTTTTTCCTAGTTCTGTGTACACATGCTCGTGTCCACTATAACAATTGATATGAATGCATGTATCGTGTGCCAACTGACCAGTAGTTTGTTGACCGTGCAACATTGCCAGGGGAGTTCAGCCCGCCTCTTTTGCTTCTCGCAGCCGAATGGTCGTTTTCGGTCTTTCCCCTTAACTTGTTTTGTGTATATGCGTTTTTCATTTACCTTACTATTAGACATGTGTGTAACTTACCAGTATTTTGTTCAAATGTGGTGAATGTTGTTGGCTTTGTGACGGAGGCCAGGGAGGTTTTTTCATGACCATATGCGTAGAGAAGCGTCTGGGGACCAGTCCATTTTGTTCAAATGTGCGGGAATCATGGTGAATTTGTCAGATTTCCTAGGTAGGTTGTCACTGACCATAAGCAATCAGACATGAATTTCAGATTCCTTGTACTGCTCAGTGCAGTTACCTAATGGGGCGTTGAACTGGCATTGTACAGAGCCATGATTGGTCTGTTCTATCATGTAGCCGGGATATTATCCAGAAAACTGTTTTTTCTTGTCAAGGCGACCACTATTCCGTATTTTCTGCTTGTTTATGCCAGGAAAGATAGACACTTGACTATGGGCTTTCTTGCTGTTTTTCTTTTCAGTGCATCTAAATGTTGACGTGTTCTCACCACCTGCTAAACAAAACCACACCTAAAAACTGGTTCATTTAATCATCTGTCAGCTAACTGTAGCAATCTGACTTTCTCTAAATTTCACAATTCTTTACTTATGAATCAGGCGATATCGAAAGTAACCCTGGTCCAATTGAACGTGGAGAACTTTGTGTCATGCACGTTAATACCCGTTTAAAAAAAGTAAAATCGACCTGCTTGAAGCTGAATCGCATCAATTTGATATTATACTATATCTGAAAGTTGGTTATCACCATTGGATTCCAACAACTCTTTACTCCTTAAAAAACTTTCACCCTCCTGTCCGTTTAGACAGAGCGAACGACCCTCATGGTGGTGTGGCTATCTACCTGAAAGATAGCCTTTATTGTAAACCACGACCCCGACTTACAAGTTAATGACCTGGAAGCAGTTTGGGTAGAAACCAAAATTAATCAGGAGAGTTTACTTATTGGATCATTTTATCGTCCACCTAATGTACGCGTTAATTATTGGGACTTAATAAATGATAGTATTAATAAAGCAGACAGAACGATGATGAAATTTATTATTTTAGGTGATTTCAACGTTGACTATTTAACTAATCCAACCAAAAACCTCACTGATATTCTAAACCATTATCAATTTAAAACAAGTAGTCGATTCCCCCACAAGAGTAACAGCTACATCAAGTACTTGCCTTGATCTGGTCATCACTCAGAGTCCTGACATAATCAAATCAGTTGATGTTCTGCCTCCTTTCTGCAGTGACCACAGTGTTCCATGTGTCATTCTTAAGCCACTTGTGTATAAATACAGTACTTTCCAAAGGACGATTTTCAATTATAACCAGTTAGACAACGTAAATTTTGTGAGCTACTGTCCAACGAAAACTGGAACAGTATATTCGCAGATAACACAGTAGATGTAGCATGCGAAATTTTCACTTTAAGATTTATGTCAATAGCAAAACAGTGTATGCCGTGTAAGACAGTAACAATTAGGCCTAAAGATGCCCGTGGTTCAATAATGAATTGAAAAGATTGATCAAGAAAAGAAATAAATTGCACAGAAAAGCTAAACAAACAAATCTACCGACTGACTGGGAACATTTTCGTCATGCGAGGAACGAAGTAGTTGAAAAAGTTAGGTTAAGGAAGTTAGAGTACTACAACGCATTAAACCACCTAGTTATAGATCCCCATAAGTTTGGTCAGAGGGATTGGTGGAAAATTGTGCGACAATTTATGAATAAAAAGGGCATTAACTCGGAAAGTATACCACCATTGAACGTAAACGGAAAAACATATTATTCTAACGCAGAGAAAGCAAACGTGTTTAATGACTTTTTCATTAACCATTGTAAACTAGAAGGTATCAATGACCCCCTACCTGACATAGCTATCAGTGAAATAGCTGAATTAACAGAAATAACTTTGACTCTCCCTGAACTTAAAAATGTAATAGAAAATCTTGATACTAGTAAAGCATCCGGTCCAGACTTAATCCATAATATATTATTGAAATCCTCAGTCGACGTTATATCTGCACCCTTAAAAATGCCTTTTTCAACCGATGTCTATCTGAAGCAAAATTCCCACAGCTGTGGAAAATATAGCCAATGTAACCCCAGTCCACAAAAAAGGAAATAAAGATGAATGCACCAATTACAGACCAATATCTCTCCTAAGTTGCGTGGGTAAACTCTTTGAAAGATGTGTGCATAAACATATTTATTATTTTCTCATGCAAACAAGTTAATTTCTGAATCACAATCAGGTTTCATTCATGGTGATTCAACGACCTGCCAACTGCTCAGCATCTACGATAATTTAGTCAAAAACTATGACAAATCTATTCCAGACCAATATGTATTTTTTGATATCTCAAAAGCCTTTGATCGTGTGTGGCACAGGGGTCTCCTACTTAAACTAAACGCAATAGGAATTAGGGGTCAACTTTTACACTGGTTTGATAGTTATATTTCAGACAGATACCAGTCTGTTGTTATCGGGGGTGAACAATCCATCGTGAAAACCATTTCCCAAGGAGTACCACAAGGTTCTGTCCTTGGACCACTGTTGTTTTTAGTCTACATCAATGATATAGCTAGTAATATTGAGTCAGTTATCAAGCTATTTGCAGATGACACAAGTATATCCTTGGCATTGGAAGATCACATCGTGAGGAAAGAAACGTTACAATCCGATTTAATTAAAATAGAAGCTTGGGCTAAAACATGGAAGGTTGTCTTTAATGAATCAAAGACTGAGTTACTTAATGTATTCAGGGGGAATGTAGTTTCTCATGACCTACAGTTTGGAAACACAACTATGCAACAACAAAATCATCACAAACATTTAGGAGTCACGCTTCAAAATAACTGCAGGTGGGGCGAGCACGTCAACAACACTGCCGCAAAGGTTCGTCTTCTAATAAACTGTCTTCGCTCTTTTAAGTACAAATTGACCAGAGGGGCTCTTGAAACCATGTATAAATCATTTATCCTGCCGATATTTGATTATGCTGACATCATCTGGGATAATTGCGCGGAGTATCAATCAAATATCTTAGAAAATTTACACTTGGACGCCCTGCGCATTATCACGGGTGCTGTACGTGGAACTAGTCACAAAAAGCTGTTGGAAGAGTCAGGATTTTGTACTCTGAAGGAGCGTCGTCGCAGACACAAAATAATAATGTTCCATAAGATAGTTCACAATGTCTGCCCTAACTATCTCTGTGACCTAATGCCACCCTTGGTTTCTGCAGTCAATCCATATCACCTGCGAAGACCCTTGGATAGACTCATCCCTCGACACCAAACAGATATATACCACAGATCCTTTTTCCCTTCAACTGTATCCATCTGGAATACCCTTCCTACTGCTATTCAACAAACCCAGTCTCTCAGCTACCTCAAACACTACCTTTCCTCTGCAGACACTCTTGTCCCACCTTACTACTACCACGGAAATAGAAAGGAACAAATAATTCACTGTCGACTCAGGCTTGCAATGAGTGAACTAAATTATGACCTGTGTACAATCGCCACATTCATAACGATCCATCATGTGCGTGTACTTATCCCCAAGAAACTGCCGAACACTTCCTCTTGTACTGCCCTTTGTACTCTATACATCGAACAAACACCATCCACAGCCTTCCTAGAGAACTGATTTCTGTTCGTAAATTTGTTATTTGGTAATGGTTCTTTCAACATGGAAACTAATATTCATATTTTTGAAATTGTTCACAAATTTATTTCTCTAACAAAGCGTTTTGATTTGTAACATAATTCCTAAGACTATTTTCAACTGCCCCTCTGGTCACATCGGGCGTACATATATGGATTTGTTGACCTGCTGCTATTGTGTCTTTCTCTTTCTCATCGTCACTAGTCTGCATTCTCAATGGAGCCTAGTTAACATTTAGAATTGTGTCCTGACATTTTATTGACAAGACTCATGAACTGACTGTCCCGCGAACTGATATTCAGTTATAGAAACTGGTTTGCCCTCTTTTATGTATAACTTGGCATACACCTCCACTTTCGTCACACTTATGTACTTTTCTATTACCTCTCCATCATTTATTTTTCACTCCTGTTGTCGGGTTCTGTTTGATTGTTTATTTTTATTTATTTTTTTTGTTGTTTTTTTTTTTTGTTTTGTTTTGTTTTTTTTCTTTTTCCTGTTTGAAACTTCACATTGCTATAACAAATGCTTTGCTGTTCAGACGTCCGTCGCAAATTCATTGTGTGCATTCGCTCATAAGATAGGGCTTTATATAAGTATTTCTTGTTGCCCTGTCTCATTTACTATTGTAACATTTGTGACAATGTTGAATTCAAGTGGCACAGGACCATCACCACCCGAGCATGAAGCAGCCCGCCTGGTGGCCCTGAAGACAGGCCTTTGAGGGGGAAAGAGAAGAGGCAAAAAATCCCGACGCCAACCGTCGGCCGACCAACTCCACGAAGTGAACCGAAGTTCACGCGGATCCAGAGCAGAGAGAGCACAGCCCCCATCCGGAACCAGACACAATACTACTGCCAACGGCAATAACTGCCACGAAGAATGCAGACTTCGGTCTGCAAGTATGCCTTGTCCTTAACAGCCTCCGGCGGATAGGACGTAAATCTCAACCTCTGACTTGACTTGACACAGACGAACTTGAAGCACACTGGTTTCTAATTCAACTTCTTTCTTTTCAAAATCACTTATTATCTTCAATTCAAAACAAGATAAATGCTGGCCGTCAAGGCTAAAGGTTAAAAATAAAGAAAAAAAAATCATCCTATGCACCATAAAAATACCCATCCTGCAATTGGTGCACCGCCGTAGCGGTCAGAACGTTTACCCTTCGATTCCAGGTACGTCTTCACAACGACGGTACTAAGTCATACTTCACCGACACTCACACGTCACGCTCCGTCGCCGCCATGCACGACCACAGTGACCACGTGCGCACGTGCGGCATGGGGGAGGTCGTCGCTGTTTTGAACGGCGTGGAGTTCCGGACCCGGCACAACGACTACATGCTGAGGAGGCCGTCCACGTGGTCCGGGGAGTACCACGCCACTGAGGAGATCGCTTTTCCTAAAGTGCCCCCTGAAGTGTTGAAGAGAGACACCGTGCAGGGGCAGGTCTGTTGGCGGGGATGGGGGTGGGGGAAAGGGGGTGGGGAAGGGGAGGGGTGGGTGTGGGGATGGGGGGTCGACCACGTATCTCCGACATTCTTTGATTTTTTTTTCTGTTGTTGTTCTTGTTTATTTGTTTTGTTTTGTTGCGCTTTTTTTCTCTCTATTTTCATTCTCTCTTTCATTGTTTTTATATTCTTGTCTGTCTTTATGTTTTGTTTGTATTTTTGTTTTTTTTTCTTTCGTTTCGTTTCTTTCTTTTCTTTATCCCTTCCCTTCTTTTACTTCTGTTTCCCTTCATTCTTTCATTTTCAATTCTTCTTTCCCTTTCTGCTTTGTTTTTCTTTCTTTCTTTCATTGCTTTCTCTTTTTCCCAGTTTTTTCCCTTCTTCGTTTATTGTTGTGTTGTTGTTTTCTTCATTTGTTGTTGTTCTCTTCATTTGTTGTTGTTGTTATCTTCATTTGTTGTTGTTGTTGTTGCTAATGGTGGTGTTGTTGTTTTCCTTTCTTCAGTTTTATTTTTTCTCTTTGTTTCATTTTCACTTTCCAGTCTATGGTGGGTTTTTTTTTCCTCCTCTCTCTTTGCTTTTGATACTGTGTTTGATCCTTTCTCTCCTTTTCCCATTCTTCCTTTTTTCCACTTTCATTGTTCCCTTTTTTTCATGTTTCTATCTTTCTTCTCTTTGAATTTTTTTTTTGTTTTGTTTTGGTTAGTTCATGTGCCCCAATCGGACATTGATTTATATCAAATGATGAGCTTTGGACACAGCCTGACAGGACTAACATTGTTGATACGGAGTGCATAAGATTAAATACTGCTTCTGCCACATGCCCTGAACACAGGTACGTTGATGTCATCTTCATTAATTCCTAACTATAGACCTTACGTGACATATCAACGTGTGTGTGTGTGTGTGTGCGTGCGTGCGTGCGTGCGTGTGCGTGCATGCGTGCGTGAATGTGTGTGCGTATGTGCGTGCGTGCGTGTGTGTGTGTGTGTGTGTGTGTGTGTGTGTGCGCGCGCCCGCGCGCGCGTGCATGCGTGCGTGCGTGTATGTTTGCTCCCGTCAGATCGTGGAGATGCGGAAGTGGTTCAAGGCATGGCGGGACGGAGACCATTCGGTGCGGGACTACCGGAAGTACTTTAAGCCTTTGCTTTGCTACCTGGAGGGCGCCTGGACGACTGACGACGAGCTGCACGAGCCGTTCGACAGTGACCGCCATCAGTTAGAGGCCAAGTCCTGGTTTGAACTGCAGGTATGGCTTCATGTCCAGCTTCTGCTGGTGCAGCTGAATGCAGGCTGACCCCTAGGCCTGGGTCAACCCGGTATGCACGTTTAAACAAACCATCCATAAAGGGGAAAAAAAAAACAGGACCACGGGAAAAGAAGCATGTATGTGGGAAAGAGACAGTTGCTTTGACAGTGATTCACTCCATTGGTTTTTAGCTTCCTCGTGTGTGAAGCAGTTCTTACACACTCTGTGTACAGTAAAGCAAGACCAATTGTAGGTTAAAACCTATAAACGTGTTTTCTCTCTTCTCGCCACAAGAAAGAGTTTCAACTCTTGAAATAGCATTGCTAAAGTTAGTACAAAACTACCGCAACGACACAGAG
>JADBJO010002423.1:0-20000 GCA_016801955.1 Conus betulinus
TGTGTGTCGTGAGTGGGGCTGTGTGTGTTGTGGTGTATGGTAATGTGGTGTGTGATGTGTGTGTGCTGTGTTTCTTTGTGTGATGTGAGTGTGGTGTGTGTGTTTGTTTTTTGTGTGTGTGTGTGTTTGTGTGCGCGCGCGAGAGCGCGCGACGAGCGGTAGTGCGTGGCGTGGTTTATTTCACTTTGTTTGTGTGTTTGTGTGTGCGTGTGTGTGTGTGTAGGTGCAGTTTGTGAGTTGGTGTATGTGTGTGTGTGTGTGTTGTGGTGCTTCTGTTGTCTGGTAGCGTCGCGTTCGCGAGCGTCCGTTCGTTGGGTGTTGTGTTGCCCCTTTGTGTTGTGTGTGATTGTTGTGGCGCGCGACGCGTGTTAGCTTGTGCGCGCGGCTTTTTCTTGTGCTGGGTTTGTGTGTTGTGTGTGTTGTATGGGGTGTGTGTGCGCGCGTGACTATGTTCTCCGTATACTTTAAATGGCGGTCGGGAAAAGTGGTCAATGTCACACACCAATCTGACTCATCAACACAGGTAACTACGACCAGGAAATATGTGCTGTTGGCATTACTGAGCAGGTGAGCCGTAGGCCTAATGATAGAGGATTATTTTGCAAAGAAGATTCTGGCAGAATTTGCCGCGGAATAGCGGAGAGATAGCTGTTCCACAATGAACCCCTGTTTCCCGTGCTTCCCGGATTGACCAGTAGGAGTCCTACAGTTGTTTTCTTCTCTTTTATTTGACTCATCGTCTGCTGACCTGGGATTGTTGGTGCGCCAACGACAGTGACCATAGTGTGTGCTGTCATACTTCACCTGTTTTATAACATTGGAAACAGAGTGGTTCACGTGACGTGTTTCCTGCAATTGATAATAAATTTACCTCTCATCATGAATTTGATATATTCTGCCTCTTTCGGTCTTCGTCTTTTTGTTCTTCTTCTCCTCGTATGTTCTTTCTTATTTCTTCTTGTCTTTTTATTCTTTCTATTTCTTTCATTCCATCTTGTTGTAGTATCCTCATTCACTTTATCAGTCATTCTAATTCTTCTGCTTCTTCTCTTAATAGGTTGGTGTTATTTGAAGTTTGTTTTTTACAAAACTTTATTGTGATTTAACTTTCAACGTCCCGGTCGCACTGCATGATTTGTTGTGCCTTTTGCAGTTTTCGTGTATGGGTTCTTCTATGAGTAAACCAATTTACCATTACTCATCGTTTGGTTCTTGTGTGGGTTTTGTTTTGTTTATTAGCGTAGGGTAAGCGCTTGGATTTATGCAACACTCTGCTCCATTACAATAAGGACTGATCATATCACTCATGGATTTTCAATTATTATCGTGTGAAACATGGGTTCGTTGTTGAGTATTTTCGTATAAGCTGTGACAGGGTTCTCGATCCTATCACCCATGGACATTTTCCACACAATAATTCACTTTTCATTATAGAGAGCAGTTTTTTAAACTGCAGTATAGTCCCCTTTTTTTTTCAATAGTTGTGCGGCTGGAATACCGAAAAAGCACTTCAAAGTTTCTGGGGCGTTTATAAAAGGTTTACCATTCGTTCGTTCCTGCACTTACATTCTATACCTTCCGCACTCACCCATGGACAAAAATGGACCACAACAATTTTTATGCCTATGGTAGGTACCAAGGTTGACCGGGACGTCTGTGGCGGATGCGTTGACTTTTTGTGTTCAGACATCTGCTCAGGTTCAGTTAGCCACGAGACCCATCCTTCCCTCCTAAAATTTCTTATTCTTGAGCTCATTCATTACATGTGTCCCTTTCAAAATTTAAGTTCATGCACATGTGGGGTCTGTCAAAACATTAGCGTGAGTGTAATATGTGTATGTGGGACAATCACGAGGCAGGTGACCCTTTGGACTGCAATAACTGAAACGGGATCATCGAAACGTACTGTTTCGGTGAATAACAGTCTTTTGATAGGACCGTTGTTTATGAAAATATACGTTTTTTGTTTTTTCGAACGAAATGGCTCAGCATTGAAAAAGAACAATCGTCGAAAAGGTACCTTAAGGTACATTTACAATGACAATATGACAGATTATTTCTTCGGTATAGAAAGAAACTGAAGCTCCAGACCTGCCTGGGTTTGTGTTTCCTTTCAGCGGTGCGCGTCTGTCTTCGTTGGGTGGCCTCACGAAGGTCCTACTGTGCTGTTATATGATCACTGAGTGACGGCAGTGTGCTTAATGCGGTCTTTGCAAACGCCAGGCCAGTGGTGTGGTCTGGGTCAGTTGCGGTTTTTTTTTGTCAGCCCAGATTTTCTTTTATACCTTTTTTATGAGCTTTAGGCAATTGCCTGAATATGAATCCTGGGATATGTTTTGGGAGAACGTGGGTTGGGGTTTGGTTGGTTGGGGGGGGTGGGTTGTGGGGGTGAATCGAGCGCGATGGAGTAGATGCGATAGCATGAGAGTTGATGAGCGCAGATCGGGAATTGTACAGACTAAGGGCTGTGGGGGGTTACCCTGTGGTGTGGGGTGTTGGGTGCGTGACACGGCAGACATGTGGCGGAGACAAGCAAGACGCGACATGAATGACCCCGTTCACTCCCCCCTTCCTTTGCATCCCCCCGCCCTATCTTGTGATTCCGACCACCCCACAACCAGAGCCGGGCAGAGGGAGAGACAACAGAACCACGCATACATCCCAATAAACATTCACACACCACACTTATCACACACACACACCCCACAAACATCCACACGACACATGACGAGAGATGAGAGTAGTAGAGATGAGAGAGGAGGATTCAGTATATTTCCGTGTGTAGTGTTGCGCACATTCAGCAAAGAGCTACGAACTATTGCCACGCAGTAATTTTGAGTTGTGTTGTTGAGTGCTGGTTTTAGTTGGTACATTTGATTGTTGTTGAGTTGCTGTTGTCTGGTGTTATGTTTTACTTGTGTAGTGCACTTGTATGTTGTTCTATTGATGGTTGAGTGCCCGTTTGTATGTGGTTAATCATTTGTAATTATGTTTGAGTGCAGTTGTTGGTATGGTTGGTTACATTGACCGGGTTGAGTGCTTGTTGTATGTTGTCGACATTTAATTATGTTGATGTGCTTGTTGTATGTGCCGGAATTTGCATTTGTGCCTTAATCAATAATGACATGTGCATGTATTGTAGTTTATAACACTTTGTAAGCGCAGATTAGGATTGGTCTGTATTGTCATCGACAGTGTTCTGTTTATGTTTTATCACAGGGTAGAATCTCATCATCACCTAACACATGGCTGGAATCCGCTTTGCTGTCAGTGTTGGAAGAGAGTTGTCACCTTAGTATGTTGCCCTGCTTCTTTTGTCGTTTCTTTCTGTTCTTTCGTTCTTTCTTTTTTCTCAACCAGCGTTATACTGTTTTCGTTCGTTCTCCTTTGGAAACGATTGTCGTCCCACCAGTAGCTATTTTTTCGCCTAAAGGCCTGTTGTATCATTTTGCCCTGAATTCTTTTTACTGTGTCGTAATTAATCATCGTTGCGGGGGCACAGAGAGTAGTTGCTAGTGCGGATCCTCCCTAAGCGCTCTAGTGGGCCATCGTCAAAATGAGTAGGCAGGACTATACCTCTTCACCATTCTTCAATCTTATTCATCGTGTCCTTTTTTGGGATTGGTTTACATTGGTTCTTGCGGATGTTAAGTGGTGGGAGTTGGGTGGGGAATGTGGTTGGGTGTGGGGTGGCGAGTAAAATATTAAAAATATAAATAAGCTGTCTTTCTTGATGCTTAGCTAGCTTTGTTGGCTCCCTAGTTTTGCGTTCATGATCATTTTGTTAAAAACATTACGTACGATCATCTAAACACGTAAGTGTGCCGTGAAAATATCTCTATAAAACTACGTCAATCACGTGTCTTGCTCCTCTCTTTTGTTTCTGTCTCTCTGTATGTTGTCTGTTCGGTCTTTGCGACCTGTAGGTCTGTCTGTTCTCTGTTTCTGTATGTCTTGTGTCTGTCCTCACGTGTGCTTGTGTGTGGTGTGTGTTGTGTGTTGTGGGCGCTGTGTGTGGTGTGTTGTTGTGTTTGGTGGTTGTTCTCTTTTTTTTCTTTTTGTTTTGCTTTTGTTTGCTTGTTTACCTGTCCCATTTGAATCTTTACCAATTTTTACTTTTAGCATTCCTTTGAATGTGGTTCTATTTTAATGTAACTTTTTTTTCTGTATGCTTGATAATTATTTTTTTATCTTTGTCCTTCACCATTATTTACCAATCACCTATCGTTTTTTGTTTCTATGATCTTTTTTTTTTTCCGTCGTATGTTTCTCACGTCATTTTCATTTATTCTCTTTTGCTCCTCGTTGTACATCTTTGTCTGTTACTTTTGCTTTTCTCATTGTTTTCGCGTTTTCTGTCTGTCCGTGTCTGTCTTTGTCTCATCCTTATCTCTCTCTCTATTCTCTTTCTACTTTATTATATTGGATACATATATATTATTTATAGTTTGCTCTAGTCTCTTGAATGTGTATGGCTCACATTCACACACAGCGCCTTACAGTTTGGAAGAATAGCACTTGCCATATTCTACTCTTTACTCCTTGAAAGTTAATAACGGTTTTTGAGCTCTCTTGTGGCTCTGTACTCTTCATACTCTCTTCTTCTTCTTCTGTCTTTTTCTTCTTCTCTCTCTGCTCGCGCGCTGCTCTTTCACACACACAAACATTGTATCAACAACACCTACCACACACACTACACACCACTATCCTACCTCTATTTTCCTGCGCGCATATGACAGAAATAATGTTACCTTCATTCCACGCCATTTCGCCGACGTGCATTATTCCCTGTCATCTTCCACACACTTTAATAGCATCTTAATCCTACATTTCATAATTTTTATCTAAGTCTTCGTCTGCGACCACTGCGCCTGCATTTCGCCAATTAATGCACGCTCCCTTACCTTTTTTTCCCATCAGATACCTACTCTCCCCCTCTTCCCACCCCCCCCCCCTTTTATTTTTCTATCTCCCCCACCCCACATTGTCACCTCCCTTTTCCCTCTTTTTATTTTCTTTTTCCCACCCCCCCCCACCTCCCTTTTCCCCCCCCCACCCTCCGCCACCCTCCCCCCCCCTCCCACACTTTTCCCTTCCCCTCATTTTTATCCCCCCCCTCCTTATTTCCCCACCCCCCATTCCTTCTTTTTCTCATCACCCTCACCACCCCCCCCCACCCCCACACACACTCCCCTCCCCCCTCCCCCCCCCTTTTCTTCCCCCCACCCCCCTTCTCTCAATTTTCTATCTTCATCTTTCCCTTCTTTTCTACTTTTTTTTCTATCATAACTATGTATTACTTTATGATCTTTTTTATTCTCTATCTAACCTATTTTTGGACCTTTTTCCTGTTCCATTCTTCTTTTTTTTATTTTTTTTTTCTTCCTTCTTTATTTTTTCTCTTATTTCTCCCTTTACTCCCCCATTTTCTTTTGTTCTCTCTCCTTTTGTTTGTTGTTTTCTACTCTCTCGATCTCTCTCTCTCACACCCTACATCACACACACACACACACACAAACCCATGACACTACCGTCACCCCCACGCCCCGCCCCCCCCCCCCCCTGCGCGCGCGTGTGTGCATTCCTGTGAACCCAAGTCACACACACATCACACTAACTACATCACACCTGGTAGTGAAGTATATACATAAATACACATATACCAAACGCATGTTAGTCATTGCGCATGTCGCACTTGACTGAATGCTTACACTACAAATCTTCATCTACCACAGACACACGTCATCTACACCCCCACAATAACACGCACACGCGAACATTCTGCATACCTATCTTACAAGCTGTTTTCTATTACTGTGTCTATTCTGATTTCCTCTTTGTCCGTCTGTCTGTCTTCCCTCTCCCTGGATCTCACTCTACATCGATTGCTGTTACTCCTACATTTAACCCTGTCTCTGCTCTACTGTAACCTTACCTCTGTGCTATCTTACCTATTCTCACTCCTAAGCTTCTCCTTTTATCTCGACCTTATCTCATCTTTTTATTTTCTATATCTTCGCTAAGCCATATCGGTTCGCTCATGCTGTTTTTTCTTATTCCAGTAATTCAGGGTAATGTTGCATAGGCGCGACGATGCGCGCGCGCGAGACGCACACCACAGCAACATCACACACAAAAATCACACACACTTAGCACACGCATACAAAACCCAACAATCCCAAAACATACTCATCACAAGAATATATCACTCTCACCCAAAGCACACCGCGCGCGCCTGGCCTTTTTTTTTTGGTCCTTGCTGTCCATCTATTCATTCACTTACCTCTACATTTACATTTTTTTTCCTTTTTTTGATTATCGTTTTCTTCTTAATCGCTACCTACTTCCCACTCTGCCTAGCATCAGCGTCGCGCGCAATCCCCTACTGTCTCCGTTCCTCGCCCACACACACACACATTAACATCACACATCCACCACACACTAGCACTCTATCGAAATACAGACTCCAAGCACACTTTCAAACTACCCACTACATCTCCCTACAGTTACTATAACAGATCTTAGATTAGTATAGATAGTACTTTTAGATAGATTCGATTAGACATGGACCAGGGTACATGATCAGACAGATTTGTATTATCCAAGACATTCCAGTATGGACAATATCGCACTGCTTACGCGTATATACACATACGCAGTATCACCATACACGCTAGCATAAGTAATGTCGATGTTCCACGTTACACCATGAACCCACTACTCAGGCTGAGCACCGTACCGCCCCCACCCCACTACACCACAATGCCCTTCAACTCGGACACGCGTGTTCTACATTTCGTCTTTTGTTGATACGTTTTCTTCACACATTAACCAACCCTCTATTACCCAGACCCTGTACCTCTCTACTGTTTCATATCTATTAGTGTGGCTGCCTCTTATGATCTGTCATCGGTCTCTTTTTTTGCTTTTGTTGTTGTTTCTTGGCAACACTCATCCGTTTCTGTCTCGGGGTGTGGCCTTGGACCTCCCTTGAATTCAATTCCGTGAGAGTCGAACACTGTCGCGTCGCTTCTACTGTACTATTAAATGATGATGTCGAAGCTATTATTTTTCGTGTGCATGATATCAAAGATATGATCTATGAACCTTTTCAGTATTCTCCACGGGTGGATTTGCTCTATCCCCTTTTGTGCAATAACTCTTACGTCGCTTCTTTTGGAATCTTTTGTAAGAATTGATTTCATATGTTATCTTGTGGGATTCTGGACGGGTTGTTCTATGTGACCCCTTCTAGTTGACCCGCCCTTTTGCCAAGGAAGACCATACCTTTATATATTTTTACTCTTTGTTTTTTGCTTTTTCGTGAGGGTGTTTTGATAGATGGATCTTTGATTCCAACAAACAAAACATAAATTTATACATATACAAATACTACATTCATTCTTAAATATAACGGTTTTTTATAGGTGGAAAAGTACGCCGCTACACTGGGGAATATATTCTTCTTCGGCCCACCCTGAACTATAGCTCTATTCCCCTGAACCACACTCTATGGATTACTAGGGTCTTTGTGATTTCGCTTTAATTAGTGTTTAACGTTTTTCTGGCCAAGTGGGAGATTGATGGTGGCGTCTCAGCTATTTAATCCCCCCAATCTTTGTGTGTGCATTTTTCTTCTCCCTTCCCCTCCGCCACCCCCCTCCCCTCCCCCCCCCCCCCCCCAACCAACCACACCCATGAATTCTCGTGATCAGCATGTGTTATTAAGCGCGGGTGTCACTTACTGAGCTGGTTTTTCTGTTTGTGGTTCTCAGTCAGCTCGAAAAGTGAACCCGTGCTACAGTCAAGAAGTCGAGAAAGGAGACAGGAATGCGCTTCGTTTTCTCATTGTTCGCATTGTTCAGAGTCCGGGTCAGGGGCGCTTAGATATCTTATTATCTATCTTATCTATCTTCAGTGGGTGAGAGATGTTCTGTTGGGCTTGGGTCCGTCCTTCCTGTATACCTTCAATATCATTATGTGCCTCCTTTGTTCCCATATGTCAGTGGCAACGTTGGTCCCACTGACTTTCTTTAGCAGGGTTGAGTGTACTGTGACTATGTGATGGGTGCGTTTGAAAGATCTGGTTGGATACATAACGTTTGCCAAAGCGGGCTCGACCAGGAGGTAGACCACATGCCAGCAGGACACCGGGAGTGCTGATGTTTCCTGTTATATGTACATTGTGCCCTAACAGCGTGTCGTTGTACTAAAAGGACGACCATTAGTCTTATCGAGTGGTCCCGCTGTATCTTTGGGATACATGTCGGATTGAACAAGGGTTCCGTAACATCAGCTGTTATTAGACATGTGATCGTAAACAGAAGGGTCAATCAGTTGTACAACAGTCACAACCACATCTCATATCACCAACAACTAAACAACATATATGTAGTTATATATATAGAATAAAGACAAGATAATAGCATATATATAATTTCAGTTGCGACTCCCTTAGGCCCTTCCGTAGCTGACTTCTCCCGCTCCTTATCTTCTAGTACGATACAAACATACAAGCGTCACAACAACCTAACAACAAAAACCTCACATACACAATAATACATAACCCAGAAGTACACTCCCCCGTTTCCATTTTTAATATAGCAGTCTGCCACTATGATTTATCCCCCATTCATAATTTTTCCCTGCTTTATACTTAATCATTTTTTTTACCCTTTTTATTTCTCTATTATTCATTTTGGTAATCTTTATTCTTTTTCTTTTCACGTATATCACTTTTTGATTTATTTAGGGGGGTGGGTGTTTTGGGGGTGGTGTGGGAGGGTAGTGGAGATTGGGTAGATGCGGTCTTTTATGTACGGATTACGACGGCTCAGAAGTCGTGCTTTCGTAGTCTACTGTTTCCACGTTTTTGTCTTCCCATCCCCGTCTCCCCTCCCATTCCCACTCCCCCTTTCCCCACGTTAATTCCTCTCTCCATCATGCCTTGCAGACTTATCATTTACGTTTCCATCCTCCAGCGAAGTGGATATATCCTCCGGCTCTTTCGTCCCCACAAATCCGTCACCGTTAACACTGATCGATTTAAAAAGACTTGTGGCAAACGCTATACAGCGCCCGCACAACAAATGTTTTTCTTGGCTGTCCGTCACCGGAGTATTGGTACCGCGCACGTTGTCAGACGCATACCTAATAAGGAACAGGCGACGCCAGGCTGGCGGCTTTTCGCAACTACCGAGTTTAGACTCGGATAATCTCGACCGTGTGTTCTCTTTGGGCTTTTGGTTGCCACAGTCAAAAACATAGGGACCCTTGCTCCAGGGGTTGTGTTCCTTGCTAAGTCTGCCACGGGCCAGTCGGCATGGAATTCACGAGTGCAGCGTCGACTAAGGCCATTTCTGACTGAGTTTTGATGTGCGAGTTTCTTCGGCGCTCGCTAAGCTCTGCTTGCCGGTCCGTTTTAGTTCAGTGACGCGCTTTCACGTGAGGACTCGGATGTGGGTGTTATTAGATCGGTAAAAGCGCACAAAGTATTGTTCGAATATGTTGTAGTTTGCCTACGTACCCCTGTCTGTCTGTCTGTCCCCCCTCCTTGTCTCTTTCTCTCTGTTGCTTTGCTGCGCCTCCTTACTCTGCTCACCCTGTCGTCGGTCTTTTTCTCTTCACACACACACTATCAACACACACACACACACTACACACACGCCAACAGACACACACACATACACACAGTACACTACACGCCTACGCACGCACGCACTGCATCGCGAGCGCACACACACACATACCCCACATCTGCAGTCAGAAAACCACACTACCACACACACACATTACACACAATCACAAGAAGTGCACACTACACACACACCCATGAACACACGCCTGGCAGAAGCAGCTAAATAAAAAAAAAAACAAAAAGATTTAGTACCAAGCTGGAGTCTGCTTCGAAGAGAGAGAAACAGAGGAACGTTGGAAGCGCTGTAGACTAAAGTCTCCGGACAGCTCTGTATCAGGAACATCCTCACGGAGCACACCATCCTGGAGATCACGTTCGAATTCCAAAGGACCCCAACCCACCCAACCCCCCACACACAGCACACTAACACCTCTCACACAGCAAACAATACACACTATCACACTACACACACACAAGTCCTCCCCCGTCCTGCTATCTGCCTTGTCCCTGCACCTATCCTCCAACCACCACACCCCAAAATAACCTCTCCTAGCAGAAGATTATCTAGGGGGGTCCTATGAAGGGATGCTCGACGTGGCCTGTCTTCTTAAGACTGCTAGGGTTTCTGTGAGTGAAATGTTAAAAATATGGAGGGCGGGCGTGGCGGGTGGCAGGTTAGCGGGTGGGGTGATGGCGGGTTGGGAGGGTGGTCGGGGGCTTTCTTCTCTGAAGAGATGTGCTGCCACGGTTTCTCATCACTTACATTCCTTCTACCGTAGAATACTAGGTCCATCGTGTCACAGGCTGATTGCATGCTTTATAACCATTGCAGGGCAGATTTATCCTTTCAAAGACAGAATTCGTTCTATTTAAGTTTCATTGGGGGATGGGAGTTGCGGTAATGAGTGGAGGGAATAACCCGATGACCACACACGCAATGGCGGATCTCGTAATTGCAGCCGTATTAACGGGGGGGGGGGGGGGGGGGGGGGGGCACAACATCACAGCCGGCGCAGCAGTAGTAGCAGAAAAAGAAAAGAGAATTACAGAACTAAGACACAAAAGATTACTATGTTGTATCATTCCATTCATGTTATTTCGTGATCGCCTTCGTCTCTCGACTTTTGGCTAATAAAAGCGTACTTAGGGAGGTTTTCTTGAAGAGTAAAGATAGAAGAAGGAAGACGGCGGCGTGACGAAGAGGCACTAAGACGAAAGTAGTCGAATGAAAAGATGTGTTATTGTTGTTTTTCAAGGTTAGATAGTGTTTGGTGTATGCCGACCGGATCATGCAGCATATCATGGGCTGGAGGGGATGAAAGAGAGGAAGGAACAAAGAGAAAAAATGGCTAGGAACACACAAGAAAACTTAAGACACAGGCCAGAAAGAATAAGATAAGGAAGAAGAAGGAAAGATCGTAAATAGAAGAAAGGAAGAAACTAGAACAAGAAGCAGATAGACCAAAGCATAGAACATAATCAGTGTGACAACAGGTTGACAAACTGATTCAACGCGGTGTTTTTGAATGACACTCAGGTAGGCCAGACGTAATCCCCTTCGCGCATGTGTCCACCACCGATCGGAACTTTCTTGTCCGCTCTGAAACCTTCTCATCACTACCTGCGCACTACAGAGCGGTGGTAGAAGACGACTGCAGAGAGGGCCACTTTGTGGTAATTGGTGGCTGGATTCCAGTCTTTGCCACATAAAGTGCCTGCTCATGAGAAGCTGCTGCTGGATTAGTCCTCACTAAGGCTTTGGTGTTGGGTAGGTGTGGGGGGGTACACAAACCAACTTGAGTTGTTAAGGTCACATGGTTGAAATTAATCAAAAAAAGAAAGAAGCAAAAAAAGAAAAAAGCAAAGAGAAGAGTCAAAATAAGTTGAGGGATTGCCCATAATATGCTAGTATGTTTTCCTCAACGGTGTGTCCCCCGTGATAGGCTGACACTCTCTAAATGCAATGTGTCTATAAAATACTACCAGGCTCGTCTCATTTACAAATGCAGTACAAATGGCTGCCTGTTATCCACAACCCCCCCCTCCCAATAAAATAAATCAAAAGCTGTACGAGCAGTCTGATCTAGCCTTTCTATGATTTAGAAACGCTATTGTAATGCCGGTTTACAACAAAAGGGAGGTCTATTTTTGATGAGCGCATTGAAAATTACATCCCCTCTCAGTGTCGATGGTCAATTTTGTAACATTTGAACGGTCCAGCAATTTCGTTTTCCTGCATATCATCTTCGGGGACGTTATTTCGTTTCTATTTTCATGTTCCACCCTTTTTCGCGGGATTGAGGTACAGGTCGGTAATGACTTAACGACACTATTGGGGGAGGAATCCCTTAAATATAATTTAAGCAATTTTCTCTCCCGTACACAAAAAAAATCGTCAGTAATGGAGGAAGGGAGCATGGGTATTTCATGGGGGTGGTGAGGGGGGTTATAACCATCCGTGAGTGTAGTTATGCGTCAATGTTTTTAGAAATAAAAGTATCAAGTGAGTTTTCTAAGTGAAGGGCGACAACTGTGCGGAGAGACAGGGTCTGGATACGGTTTCTCTCTTTTTTGTTTTCGTTTGGTGCGTGCGTTTGCGTTGTCTGGCTTTTTGTTTTGTGTTGGTGTGGGTGTTGTGTGTGTTTGTGTGTGGTTTGTTGTTGTGTGTGTTGTTGATGTTGTTGTGTTATTTTGCGGTTTTTTATTGTGCCGTTCTTGTCTGTGCTGTGGCCAGCATGTCCGGTCGTGTGTGCTGTGTGTGTGTGTTGACGTTTGTGTGGGTGTGTGGGCGAGGGGTGTGTTTTGTGTTGTGTGTGTGTGTGTGGTGTGTGTGTGTGTGTGTGTGTGGTTGAGAGATTTGAGAGAGAGAGAGTAGAGTATACCGTATTGTTTTTTGTGGTTCCCCCTTTTGTTGTCTTTGTGCGTATTGTGTGATGTGGTCGGTGGGGATTTTTTTTTGATGGGGTAATGGGGTATGGAGGCGATGGTGGGGGGACAGGTGACAAAATGGCGGCAGTGGAAGGAAATCTGTAAGAATGCGGAAATTACACATAGTAAAAGGGAGACAGGGGCGGGAGAGTCGGGCCATGCATAACCAACAGTGGAGATGCTAATGATTTGTTTTGTGTAATTAAAAATGGTTGTCGTCTTTTTCCCTTCACAGTGATTTGAATTGTGTTGGTGTGTGTGGTGTGTGTGTGTGTTTTGTTTGTTTCCTGTGTGTGTGTGTGTGTGTATGTGTTTTTCTGTTTGTCGTTGTTGTGTTGTGAGTTGATGTTGAGTGGGGGTGAGTGGCGTGGATTTGTGATGAGAAGACAGACAGATAGGTATGGATTCTGGGGGAGGACTAGACTTAGGCACAGAGAGAGAGATGAGAGAAGACAGACAGACTGCTGCGGCCCAGAGACAGGCAGAAACACCCACACCACCACACCCCACACACTAAACAACGCAACACACACACACATACGAGAGAGAGAGATGAGAGAGAGGATGATTGACAGGCATGTGCCAGCCAGATAGATAGAGATACAGAGACAAAGACAGATGACAGAGAGCCAGATTGAGACAGAGACAGAAACACACAGACAGATCCGACAGACATCACAGACGTAGATCGGGGAACACTACATAGACTCACAGCCCGATAAGACAGAAGCCGTCGCCCTTCGATTGCCACTTCCCAGCGTGCTGCTAAGGCCAGAGGATACAGGCGGTTGGGGCCTGGCCTAGAAGGATAGAGAAGAGACGGATGAGAAGGGGTTGACGTGAGGGCGCAGGGGAGACGGAGACGATGAAGGCGGTGGGGCGGAGGGTGGAGGGGGGGGGGGTGCAGAGGGCGTGGGATGGTGAGGGGAGAGAGGTAAGAGGGGGGAGTGCGGTCGGAGGGAGTAGGCTTATGTAGGCATCACTCCTGTTTTTTTTCGTGGTAGGCTGTGATGGTCGATGAAGTTAAATTGGTGCATATTACTTTTTGTTCTGGTTAATGTGGCTAATGTGGTTTTTTTGTTAGTTATGATTTCACGATTTTGTCTAATGAAGTTTCTTTGTATTGATATTACCGAAAGCTTATCTACAAGATGGGGGAATGTTTCTCCAGTGTATGGGTCTAAACGGATGCGACAATTTCTATCTATTGTCGCATATCAGATCATCAAATCATCACACACTACACACTACTATACACACATTTCACACAACATCATCCGACACACATTATTATTCATCACCAGTGAACTGCGCAACACACACGCCACAACACATATGCCAATCATATCAACTACTACATAATATATCTTATAATATATAGTAGAGATGAGAGGATTGATGTATGATCTTTTTGAGTTAGAGAGAGTACGTGAGTAGGTGATTTTTTTTTACTAGCGGGTGTTGGTCTTTATCAAGAGTGTCCTCTTGTCTAAATAACTTCAAAAGTGAAAAAAAAGGGTTTATGAACAATACATTCCTCCTAGCATTAAAAAGATTAGATATATGCCTGAATCAAACGTGTTTGTTGTGTGTGTGGTGGTGTTGTTGTGTTGTAATACCCCGTCTAAGATATTTCCACAACTGCTGATATATGTCGCTTCAGTTTTGAAAAGTAAATAAGTGTCAATTTGTTTAGTGTTACAGGTTGTTGGATAGATTTTTCATCATTTGATAAATGATATGTCGGATCGTAACTACTATCGCGGGTTTGAGTTTGGCGTTGGGGACTCACAGGCATACTGTTCGGGATTTTTAATGTTGAAACGTATCGTATGGCTATTTTCTTTTTTGTGCAATAAAATATATATAAATGAAAAGAAAAAGAAAAAATTATGATAAAAAAAAAAATAATTTTTAAAGAAAATAAATAAAAAATAAAAATATAAAAAATAAAAAACAAGGAATTGAATAAAAAATTTATTTTAGAAAGAATCAATTATAATTTCCTGGCTTTCCCCTACAGTTGTTTTGGTTTGCTTAATCACAACGGATGTTTTACAGGTTATTAAGAAAGATGGGTGGTCGTTAAATTAAATCTTCGCTATGTTGGTTTATAGATATTATACGATAATTATTTGATTATTTATTTGATAGATATATATATTATATGAATATATATTAGCCTATATCTATTATAGCTGTTCACCTATGTCTTTCCCAAATTTCTAATGCATTCTTTGCCGCCATTACGTCCAAGAGAAGGTTTGCTACCCTGAGAGACGCCTTAACTTGATTTAGGCTATGATCACAGAATTTCGATACCTGATTTCTATACTTTTTTATTTTGTTAGTTCGTTTGTTTTTTTTTTTTCTTTTTTTGGCTATTTTTTTTTCTTATTTTTGACTTTTTTCTCTTTGTCTTGCTGATTTTTTAATTTTTTATTCATTTTTTATACTTTTTTTTTTCTTATTTTGTCTTGATTGTTCATCGCCATGTACCTGTAAGGGCGGGGTTGTTTTTTGAAAAGGTAGGACGGTGGTGTTAGCATAGAGATTAACTTTCTTCTTAACCTCTCATACCCCACCCCGACCCCCCAAACCTCACCCCACCCCCTTTCCACCGACTATCTCATAATCTCTGCTTTTTCCGCTGCAATACTGAGAACGAGTTTTCAATTCCCCAGCTCCCCCCCCTCCCTCATTTTAACGAATGTTAGTACTTCTATTCTCTCTACTCTCTCTCTCTCCTCCGTATCTCTCTCTCTCACACATACACAACACCAGTAACACATCACAAACACACATCACAATGAAGCTACACACACAACCCACAGACACACACACACAACCACGTAATACAGCTCTCTCTTCTCCCCTCTCGTCCTCCCCCGCCTCCCACAACATACAAAACCTTCACAGCCACAACATTACACTTCACAACACACACACACATTTCGTCCATAACACACACACACACTGCGCGCGCTGCGCACAACAACAGCACACAACACACATCTAGGCCACACACATCACATCACACAACACAGCACTACACACGAAAACACACTGGTGGCTGCAGCACGAAAGATCGGCCAAAGTATCACAGCGCCTGTTGTCACGCTCATCTCCCCCCACTTCTCCCACATCGTTGGGTCTCTTTCTCTCGTCTCTTCTCTCTTTCTCATAACCTCACTCCCTACTCTATCCACAGCGTGATCACTCTCTATGCAATCTTTTGGTAAACTATCTTGCTGTTACTCCATCCCTGCCTCGCCACCCATCGACACAACCCCATCCGTAGCCATCCGTTCAGCACTGGCATTTTCTTGTGGCATTGTTATAGAACTATTTGCTCCGCCCCCACACTTTCCCACCACCGGCCTTCCTCTTGACCTCTTCCGCGCCCACGTCTCTCTCCTAGCGTATCGAATCAATGTTTCAGCTTTATAAGCGAGAGAGAGAGATGAAGGACGAGATGTATGAGAGCTTAGGAGAATGGAGATGGAGATGATGAGGAGAAGACAGACAGACAGAAAGAGACAGAGAGGAGATGTGAGATGAGGAAGCGAGCTTGCAGACTATAAAGACCACTTCTTCTTTCCCCAAGCACCTTCGGGGTTTCTGGTTTCTTCGTAGATGACTAGGGGGAGGAAGAAGAATGAAGAAGGTAAGAAGAGAGACGTAGCGAAGAATGCAGAAGAATGTGGTAATGAATGAAGGATCTTAGCAGAAGGAATGAAGAATAAGGTTATTGAAAGGTTAATATGGAGAAGAATTTTAGTAAGTAGTAATTAGTAAGTTGATAGTATTAGAGGGTAGTAATAAGAAGTAGAAGTAATTAATAAGATATAAAAGAAGATTAGTAAGTTATCGTAATTAGTACACTAGTGTATAGTATTGTTGCTTCTAGGTAGAGAAGCGGTAAATAAAAAATAAATAGGCGACTATAGCTTTAAAATGCAAGAGGGTATAGATAGGTTTAGGTATAAAGTAAAAAAGAAGGGCTAAGGTTAGAAGAAGTTGTGGGTCTATTGTATGTAAAGGAGAATTAGAAGTTAAAGTAATAAGTTGAAGGATGTAAAAGAATTGTAATTAGGTATTTAAAGGGAAGAAGAAGAGACGGACAACGACGACTGAGCGACGACGACGACGACGAAGAAGAAGAGAAGAAGAAGAAGAAGAAGAAGAAAAGGTAAGAAACGAGAAGAAGTAGAAGAAGAAGCAGGAGGATGGGCGAGAGTGAGAGCGAGAGAGAGAGCGCGTATGAGAGTGAGAGAGAGGAGAGAGAGAGCGAGACCAGACCGCACAGAGACACAGACAGGACAGAGAAAACAGACAGACAGACAGACAGACAGCCACGCGAAATAGAAAGCGAGAGGTAGGTGGGTTTGGAAGAGGAGGAAGAAGGGGAAGGTGGTGGGGGGGGGGAAATGGAGGAGGGAAGGGATAGAAGGAAAAGGCCGTGTGCAGGGGTGGGGGGAGGAGAGAGAGAGAGAGAGAGAGAGAGAGAGAGAGAGAGAGAGGTGGGAGGGGAGGAGGAGGCGGGGGGGGGGGAAGGAGTGGTGGCAGTGCGTTCAAGGCCTGGCGTGCGGTGGGACAGACTGATTTCTTCTTTCCTTCAGTGGAGAAGGTCTGTTGAAAACCAACAAGGGCAGCGGGTGGACATGATGGTCAAAGGCGGCTCCGCCGTCCTCCCCCCATGACCATGACGCAATGATCTCACTCACTTGGAATGGAATCCTTGACAGGGAGGAGCTCTGCACCCCCGCTCTTGCCCTTTTTTTGTCTGGCGCTCTGTCTGTCTGTCTGTCTGAGTCTGTATGTCTCTCTGTGGCCCCTCTGTCTCTCTGTTTGTCGGTCGGTCTTTTTTGCTTGACTGCCTGTCTGTCGGTCAGTCTGTTTGTCTGTCTCTCTCTCTCTCTCTCTCTCTCTCTTCTCTCTCTCTCTCTCTCTCTCTATCTGCTCGCTCTTTCTCTCGCTCTCGCGTTTCCACGCTGGAGTCACGAGTCTCTCTCTCTGTCTCTCTCTCTGTCTCTCCTCTCTCTTGACCGTCTGACGCGCGCGCGCGCACGCGTGTGTGTGGTGTGTGGATGTGTGTGTGTGTGTGTGTGTGTGGTGTGTGCGCGCAGCGCGCGCGTGTGTGCGTGTGTGGAGTGTGCTGGTGTGTGTGTGTTTGTGGTGTGTGTGCAGTGTGTGTATGTGTGCGAAATGCGCGCGCGGTGCACATGCGTGTGTGTGTGTGTTTGGTGTGTGTGTGTGTGGTGTGTTTGTGTTGCAAATGTTTTGATGTGTGGCGTGTGCATGCGTGTTGTGTGTGTGTGTGTGTGTGTGTGTGTGTGTGTGTTTGTGTGTGTGTGTGTGTGTGTGTGTGTGTGCGCGTGCGCGCGTAAGCTTGGTTATGGTGAGCAATTCTCTGCAAAACATGAAAACATGTGTTTGTGTGCATGCGTGCATGCGTGCGTGCCTGCGTGCGTGCACGCTCGCGCACACGATCAGCCCAAAGAACTTACGATCCGCGATTCTTTGGAGAACTTGAAAATACTTGGGTACTATCTAAGACAGTTCGACAGCATGAAGAGAAAAAAATATGGGGTAAAATCGAAATACGAACTATTGGAAACTTTGAAACTATTACCTGTAATTTCAAACCAGTGGTGGGATCACACATTCAAACTCTTTCTTTCTCTTAGAATATATTCAAGGATATGGAGGAGTCGCTGAAAGCACTACAATTCAGCTAGAGTACCCAACACATAGAAATGAATATTTTCAATCTATATCTGTGTGTATGTGTGTGTGTGTATGTGCGTGCGCGCGCGCGCGCGCGCTGTGCCCGCGCGCGCGTGTGTGTGTGTGTGTGTGTGTGTCTGTCTGTCTGTCGATCTATATTTTGTATCGAATCGAACCATTTATTCGTAAACAGATCGATAAATTTATATACTGAGTGCTTATAGTTTTCTTCCTGGTATACATGTCCAGTCATCTCCGGGCCCGCCTGTCTTTAATACTGTAACGACGACATTACTGAGCATTACAGCTGAATCAACATTGTTGAAAATAGTATCAAAGTCACGAATAAACTGTTTCAGGCAAAGAAACATCCAAGCCCTTCAGTTATCTCAGCTATTCTGGATGTGAACCCTGGTCCCGTATGTGTGTTCACATGGTGAACTATGACACAAATGAACCACTTAAAACACTTTTTTCTTCATCGATTTTTCACTTGTGAATTTAACAATGCATTCGGGTATATAAACCCTCATCTACTAAGTGAGATAATCAATCGAAGACTTTTGTCATTGCGTAAGGGGGGCTCTAAGTGGGAAGACTTCCGAATCCTCTCCCTCTCCGAGTCCATCATAATGCCTTCCTTGCTCTCCCCAATTCAACAAAGAGACACCTTCTTTTTGTCAAACAGTAAAGTCGACTAAACTGATACGTCAGACAAATGGCTTGTTCTCCTCACATTTCAGACCTTAACTGACATACTAGCTCGACGAACGAAATCTCCAGGACGAGATTCCATCCCCTTCAGATCTGCTCCACGCCACATGAGGGCAGAATGGTCACAAATGAAACCAGAAAGACGCGATGGAAGCAGTAGAAAACAAGCCCCACCCCCCCACCCCACCCTCCTCCTCCCCGGTGTTTGGAAAGCTTGGCCAAAGAACCCCCCCCCCCCCCCCCCCCCCCCCCCCCCCCCCTGTCAGCGACATCCTCGCAAATCCTGACAAACCAAGCCACAGGGAATTAGTGTTGATAACTTCACACATAACCAAACAGCGCGTGCAACAGGCAGTGCGTATCTTTAACAGGTGGAAACAATGATATCTATCCAGGATGACATACGTTCAGGATTTGTGCTAGCTTTTAATCATTGTGTTGTATTATCTCCATAATCATCACTGCGATTCTGTTGCTGCATGACAGACAGAGGGCAATGGTAAGATGCATGGGAAGACGGCAACGCATACAGGCACACACAAAATAATACCCAGAAAAAAAAGAGAGGGAAAGTGCATACAAAAATCACCAGTGCCGGAAAAAAATCACTAAATCTGATTCAAACAGGGAGACGGCAAACGTTTTTCTAAATGGCAAATCATAAAACACCGATATGCTAAACAAAATGGAAGGATGGAGAGCAAGAAAACGACAGAAGAAACGAGCGAGGACAGCAGTTTGCACAGGACACAGAGGATACAGGCAGTCACCATGGAATGACTGTACACTACTTACAGCATATACGTACAGGAACGGATCAAGAGGAGTGAATACTCACGTTTGACGTCATGGATGAGCTTGATGCAGAGGTCGTTGTCCTCGGGGAACGTGGCACAGTTGAGCATCTTGGGCCAGTCAAAGCCGTAGAAGGCCATCCGGTGCAGGCAGCTGTCCCGCACCCCCTCGCACAGCGTCCGGCACGGGTAGATCC
>JADBJO010002423.1:25000-27500 GCA_016801955.1 Conus betulinus
ATCTCCGCCAGGGCGTTTCAGCACAGGGAGATTTTTCCCTCGGAGTTTAACATTGGTTCTGACTCCATTTCCCATACTGTCCTTGGAATGAGACTATAAACCAAGGTTCCGTGTGCACACGCACCCATAACATCTTGCACACACGTAAAATCCCATCACCAACTTTCGGAAGAGGAAGACAGTTTGGCCATTTGTATGGATGACGCGTTTCACATAGCATGCATCTTCGTCGAAATTGGAAAATGGCTGCCTTAATGGCGGGATAAAAAAAAAAACAAACAAACTGTTATACACACAAAACTCCACTCCCTTTGTTGAGCAGATGGGATCAATCCTTGTCTGTCTATACACCGAGTGTCTGCAGGAGTATTAGCCTGCTTACTCCAAAAATAAGGACAGGGGAGAGAAACTCGGCACTGTCTCAGTCTTGTTTCCTCAGGGAGTGGTAGCCCGCCTGCACACTCGACATTCAACAACAGGTGCGCTAATTCGCTGATCGCGAGGGAACGAACAAACAGTTGGCCAACGACGTAGCCTGACGCTTTGAAATTAAGAGACAGAGAGAGAGAGAGAGAGAAACACAACCTTCGACTGACTCGAATCCACCTTCTAGCTTCCAGTGAGGCTCAAGTGACAAAGAGAGTTGAACTTTTCAACGGAAATAGGCGTGGATTTAACCTGTCAAGTCCAAGGGTTGGAGCCTGGGAAAAGGTTACACGTTATGTGCATCGTAACACATTTTTCATGAGTTTTAGAAACATGAACTTTAATCGAACAGAGATAGAAGTTGCGTTTCTGTTTTTAAACTATACATAGATAACAGAGACAAAGGTGCGAAACAAAGTGTCTCGCCACTGTCATATGGTGACCTCCTCTGATTGGTCCAGAAAGCGATTGGGATTCTTACACTCCTAGCAACAGAAACGACACAATCCAAGGCCCCAGGTACCAATAATACGCTGCAAAGAGAGACATGCAGCAACACTCTTGTATACTCCGTGTCCTGAGGTACACCAGGGTTTTAAACTAAAACCAGCATTTGCCAAAACAGGTCTCACAGAAGAATGATGCAACCAATCATTTCACCTGTTTTTGAAGGATTTCAGCCTCTGTCATCAGTCTCAGTCTATCAATACATGAATCAACTCATTCTGGACGTCAGAATTCAGGCTTGAAAAGTCACCCATAACCCTGTCTCCACGTCAGCTGCTCTGACCCAAACGGTCTTTTTCCATTCACATTTATGTAAATATTGAAAACCAAGAAAGAGGGGAATTCAACTTTCAAGAACAATACCAGGTCTCAGAACAACGCACTTTTGTCTATGTATGTGTGAAGACTTACTCACATTCTTGGCCACATGTATTCCTAGTGTGCTACCTGCTTGCGCGTTAAATCTGATATCATGTTACATCTAATTACGCCTGACTGAATGCCATTTTTGTTTGTTCGTGTCATCAGCTGCCACATGTCACCTCTAACGAAGAGAACTGTGGAATTGTGACCACATTCAAACCCAGACTCTCTTATTCCACGGGTTGTAAGCATACTGTTGATTAAACAAATATCAACACAAAATTAATAACGAAACAAATGATGAGTTTTTTGCTCTTTTTGTGAGACAAAATTACGCCCACATCTGTAAACAAATTCAGCTTAGGGTGCCAGGTCTACTAGCCCTCATGCGGGCATTTTGGTGCCAGGCAAAATGGTGCCTGGGAGCAAAAGTTATCTTTCTTGTTCGTTGTTGTCGTCGACTGCAGACACGTGACCACATCTCTTGTTCCATTGTCAGTTTGCAGACACGTAACCACAACTCTTGTTCCATTGTCAGTTTGCAGACACGTGACCATAACTCTGGTTCCAGTGTCAGTTTGCAGACACGTGACCACAACTCTTGTTCCATTGTCAGTTTGCAGACACGTGACCACAACTCTTGTTCCATTGTCAGTTTGCAGACACGTGACCACTACTGTTGTTCCAATGTCAGTTTGCAGACACGTGACCACTACTCTTGTTCCAATGTCAGTTTGCAGACACGTGACCACAACTCTTGTTCCATTGTCAGTTTGCAGACACGTGACCACAACTCTTGTTCCAATGTCAGTTTGCAGACACGTGACCACTACTCTTGTTCCAATGTCAGTTTGCAGACACGTGACCACAACTCTTGTTCCAATGTCAGTTTCACACGACAGTCGAGCGGACCACACTGGACACTTTCAGAAGCTGTCATCGCAAAGAACGAGAATATCAGTCCTTTCTTCTATGCCATATCCCCATCTCTCCCCCACCCCCACCCCCCTTCCCACCGCTTCTCTCCACTCCTCCTCTCCAGTTGTATCCACAGTACTAACATAGAGCAACAAATCTTAAATAAATGTCAGCGAACCGCCCAGAGAAACGTGGACAAACGAGTCACAAGACAACACACAACGCGTTTCGACCTCTTAGGTCTTCTTCAGGTGAAACAGAGACGAACAAAATAACGCTTCAACGC
>JADBJO010002423.1:43094-50594 GCA_016801955.1 Conus betulinus
TCAATAGGAGTTTCGAATCCTTCCATCAAGGGAGAAGTTTGGATTCCTCTCTCTCTCTCTCTCTCTATCTCCTCTCTCTCTCTCTCTCTCGTTCTCTCTCCCCCCATATCTCTCACGGTGTGTGTGGGTGTGTGTGTGTGTGTGTGTGTGTGTGTGTGTTGGGTTGTTGTGTGTGTGTGTGTTGTGGGTGTGTGTGTGGTGTGGTGTGTGTGTGTGTGTCATGTGTGTGTGTGTGTGTGTGTGTGTGTGTGTGTGGGTGTTGTGTGTGTGTGTGAGTGAGAGAGAGAGAGAGTCTGTGGTGTGTCCCTGTGTGTGTGTCTGTGCTGTGGGTGTGTGTCTGTGTTTCTGTGTCTGGTTTCTGTTAGCTGTTTTTGCCGCGTGTTTTCACACCAGCACTCCAGAGAGAGAAGATGGAAGTACACACGGGATCGTTTGAGGACGGCTTCAAAGTGAATTGAAAACATGAATTCATTCGGGACTCTTTTCGTTGCTGCGAAGAGTACAGTTTCAGTGTATTTTGAACTGTTAAGCCACAAACAACCTCCTTTCCCCTTCCCACAACCCACCTGCAATCCGCTCCCCTCCCTCCCCACCCCTCCTACTCCTGTTCTATCTCTCCTTTTTGAACTCTTCTTCGCTGAGGCAACAGATAACCACGGGTTGTAATGTGAGGGGGCGAGGTTGTTCTCTTCTGACTCAGCTCTCGGGCCAGTTGTTATCGGTGCATGAGGATAATTCGTAAACAGCATGGTTATGAAGTGATCGCTAAATCTGCCCTAAAGATTGACCGACTGAGGGCTGACATAAGGCTATAACTGGTACTATCTATCTCTGTCTGCCCGTCCTGTTTGTCTGTCTGTCTTATTCCCTCTGAAATGTTAATTGTGGGAGCGGAATAGTCAGTTGTTACAGAGCCTGACTCGCAATATTGGTGATCCTGCGGGTTGCGGGTTCGAACTCCGTCCGGGGCGTTTCGAGTACAGGGGGATTTTTCCTCAGAGGAACAATGGGTTCTGATCCATTTCCCATACAGTACTGAGAATGAGACTATAAACCGAGGTTCAGTGGTGAAACCACGCATGATATCTTGCACACACGTAAAAATCCCATCACTAAACTTTCGGAAGAGTAGGCAGTTTGGGCCGTTCTTGGTATGGATGACACGTTACACTTAGCATGCACCCGAGCTGTGAGAAATGGAAAGAATGACAGGAAGTAAGTAAGGAACCTGAGTGATAGATATTGAACGATACTGACTGGATGACACGGGCCAACGGATGAATGAAGCGCCAGGCTGGCAGCTCTTCAGTCGGCACTACCCAGGGTAGGCAGCCCGTTGTGTAAAGATTGGTGATTGTAAAGCGCTTAGAGATTGGCATAGCCGAGAATAGGCGCTTAATAAGTATGCATAATCATCTAAGTTATCATTTCATTATATCTATCTCTCTCTCTCTCTTCTGGAATAACATATATATGTATGTATGTATGTATATACATATATAATCTCCACCCCCCCTTTCTCCAGATGCTCTACTTCCTGAACCATCTTCGTTACACCCCTCCCTCAGTCTCTTCTGCGACCGTTTTTTCGGGGTCTGTTGCAAGAGTGAAGGTGGTCCTTTCTTTATGTCCAAATACTCGATTTTTCTCAAGGCCAAAAAATAAGAAGAATAATGGGGGGGAAGAACATCAAATCACACGTACGCGCACACACAAACACACGTATATAAATATATACATACATGTATGTATGTACATAAATACCCATATCCATCTAGTTATCTACCTATATCACTGCTGAATAATTTAGTAGCAGGGGGGGGAAACAAATATTAGTCTAACAATTTCTCCGTCGTACTTAATGACTTGGGCAAAGATCAAGATAAAAAAAAGAAAATAAAAAGAGGTGTGGGGGGTGTGTGTGTGGGGGGGGGGGGGGGGGGGGGAGAGAGGAAGGGGGGAAAAGGAAAATGACCCAAATTCAGGGAAATAATAGTCATACAAGTTAAACCCTTCGATAGCAGTATAGAAAGAAACGAAACCCATCAGGGTAACCCTCCATAAGACAGATCCATTCATATTGTTTTTTTTTTTTTTTTACTTTGCTCCTAGGCCTTTCGTCCTCTGGGATCGCAACTCATTAAACAAACATACAAATAACAACACACACACACACATATATAAACAAACGTTTGCTCTTATGGTCAGATTGTAGAAAGAAACTGGGGGATGATAAGCCTTCATATCTGTAGTGGTAGATGATTTGCCTAACTGACAGTATGTGCTTGGGTGGAAGGTGAAAATGGGGCGAATAAACAAAATGCTTCTCAAAATGAACCTTCAGCAAGCTTATAGTCTCCGAAGCGAGCGTTTTTCCGAGACCATCTCCAATGGAAAGGAAGTCACTAGAAGAAAAAGAAAACACCCGAAGGGTGCTGGGGAGGACCCAGAGAAGCACTGTCTTATAGTCTCCCAAAGCGGGAGACCATCTCCAATAGGAGCTCACTACGGAATTCCTGGTCATTCAACATAAACTAATCCTGGTCAGATACCGATATTTCGACGAAACCTGACTGTTTCGCTTCAGTGAATGCGGAAAATCAATGGTTTAATTTGACTTCTCCCCTTTTCGGTTTTTAGGAAGAATGCTTATACCAGAAAAGAGGTGGGTTGCAATACCGTAGTATGTTTGTGTGATTTTCAAAAAACCAACCAAAGGTGTCACCTAAGAAGCAGAAAAAGATCATGAAAGGAGCAAACAACAAGCTACGTGTCTTGTGACAAGTCGGAAACGAGCAAAAAACAAGCTTACGTTTTTATTGTGAAAAAGTAAGAAAAATAACAAAAAAAATAACCTTTAAGGACACAAAAGTGCTGAGGGGCCCAGTTCTGGAATGATCCCCACGGGACCTAAATTATAATTAAAAATAATTAAATTCCAAAGGATACGTACCGAGCACCATTCCAGCAACTACAGAGCAGCTAGGTTGTTGCAATCACGCAAGAAAATATGAAGTATTAAATAAAGCTTGCTTCGTATGTCTAAGATTGTAGAATAGGGGGGTGAATAAAGCCTTTATATCTGCAGTGGAGATGATTCTGCCTAACTGACAGTATTGCTTGGTGGGTGAATGGGTGAATAATAAATGCTTCGCAAAAGTGTGTAATATATAATATATAAATTACTAGATATATATATCTATATATATATATATCTAATTGAGGAATTGAAAAGGCCAATCAGAGTGTTAACAGTGATTCAAACAAGCAGTGGAGGCGACATAAGACAGTTTTAAAATAGGTTTAAAATGAAGGATTGTTAAAACCTACAAATGTGTTTCAAGCTAAAAAGAGCTCTTCCTCAGGGGAGGGAGCACGTTTTTACCTGAAAACAAATTGTGTATATATTATATTATATATATAAGTATTATATAGATATATATATATCTATCTATATATTATATATTCACTTTCACGCGCAAACACAAATACACACATTCACACAACACACACACACAAACACACACACACACACACACACACACACACGACACACAAACACACACACACAACACAGCACACACAGAGGGGGAGGGGCGGAAGGAGGAAGATGAAGGGGTATTGAACAAAACTCTTAATTAAGGCAAGGCAACCAGAAATCCGATTATGTAATTTATATGCATTATTATGGAGAGGAGTCGGGGAGAGAGAGAGTATGCCAGAGAGAGAGAGGAGATTGTGAGGAGGAGGAGAGAGAGATGAGGTGAGAGGACAGAGGACAGACTAGACAGACAGACAGCAGCCAAAGCCAGGTGAGCACCTGTCATAACCGTTTTTCTGTTCACATCGTGAAATAATCCATCATTTCACGAACTGAAAATTGTCCGCAAAACCTTAAGTCACCAAATATCCATTCATTCACGAAACTGAAACTGTCCGCAAAACCTAAGGTCCACAAAAAAAAAAAACCCGCCTCTCCTTCTGAACAACGTGTGTATTGATCCCCACCAAGAAGATTTCAATGGGGGAGAAACGAATACAAATAGGGGGGGTGAGGGATGGAAAGAGGGGCGGAATGGCACATGCCGAAGGGTAAACAGGAAAAGGGGCGGCTAATGATTTGGCAATTTGGCAGCTCGAGGAAGGGCCGTGGGTAAGTTTCTGTTTCAATCTACTCTGAGGGACGTTCTCAAACAGATTACCGTTTCTTACATTCGTTGGTCATTCTTTCTGAGGCGTGCTGGTGTGGAAACGACACCGGCTTATGATAAACAGACACACAGGACACACACTAGACACACAAGACACCCACGCCACTCAGCAACGAACACACACACACCCCACACACACACACACCACACACACACACACACACACACACACTAACATAAATAAACCACTAACACACACAAGCACACCATAAACATACACACACACACACACACACCACACACACACACACACACACACACCCACACACACACACACACACATGGAATTGCGATATCTCTCGTGAAAAAGAAAAGCGGATACAAGATGGTGATGTTATAACACACTTATATCATGCCTAATATTGCTGAGTTGACTAATCTTGCGAGCATTCACAGTCCGTGGTCATTCAATGGACATGTTCTGAAGATTTTAAAGCAAGATCAAGGAATTTCAATATCTGAATACACTATAACTCCAAGGAAACAAAAACAACAGAGACAGTGGCAGGCCGACAGACAGGACGAACAGACAGACAAGCCAGGACAGGCAGGCAGGCAGGCAGGCTAGAAGAGAGAGAGAGAGCAGAGGGGGGGGGGGGGGATCACACAAATTCACTACAAAGAAGGAACCGGAGAATATTATGGTATAGGTGCATTATCATGGGGACAGCGAGCGAAAAAAGGGCGGAGAGCGAGCAGCGAGACCGAGAGGATGAGAAGAGCGCGGAGAGAGAGAGACGAGAGAAGAAGAGAGACGAGAGAGAGAGAGATTGAAGGACGGGTGGGGGGGTGGTGGTCGGAGAGTGAGAGAGATGGGAGAGCGGCAGGGAGAGAGAGAGGAGGAGAGGGAGGAGAGAAGAGGGAGAGAGAGAGAGAGTAGGAGAGAGACAGGACAGACAGGGACACAGCACAGACAGACCAGGAGAGACAGAAGACACAAAGGACAGGCTACTGGCACTCTGTTAATATAAGGACTGATGATTATACTCTAATATAGACATGACGGGAGGAGAAGAGAGAGATAAGGAGAGAGAGAGAGAGAGCGAGAGATTGGGAGAGAGGTCGGAGGCAGACGAGAGAGAGAGGAGGGATACAAACTTAGTACCAATGCAAGGAACGGGAACATTATTTAAATAGGTTGCATTCTCATGGGGACAGCGAGGAAAAAAAGAGCCGAGAAGGAGAGCGAGAAGAGCAGAGAGGAGAGAGAGAGACAGCGAGAGAGAGAGACATGAGAGAGAGAGAGAGAGACAGAGGGAGAAGGAGACAGCAGACAGACACCAGACAGACAGAGAGACAAGACAGCAGGAAAAGACAGCATATTCTCTGTGAATTACTAAGGACTGATGATTATACTAAAAATAATACAACATTACTGGAGAGAGAGAGAGAGAGGAGGAGAGAGAGAGAGAGAGAGAGGCGAGAGAGAGAGAGGAGAGTTACAACCACTATGTTCACCACCTTCCAACGGGGCCATCTTTCACGGAAGAAATTGTCCGCAAGAGCTGAGTCACTAAGAGAGCGAAAACCCTCCCCCCCCCCCCACCCCACCCCCACCCCCCCCCCTTACACGCCATCTGCTTGTGGCCCCACTGAGAAGATTTTGAAAGGGGAGGGAGAAACTGGAAAGGGAGAGTTTAAAGAAGAGAAGGGGGACGGGAAGGGGAGGGGGAGGGGGAAACGGGAAAAGGCTTGGCTGCGGCTTTGGCATTTCAAGTTAAAAAATTTCTACCCTTGGCAGCAAGAAGAAAGGACACGGACCACAGATGAGTTTATGTTTGAATTTAGTTTGAAGCCGTTTTCAAATACATACCGTTTGTACTTCGTTTTCATCTCTATTGACTGCAGGTGGGAAAGCATGTGCCAACAGATTATCACTGAGTCACACACACACACACACACACACACACACACACACACACACACACACACACACACACACCACACACCACACACACACACACACACACTGCACACGCACACACACACACACACACACACACACAACACACACACACACACACACATCACATGCATACACACACACACACGCGGCACCGTGCACACACATATATACACACGCGCGCGCGCGTGCACACACACACACACACACACACACACACACAACACACACCACCACACACACACACACACACACACACACACACAACATCTCCTTGGAAACGTGAACGGAGATGGTGCGGTCTAAAGCATGTTCTGTCATTATGATATTGACGCTGATCTGCAAGTCTGTCTAGTCGGAGTAATTCGTGAAAAATCCCACCCGATAATGTGCATTTTCATGCGTTGCATATGACAATAACAGGAAACAAATAAACAGAGAGAGAGAGAGAGAGAGAGAGAGAGAGAGAGAGGAGAGAGAGAGAGAGAGAGATACGAAAAAACAGAAGGAAGCAACGAGTGAATCACATACTTCTCAGGACAGAGAATCATATTGAAAATATATGCATTATTTTGGAGAGAGAGAGAGAGAGAGAGAGAGAGAGAGAGATGGGAGAGAGAGAGAGAGACGAGAGAGAGAGAGAGAGAGAGAGAGAGAGAGAGAGAGAGAACTCTGAACTCTGAACTCTGAATTTTTTCATTGTAAAGTCACCGGCCTGTATACGATAGGTACACGTTTGCTGAGAATAAAATAAAAAAGGGGTACGGGTCATCAGCTAAGGAAGTAATTTTTTCCAGAAACACAAAAGCAAACAGTTACAAAAAGAAAATAATTCAAGGAAACAAACCAAGATAAACAAAAATAGTTTCACTTGCGTTTGAAACCAATCACAACACATACTCATATATCTAGTTTCCGTTCGCAAGTTCATGTCTAGTTTTCAGTGCATAAAAATTCTTATCCAAATTTCTAAGGATCATCATGTTTTCAGATTGCATCAAATAAGCTAAACAATCGCCATTTGGATAGGAATAGAATCTTGATAAATAATTATTTTTCTCGCAAACATGAGTACTTTAGACATTCAAACAAAAAATGAAATTCGTTTTCAATTTTATTACAAAATGGACAGTTTTTGTGGTTGATCGTCATATCTGTTCATTACTTTTTAAATCGCCTAATCCAAACGAAATCTCGAAAGAGCATACCGAAATTTTACTAATTGTGATAACTGACAAATATTTTTCTGTGTGAAATATAGATTTGAATGATCTGTATTTTGAAAAAAACGATCGCCCTGAGAATTTTCTGCATTCCAATCTTGCATATATCATTCCAACATTCGTGTTTTAGTTTTTTCAAGAACATCACTTCATCCTTAATTCC
>JADBJO010002423.1:63094-73094 GCA_016801955.1 Conus betulinus
ACATTGTAATGTTTGATGAGACAAAGCATCAGTGAAATCCACCGGAGAGTAACTCAACATAAGCGCGGCGTCTTCATTGGCGGGAGGCTCCATGACGTCCTGATGCTGTTAGCGCCACATGGACTCCCCCCTCTGGGACTGCCGCAGAACAACCTTGACACTGGTATGTCCATTGATCTGGAAGGAGAGGAAAGCTGTAGTAACTGCACACAGAGAGCGCAAGGGGTCTTCATTTCCTTCGCCCTTAATTCCGTGGTAGTGGGGGTGGGGGATGGGGGTATTGAACCCTCACACTGAAGAACAGTTCGCCAGGTTCTTCAAGCTCTGCCGGTTGTGTGCTAAGGTTTGGTTGTCTTCAGATGTTTTCCCTGTCCATCCTGCGATATTGTGAGTCCGCTCTGTGTGTGTGTGTGTGTGTGTGTGTGTGTGTGTGTGTGTGTGTGTGTGTGTGCGCGCGCGGGCGCGCGCGTGGGCGCGCGTCATCAGACTCATTCACTGTCAAGTTTCCAAGAATTTGTTTGACACGAACGAATTACGAGCAAGGCTGTTAATAGAAGAAATCAAAGCGAAGTTGCAACGTGAGCAGGACATTAATGGTCATAGATTTTTCTTCTTCTTCTGTTTCTATCTCTGTATTTTCCTCCTCCTCCTCCTCCTCCTCTTCTTTCTGTTTCAAAATGTATGAGCTGCTTGGTTTCATTAAACCACTGCCCTCACCAACTTCATCATGAACCCGAAATTCGTCAAACTGAGAAAATGTGTGTGTGTGTGTGTGTGTGTGTGTGTGTGTGTGTGTGTGTGTGTGTGTGTGTGAATGTTGTGAATTTTTTTATACTCCTGTCGAACAGGCACACCGGTCCAGTCCAAAATGCTGCTCAACAGAACAGATGCGATTTGACTAATGTTGTTCTTAGAGTGTAATGCACGGTGAATTGCCTGGGAGGGCATTTCAGAGGGGTCTCTTAAGTCCAAGACACACCGGCAGGGGCATGGAATCTCTTACCACCCATCACAGATCCTGTCTGTATTACAGCGTAATCCTGTCCGGAATGCAATTCCCTGCTACCAGCTCAGCCGTCCAGACACAGGTGAACAATAAAAACGCACTCTTGCATTTTCAGGTGAACATCCCCGTCCATTTTCCCATCCGTGCAATCACACGAGCTGTTTCCTTTCGCTTTTCTTTTTTTTTTTTTTCTTTCATTTCATTTCATTTTCTTTTCTATTTTCTTCAAATCTGTTCACCAGACATAATGTCATGTGACCTCCCAGTGACCTTTTAATCATTGACTCTCGCGTTTATTATAGCCTGGTGAACGTCGCTCATTGAAAACATTAATAATATTCGGCTATCTTTGTTTCATTCTGATCAACACAACTCGGATCCATTCCACACAGCTCAGATGAAATTTTATTTCAGATTTACTTTGTACAACTAACATTAACTCAGTTCAGAGCAACTTAACACATTTCATACGTGCTGCATTCCGGATGATGCAGGCTACCCCTCCCTGGCACACTTGTTCTGTTAGACTGTTGAGACTTACATGATGTCAACTCTTTACAGCAGACTCCATGACTATTCTGTTTAGAGAAGGTGAAAACCTTGTGTGCTTTTTCGAGTTCTTGAAGGAGAGACATTTTTACTCTCGTCTGAAATTACAGAAGAAAGATTTTGTTTTTAATCAATTTTGGAATGTTTTGGAAACTCTTGTTTAATAAGTTGAGGATTGAAAAATATGATTGAGCACTGACTGTGACGAGATGGCAGCCCTAGGCCCCTCACAGTCCGCTGAACTGCACACAACAAGAATTGATTGGATCTGAACTCAATCAATCAATTCGGACATAAGTCAGGTCAATGTAACCCCCGATTTAAAAAATAAGTGTTAGTGATTCCGCAAGAAAAGATGGACAAACAGATTAAAAGACAAAGCACGACGCGTTTTATTTGTCCTGAATGTTGCTCGTTTTGCCTGAAGAAGACCTAAGAGGTCGAAACGCGTCGTGGTTTGTTTTGCGATCTGTGTGTTCACATTGCTCAGCGGATATTGAACAATTTTAAAAAAAAAATGGTTTTTTTCATCTTCAGTCACCTCGCTTTGAAACTGAAGTTAACCCCAGATAAACCCCACACAATCTTGGTTTACTCAAGTTAGTTATCCCAGATTACCTTCACTTCTTCACTCAGCTCTGTTAACTCAAAAACTCCGATCTGTCCGAATCAGATGATCCTCACACAACTCAGATCATCTCAACACAACTCAGATCAATTCAGTCAAGGTTAGCCTGACTCAACTGTAGTCAGTTCATCGTAATTTGTTCCGATGAGTACTTCTCTTATATGTCACAACGTTTTGTACCGTGTTTGATATTTATTACAAAAATACTAACAGCATCAGCAATAATGAGAGCAACAGTAATGATAAGACAGCGGCAGCAGCAGCAACAGGGAACAGCGGCAGCAACAGCAGTAGCGGCAATAAAAACAATAACCCCAACAACAACTTACCAACAACAGCCCCCAACAACAACAAAAACGACAACAACAAACAAGGATGATGATGATGATGATGATGATGATGATGATGATGATGATGATGATGATGATAGTAATGATAATAATGATGATAATAGTATAATAATAATAATAAAGAAGAAGAAGAACATACTTCCACCACTCCTATCACTACTACTACTGCTACCACTAACAACATAATAATAATAATAATAACAATACAATTATTATAATAATGATGATGACGACGACGACAACGATGATGATGATGATGACGGTGATAACAACAACATCGATAAGAACAATAATAATATATTGATAATAATAATAACAATGGTGATAATAATGAAAAAGAATCATGATGAGGATGATAACAGTGATGATAATACTTTTATGACTGTAATAACAAAAGCCCACAGAGTTTTTACTGCAAGGCATTTAATCGGAACAGATATTTCAGATCTGGCATTTGTGAAACCGGCTGCTTATCGTTACAGAACGCTTGACAGTATGTCACGGATAATGTTCGAGATTAGACTCTCAGATATTGAAATGGCTCTATCTCAGCGCTGTTCCAGGAAGCAATGTAAAGCTGACGAAAAGAAAGAGGAAATAAAGTGCATTCTGTTTTACAGTGTCCTATCCTTTACGACTTAAAGCACCGTATGTGTTGAAACACACACACACACACACACACACACACACACACACACACACACACACACACACACACACACACACACACACACGCACGCACACACGCACGCACGCACGCACGCACGCACACACACGCACACACACACACACACACACACACACACACACACACACACACACACACACACACACACACACATTTACATCTATGTATACACCTTTTTCTACATTATCTTCCGGATTACTTCAGCAGCAATATTATTCCCTCACCGCTTATTCCGGCTGTCCGTTCACATCCACACCATGGCTTGTCCCATCGCATCCCGCAAGTAGTCGTCCATATGAAGTCGTCAAGATGAAGCCCGCCAGAGTTCATGCCGCACCGCCGCCAAGTCTCTTCGGTCCTGTTTAGTGGCGTTTGTTCCGATCCAGCATACGCAGGACACTATCTTCTAAGCCCACTACAGACGACGATAATTTCATAGTCGCGGAATCAGTATGGTTTGAACGCCCCCTTCCCTTCTCCCATCCCCCTACCCCCATTTCCCCCACCACCCGAAGGGTACCGCTACATCCGCTCAGCGACAGACCTAATAACCTTGCAAATACCAAGACTTCGACATGAACTTGCAAAGGGTACATGGAAAGGAAATCGAAGCTGCGGTCACCTCAAGAACAAGGCTCGAAGGGGCACAGAATTGCAGACATTTTCTTATGCTGATCGCTCAGAATGAAGATGATAAAGATGATGCTGTTGTACATTCTTCCATTCTAGTCAAAGACTACATGACATATGCAGTGTTGGTTACCAAAAAAATGAGCATAACTCTCACAGACGCATCCATTAAGGGGATTAACGTCAATTGTGTGGTTCCAGACTTCTCATTTGAGCACACTGAACTCTGGTAGGAGCCGCTCGGAATCAAAGCATCTCACAAATAGACATCTCTTGTAAATCTGACGGGACGGGAGTCTAATGTTTTCTCCTTCACTGAGTTATGTGATTATGTTAATCTTTTTGAAAGCACGGTCCTTATGGATAAGAAAATCCATTCAATTTCAGGGAGTTTCTAGTAGCAAGTGTGCAAGTCCTTTACAGCGGGTAGCCGGCAGCTAGTTGTGAGCCTGATGCGCTCTTCGTATAGAGTAAAACAGCAAACAGGAGGTTTTACATTATGAAGCAACGTTTGTCGGACAACATGTAACTGATCTCCAAATCCTCACGTCAGAATTATAGTTGGGTTATCCTAATGCAGTTGTGTACGAAGTAAAACATCAAACCAACATGATATAATACGTGGACAAGACAGAAAATATACGTGAATCATACGTGAATATCTGTTTCAGCCTGGATATGCAATCACTACACCATCCGCCGACCTCCCAAAAGCCAGGAGCAAAATGTGTGCCGGGGGAGAGGGGAACCATAGAGTATCCGTAGAAGGAACATCATCAGAACGCTCAGATTAGCTGGAGCACTGAAAGATCTAACCCATGAGATGTGCAGATTCTTCTGCCACATTCTCGGCCTGTGTGAAGTAAGGTGGAAAAAGAAAAGAGAAGTAAAAATAGAAGAGATGCGTGTCCTGGAGTACCGTGGAAAAAAAGACAGACATGTTCATGATTTTTTTTTAGCTGACGAGAACATGACGAGAACATGAACGATATTCGGGACATTGCCTCTACTTCCTTTATGATCATGACCAGCCACCGGTGGTGAAACCATTAACTCCACGAACATCAGCTCTCACATCAGTTTGGGTTGATGGACCGATGGAAGGAATCCACACTCACTTTCAAACGATCATTAATAAGACTGACAAAAGAGAAGTCCTCATCGTTCAGCGTGAGTGGAATGAGAAAGGTTTGTATAGGTATCCAGAAAAACTGCAGGGATTTTTCGACGGCTCCCACTGTAATAAGATCACCAATAATAGGATATTACGCTTGGTGGAATACGCCAGTGATAGGGACTTGGTTTTTGCTAGCACTGCCGTTCAGCATAAAGCATTCAACGACAAACATGGCCTTCCCCAGACGGTCGGCACCAGAACCTGACAGACTGTAATGAAGAACCAGACAGACTATATACACGAAGAACCAGACAGACTATATACACGAAGAACCAGACAGACTATACTCACGAAGAACCAGCCTGACTATGTGTTTTTGTGTTTTTGTCCGTCGAGACGACGAAGACAATCTAGTCATCCTGGGATCGGGGGTGAGTGCGTAGATGGCTGGTCAGGCCAATATGCGCCCGGAAAGATCTATCACAGTACGGACAGAGGGGGTGGTGGCAGCAGCCGGAGATCTGTTGACACTGGTCTTCCTGATCATCCTGCGCTGCTCAGCTGCAGCAATTCTGTTGCTTTCACGGGTCTCTGCACCTTTGCGGACAGCTGATCACCACACCATCTCTGTCCTGGGCAGTCTGCTCCCATGTTGTGTGGCTGATGTTGAAGGCCTTCAGGAGGATTCAAAGCTGTCTTTAAAACGCTTCCTCTGGCCTCCGTGAGAGTGTTTGTCATGTTGCAGTTCGCCAAATAATAGTTTTCTTTGGCAGCCGAAGGTCTGGCATGCGAACTACGTGACCTGCCCAGCGAAGCTGTGACTGCATCAGGATGGTGAAGATGCTTGACAGGCCAGCACAAGTGAGGACTTCATTGTCCGGAATCTTGTCTTGCCACTTAATGCCCATGAAGAAGACTCAGACAGACTACACTCATGGAGAACCAGCAGATGAGGCATCTGTACCTCTGTAACAAGGACATGTCCAGGAGATGATCTTGGCATTGGCCAGGAGCTTGTCATAATAAACTTCAGAGTACGGAACAACAGAAGAATAAACGACAAAAAGAAACCCTCTGTAATTTAATTTGGGCAATCTAGGAGATTTTGACAGCGTTTCATAGTTCCAAAAATCCAAAGAACGGAACAACAAAGAATGGAAAGATAAAAAAACCTCCGACTGTGATTTAATTTTGACAACCTAAAAGGCTCTGGCAACGTTTAACTGTTCCACACGACCATTAGAGGAAAACTCGCCACACAACAACTGCGGCAAGAAGACTTCGAATTCCTCACAATTTTTCAACCAAGTGATGACTGATAAAGCACCGACGACGTACTTGGATCCAGCCAATAAAAATCGTGGCCATGGTTCACAAGTAATATCTTGGAGGGCTTCTTAACCACACCAAGAGACTGAGGAAGGGATGGAATACAGCGATGTAAACAATAGAATCAATTTAAAAAAATCATGAAAAAAATGGGCTGAATATTGTTCTGAGCTTTGCAACACACCAAGGAACGGAGATCCTTGTACGCTCTGTACAGAATTGAACAACTGAAGATGACTAACTATTAGTCTCTGAAATCGTGTCAGCAGTGACATCTCTGAAATCTGGAAAGGCTTCAGGCATCGGCAATATTCTTTCAGAAGTCTGTAAACACACAGTGGCGTGTTGTCCATGGCATGAACTCTATCACCAATTCTCATCCTTTGAGAGAAGTTAAATCTCCAACACTGCCAGAACTACAGCACTTTTTGTGTAATCAGCCATACTAGTAAAGCAATCAACAAAGTCTTTCTCAACAGACTTTGGACACAAACAAATAGAATTACCGCTGAAGAACAGGCTGGATTCCAAAAAGACAGAGGTACTTTAGAACAGATCTCTAACCTGGTAACCACTGCGAAAGAAAAGGCTCAAGCACAGGAAGTTCTGCAATATCTTCATAGACTTCAAGGGTATTTAACAGAGGCTGGCAAAAGATGCTACGAGGCACAATAACAAAACATTACATCAAATAAAAGCTGTTTCATATCATCCAGCAACAATATTCCAAAGCGACCAGTTAGAAATGGTGTCGTACCTCAGTTGAAGTTTGTCAGAGTTGTCTTCTGTGTACCATACTTTTAAATATATTCTTTGTGCCCAATCATAAACGACGCACTTTTAGATCAGGTCAGCACTATCAACATTGGAAAGATAAAAAAAAATCACAATCTTCGCTTCGCATACAACAGTGGACTGGGCAGCCAGTGAACTACAATTCACTAAGCTTGTTAAGAGACTGGATGAAAAGCATTTACAAGATGTAGTATGGAAATCATCGTCAAGAAAACCAAGCTGATAAGCCAGCCTCAACATCACCATTACTACGGACATGACTTGTCGATGGACAGAAACTAGCAACTGTGAAAAGATGCATTTACCTGGGAACCATCATGAACGATAAGCTATCAGAACCAGAACAGAACCTGTCAGGCTAACTTCACTGTCCACTACTAGCACTGTTCAGTATAAAGCTTGTATGGGGAAAACGTCGATATTTTCATGAAGCATAAGATCAGGCCCCGGCATCAACTCGTACACTCTATCTCCGTGCACGCACACGAGACATGTATAGCGCCCCTCGGAAGAAGACTGTTCATGGAAATGAACCGGTACAGCATTACACTGAACGTCAGATACACCGATCCTTTCTTTAATGAACACGTACGCGAAACCGACATGCAGCACATCGGACCCTATAAAGGTCTACTGATCCTCTCTCTCTCTCTGTCCCCCCCCCTCTCTCTCTCTCTCTCTGTCTCTCTCTCTCTCTCTTCTCTCTCTCTCTCTCTCTCTCTCTCTCTCTCTCTCTCTCTCTCTCTCTCTCTCTCTCTGTTTATGGCTATTTGAGAACGTAAGCATATCTGTATTATTGTCCGATTTACGTGTTGTCCTAATGTGTGTATTATGTAATTACAGAAACTTATTTTTAGGTACCCTCTCTTCTCAATCTTTTCTTCTGCGTATTCTGCATTTATCATTCTACCTCACAACCAAGATATAGTTCAGCATGAACAGATCGGAAGGACACACAATGCCCCTAATCTCTATCTTGAAAGAAGCGTTTTTAAAGTTCTCGGTTTTCTCAGTCCAGGATCGCACTATATCAGCTCAAAGACAACTTCTGACGTATAATTGCATTAAATATACACCAATGCTTATCGTATCAGTCTTTGACAGACAAACAAACAAAAATGAGAGCCAGAAAGCCAGAAAGAAAAGAAGAGAGATAAGAAAGAGAGAGAGAGAGAGAGAGAGAGAGAGAGAGAGAGAGAGAGAGAGAGAGAGGGGGGGGAACTGTGGAGGAGTATGAAAAATATTAAGTTTTTTGACAGCGTTTAAAGATTAGTTTGTCTTATTTGTTTGTTTCTTCTTCGTTCGTTTTTTTTGTTTGTTTGCATGTCTGTTTACCAGTAGAGATTTTAAAAGGAAAAACAAGAAAAAAAAAGACTAGGCATGTTATTTTCCCCAAGTGCTGAACTGTAAGGTTCAGTTTGACGTGACGTACCCACCACAGTACATTGTTTCCTGCACTGTGTGCAAAACCACCAGGCGTACACCCCTCCCCCCAGAAAGGGGAAGATGGTTATTTCGGACCAGACGGTTCTTAAAGTAATACCACAAATCATCTCAATGACCGTGAAAAGTAGGCGTGCCTCTAGGCCTTGTGAACCGCTCACAGAGAGGGACCGCCCGGTCACACATGGACGTGCACTAGCCACTGTCAGGACAGCCCCAGGCCCGACTTGCTATTTCTCAGCAGCAGCAGCAGCAGGTGGTGGTGGTGGTGGCAGCGGTTGTATTTATGTGTAAAAATCTGTGAAACTGCTACGAAACGCAGAGGGGAGCTGCTTTAAACCAGGTGTTTCAACTTAAGAAGCCTGCCAGCCCTCAGCGCCTCAATGACCGTGAAAAAAAAAAGAGAGATATCGGAAATGTTTGAGTCACCATGTCCAGGAGCTACGCTGCTTGCACGAGGTCACAGTCAGCGCAGCTCCAGGGTGTGCCACGTGGAAGGTTATCCCCATCACCCAGGATCTTGAAGCGCGTGGGCGGAGTGATTGGGGGGGGGGGGGGGGGGGGGGGGGGGGGGGGGGGGCAGGGGGGGGGGGGGGGGGGGGGGGGGGGGGGGGCAAGGGGGCGGGGGAGAACTTGCAGGCTTAGGGCAAAGAGAGGAACTCTGCCACGCGTGAGGGCTCGTGGTCACGTGGCATTGGCCCTGAGAGTGCTCTAATTCTTGTTTGGCCAACAGAGCACTGAGGGGGAAACACCCATTGGCCCCTGGACGTCACAGGAGTGGGGGGGAGGAGAAGAGGAGAAGGAGGAGGAGAGGAGGAGAGGAGGAGGAGAGAGGGAGGAGAGGAGGAGGAGGACGCCGATGCTGGTGTCAGGATGGCGCGCTTGGATTGTCTTCAGGCGATCCGCTACGGTTTGGTCCCCTCCCCTCGCTGGAGCAGAGCTTGGTGTTCATGCGTGACGCGTAGTGTCAGGAGCCAGTGAGGTGTGACAAGTGCTGGAAGCGCGTGGTCACGGTCTGCTGGAGCGAGAGGGACGTTGGCCTCTTGTGGCTGTGTGCAGGGGGACGGGGTAACTGCGGACGGGTTCTCTGCCGTCCTGCACCGAGCCCAGTAACGAGATGTCATACGTGTTTCTGACCATCTGGGTCACCCACAGACCTTTCATATCGTTCATGAACGTATTGATGACTAACTGATTGACTGCAATTTCCTCGCAGAGAATTTTTTTTTCCTTTTTTTGCGCAGTTCTTTCACTGAAGCTGTACAGAACTTGTTTATTGATGAACAATTTTGTTGCTTCATCTGCTTTGTAAAAATCTTGATTAAGTTAATGTATTTATTGATTTGTTTATTTATTCATTAATCCATCTATTCTTTTCTTATCATCATTTGCTTAGTCTGAGTAAAGATTCTATTCCATTGTATCTGTTTAAAACAGGGAAAGGGATGTGAGGATATGTGGGGCA
>JADBJO010002423.1:80594-85594 GCA_016801955.1 Conus betulinus
TAGCTGCGCGATTTGACCTATTACATCATTTACAGTAAAGGCAGTCACCATGAGCAACGGCTGCATGGGTAGAACCAGGGCAGAACGACACTAAAGGCTGCAGTTACATTGTAAGCTGTAAGCTACGAGCTGTGAACTACACTGTGAACTGCACTGTGAGCTGTGAGCTACGAGCTGTGAACTGCACTGTAAGCTGTACTGTGAACTTACTATGAGCTGTAAGCTATGAGCTGTGTGCTGCACTGTGAGCTGTAAGCTACGAGCTGTGAACTGCACTGTGGAGCTGCACTGTGAGCTGTACTGTGAGCTGTAAACTGAACGTAAACTGTGAACTGCATTGTGAGCTGTACTGTGAACTGCACTGTAAGCTGTACTGTGAACTTACTGTGAGCTGTAAGCTATGAGCTGTGAGCTGCACTGTGAGCTGTAAGCTACGAGCTGTGAACTGCACTGTGACAGCACTGTAAACTACGAGCTGTGAACTGCACTGTATGCGCACTGTGAATTGCAGTGTGTGCTGCACTGTGAACTGCACTGTGAACTTACTGTGAGCTGTAAGCTACGAGCTGTGAGCTGCACTGCACTGTGAACTGCACTGTGAACTGCACTGTGAACTGCACTGTGAGCTGTAAGCTACGAGCTGTGAACTGCACTGTGAACTGCACTGTGAGCTGCACTGTGAGCTGTAAACTACGAGCTGTGAACTGCACTGTGAACTGCACTGTGAACTGCACTGTCAACTGCACTGTGTGCACTGTGAACTGCACTGTGAACTGCTGCACTGTGAACTGCACTGTGAACTGCAGTGTGTGAGCACTGTGAACTCCACTGTGTGCTGCACTGTGATTTGCAGTGTGTGCTGCACTGTGAACTCCACTGTGTGCTGCACTGTGATTTGCAGTACTGTGTGCTGCACTGTGATTGCAGTGTGTGCTGCACTGTGATTTGCAGTGTGTGCTGCACTGTGAACTGCACTGTGTGCTGCACTGTGATTTGCAGTGTGTGCTGCACTGTGATTTGCAGTGTGTGTTGCACTGTGATTTGCAGTGTGTGCTGCACTGTGATTTGCAGTGTGTGCTGCACTGTGATTTGCAGTGTGTGCTGCACTGTGAACTCCACTGTGTGCTGCACTGTGATTTGCAGTGTGTGCTGCACTGTGAACTCCACTGTGTGCTGCACTGTGAACTCCACTGTGTGCTGCACTGTGATTTGCACTGTGTGTGTGCTACACTGTGAACTCCACTGTGTGCTGCTGTGAACTCCACTGTGTGCTGCACTGTGACTGTGTGCTGCACTGTGATTTGCAGTGTGTGTGCTGCACTGTGAACTCACTGTGTGCTGCACTGTGAACTCCACTGTGTGCTGCACTGTGAACTGCACTGTGTGCTGCACTGTGAACTCCACTGTGTGCTGCTGCACTGTGATTTGCAGTGTGTGCTGCACTGTGAACTCCACTGTGTGCTGCACTGTGAACTCCACTGTGTGCTGCACTGTGAACTCCACTGTGTGTGCTGCACTGTGAACTCCACTGTGTGCTGCACTGTGTTTGCAGTGTGTGCTGCACTGTGAACTCCACTGTGTGCTGCACTGTGAACTCCACTGTGTGCTGCACTGTGATTTGCACTGTGTGCTGCACTGTGAACTGCTGCACTGTGTGTGCTGCACTGTGAACTCCACTGTGTGCTGCACTGTGAACTCCACTGTGTGCTGCACTGTGTGTGCACTGTGAACTGCACTGTGTGTGCACTGTGCTGCTGTGCTGCACTGTGAACTGCACTGTGTGCTGCACTGTGATTTGCAGTGTGTGCTGCACTGTGATTTGCACTGTGATTTGCAGTGTGTGCTGCACTGATTTGCAGTGTGTGCTGCACTGTGACTGTGATTTGTAGTGTGTGCACTGTGAACTGCATTGTGTGCTGCACTGTGAACTGCACTGTGTGCTGCACTGTGAACTGCACTGTGTGCTGCACTGTGATTTGCAGTGTGTGCTGCACTGTGATTTGCAGTGTGTGCTGCACTGTGATTTGCAGTGTGTGCTGCACTGTGATTTGCAGTGTGTGCTGCGCTCTGATTTGCAGTGTGCTGCACTGTGATTTGCAGGGTGTGCTGCACTGTGATTTGCAGTGTGTGCTGCACTGTGATTTGCAGGGTGTGCTGTGCTGTGAATTGCAGTGTGTGCTGCACTGTGAACTGCTCTGTGTGCAGTAGCTGAGCTGTAATGAAAAGGATGACGTCAGTTACTGTAAGAGCTGTCATATTCCCGACGAAACGATGACCGCATGGATGGTGCGAAGGTTGAGCGATTGTATTTCATTGTCGCTAGCTGCTTGTATTTCCCGTGCAGCTATTACACATGCTGTGCCCGCTTCTACAGTGCCCGGTGTAATCCTTATCATCGGGTGGTTATCAACGGAAGCTTCAACTGCTTTTGGGATGGCTAACCACCATTCACAGCTCAAAAAAGTAATTCACCGTGTGTCCACTGTGCAGTTTGTAGTGTGACCGAAGCTGGAGTGTTAGGGACATTTCTTTTCCTGGACACAAAAACCCGTCCCCGCAGCTATCTGCGGAATATGACGTTTGACTATTCATTAATACGAAGGTGAGCCTCTTTGTAGAAAGATTTTCAAAAATGATTATGGAGTTCAGAGAAGCAGTCAGTGATCATCTATACTGCCATAATGTATTTGAAAACTTTTTTTTGCCTGGGGGTTTGATATTTGGAGATTCTTTCCATGGTACAGATATCATTCTGATTCAACTTCCAGAAAAGTCCTTCAAGTGAGACTGCAAAACGCGGTCCAGTGTGTGAACGCACGCATTACATGTCGCACACGTGTAAAATCCCATCACCGACTTCTAGAAGAGTAGTTAATTCTTTCGTTGGTTAGAATTGCAAGAATACACAAAACTTGCTCTTTGTGTGTGAAAAATCAAAAGAATGAGTGAAAAAAGAGAGTGACTGATATTCAATTGAATGACACGGGAAATTCAGAATATAGTGACAGCAGGCAGGTCTTCATCTGGCTCTACACAGGTAGGCAGCCCATTATACAAACAAGAGCCTGGATTGTAAAGTGCCTAGAGCCTGGTGTACGTCTGAGGATAGGCACTAAATGAACACTATAACAATAACAGTAAATTATAAATACCCCCCCCCCCCCCTGCCACTGGTTTCCACTTAAGACATAAATTTCCACAGTACTCGTTTTGTCCCTCTTAGCTAACCAAGTGACTAATTGATCAACTCAGTCAATAAACGATTGCCTGGCTAAGTAGCAAAGCAATCAACCAAAGACATCAACAACCTCACTACGCAGCTAAATAGATCCACTGCGTGTTTTAGTGTAACAAGTGGTCAAAACATTGTCTGGTATGTAGTGCATGCTGTCTGAAGCAGGACGGCAGTGAACCGGTCCACAGCAACACCCGGTCCCCCCTGCACACAGCCACAAGAGGCCAACGTCCCTCTCGCTTCAGCAGACCGACCATGGTCTTTCCAGCACTTGTCACACCTCACACCGGCCCCTGACACTACGCGTCACGCATGAACACCACGCTGCGCTCCAGCGGGGACCCAACCGTAGCTTGTCATCAGACGACGATCCCGCGCTTCAGTCTGACACCAGCATCTTTCTCCTCCTCTCCTCCTCCCTCCTCCTCCTCCTCCTCTCCTCCTCCTCCTCCTCCTCCTCCCCCTCCTCACCCATCCTGTCCAGCCCACTGGCGTTTCGCTGTGGGCCAAACGGGTGTTTCCCCCTCAGCGCTCTGTTGGCCAAACAGGAATTAGAGCACTCTCAGACATAGCGTAGCGTGTCCACGGGGCCACAAGTGTGGCAGAGTTCCTTTGTCAACCCTCGCCCCACTGTTCCCATCACTCAGTTTTCGCTTCAAAGTCCCTGGGTGAAAACACGCCATCAATACAGACTTCCTGGGGTTATGCTGACTATGTACCCAATGGTGGTGCAGCTATTTGCTTTGTGAATCTAGGAGCTGGCATGATTCATCTGATTCAGTTGTTATCTATCGACGAACACTTAAAATGTGGTATAATGTTTCCTTTTTTTCTAATTACTCTTCATCAGTTATATAAATAAAAGCAGAGAAGTATTGTGCTGATATCTACAGCATTCCGCAACTTTAGAGAGAAGTGTATTTCACCCGAAGAGTTTCAACCACACTCTTTCACCTATATTAATTTGCTAATGTCATCCACAGGGCCTTAGCAGATAGAGCTGACCACATTCTGCTTGAAGCTCTGGAACTCAGGGTAGATATACATCACAGAGCTCCACAACATCTGATACGCCTTTCTTAGTTCAGGTAATGACACTGACTGAGTCTCACCGCAGACCAACTATTATAAAGTATCCAGAAATCTTCTTATTTACTTTTTTTTTCAAAAAGCTGATAAAAAAAAAAGCCGATCTCACTGAACAAAATTAGACAGACCTGTTTGGTGGACTGCAAAAACACCAACAAATCAGCAGTCCACATATAGGGTTCAACACTACAGTTTTTGAAGTCAGTTTGTGTCACTTGAAGACTTTTTGTTTCCTTGTGACGAGACGAATGATTTCAGTTTGCCTTAAACATTATCAGGGCCCGGGATATTCTCGCCATTTCCACAGTACCGCACTGTTCCTGATTATCTGTAATCTCTCGAGGTCAGCATGTTATCAACAGTGTCATTTGCGTTAGGTTCCTTTGCCTACATACTCTGTACACAAACAGCCTGATTGTTTGTAAGCTTAAGGTTCAGCTTGCCAATAAACAATATGTGATGTGAGATAATGCACACATGTATTGCACATCAACATATCCCTGATAATTTACATCCTTTTGAGGGGATAACTAATCTCTAAATAAAATGATTCAGGCACCGAACACTTTAAAGCCTGTTACCTGCGTAATGCCGCGAATGCATACATTGATTTAAAGTTTGAGAAAAACACACACACACACACACACACACACACACACACACACACACACACACA
>JADBJO010002423.1:93094-95594 GCA_016801955.1 Conus betulinus
GCTAGAGAGTGCGTTATGAAAATTATTTCATTGCGGTGATTAACAAGGCAGTTATGTAGAAATTTAAAGTTAAAGACAACTAGGGATATTTTTTTCTCTTCGAAAGTAGTTTAAAGCAGTAAAATTCTGAAGAGTAAAGTTCTGTTACACATGAATGACACATAGTTTTTTAAACTGAAAAAAAAACATTCAAACATCGTTTACCTGTCCTGTAGAAAGTATAAACGAAAAACATTTTTGTTGCAGTGCATTGCCTATACAAACATTTAATGTGGATGAGACCTACTTTTAAATCAAAAGAGCTCAGTGTTCAGAAAGGGCAAGTCCATTGTTTGTTTGTTTTTTTTTTTTTCTTTTTTATTTATTTATTTATTTTTTGCTGAAGACATTGCAGCATCAGCGAGCACACAGTATATTAATCCCAGTGAGGAGAGAACAGCAAATGTCAGAACAACGTGCGTCTGAAGTTTAAACGGGCCAACTGACACGCAGTGATTGTTTGCTTTTTGTATTCATTTCCGGATGAACACTACATGACCAGCGCGATGGTGAATTTTGGTCCATATAGTACTGTTTCTAGCTACCTTTTTTTATGAGCGACAGAAAAAGGATATCAGTAACATAGGTAGCATAGAGCTTATCACAAGACTGACATAGAAGACTAAAACTAAACGTCTTGAAAAGAAAATACAGCAAGAATGGTAGATGTGACCATGGTAGTAATTTTCTTCATGTCACAAGTCCCTCGTTTTAAAGAAAGGCGTGTCCGCCAAGCTCGAGTTATAAAATGCACCTGAGGTCTATTTCTTTTGAATGTGTATCGTGTGTGTTCGTGTTGCAAATAGTTCGAAGTTTGGTTACAAGCCTGTTAGGTGTTTAATACCTTTCTCCTTCACTTCGATTATGTTTTAAAAGTTGTTTTTAGTCGTTCATTGACCTGTGTTGTTGTTGTTGTTGTTTAATGTTTGTTTTGGCTGTTAATGACGTCCATTTGAATTAAATGCAGACACTCACAGAAGCCCCCACCCCTTCCTGCTCTTCGGCGGACGTATTGAACTTCACAAGCCAGAAGCACATTAACTTGTACATACATTTAAATGCCTGCCTGAACGCTCTTAAATAAGCACATAAACGCATGCATTCCTCTGCCCCCTCGACTAACATTATATTTCGTGAACTGACTTTAAACTGAAGATGTGAATATATTTCTCCTCGGTTTTAGCTCCTACAAGACGTGTGAATTTACCATTGCTTTCTCAATGATCCTGTATAGACAATTTAGTGCTTGTGGACAGTAATGTAATGGCTTTTCTCGTGTCATTTCTGCGTTTAAAAATGTGTACTGACGGTGCCTTCAGCATGAAGAAAGAACTTTGTTATCAACATGTAATCGTAAACTCAGACGATTATTGGAATATTGTTTTGAACATGTTGTCACAGGCAGTAAAGCATTTCGCAAGGCCAGCTACAAAGCCGATGCACATCTAGATGAACAAACAGATTTAAATTCGTCAGTACAAACCGTTAGGTAGACAGTTCACTTTGGCGTGTATGCAAGTCGCGTAGACTCTCTCTCTCTCTCTCTCTCTCTCTTCGCTCCTCTCTCTCTCTCTCTCTCTCTCTCTCTCTCTCTCTCTCTCTTAAATTTCTCTCTCTCTCTCTCTCTCTCTGTGTGTGTGTGTGTGTGTGTGTGTGTGTGTGTGTGTGTGTGTGTGTGTGTGTGTGTGTGTGTGCAAATCATTTTGTACTGAAGGGCACTGTACACTTTTTGTTCTTATCAATCTGCCCAAATGCCCGCTATTAACACTTGGACAAGGACGGTCTTTGGATATGATTTTGAAACATGAATCACGCACTTAACAAACGGGAAGAGTTGTCATCTATTCTTTTTCATTCTGGAAAGCAGTTTCATTTATTTTGCTATGCTGAGTCTAGATTAACTAAGTATATACCCAACGAAGGAAGATTTATACCAGGCTGCAGCCATTTTCGACTTGACCCAATTCTCCCAGTGCAGCAGGTTTAGTACTGTATTCATGTCAGTCTCTTGCGTGTACACGGATATATTCTTTTGAACGTTACTCTGTTCAATCATTGGGGGGGGGGGGGGGATGGGGTTTGAAGTTTAAGTTACGAAGAGCAAACCCATTTTCAGTGGAAATTTTTTACATACACAAATCTCTCTGAGCGCATTGACTGGTACGATAAATTCAACAAAACACAAGGAAGCTGCTCTACTGGTCGGAAACGAAATAATTCTCCTAGGTTACTTTTACATTGATCTTCTTAAAATTGATAATCGATGGAATCTAACATATGATGATTTAGGCCTATTTCAGTTAATTGATACCCCAGCACGAAGTACCCCAACATCCGAAACACTGATTGACCATGTTTATGCCAGCACAAAATATGACATCATAGAAATATGTTTCTCCGCATTGTGGATGTTGAGACCACTCGCCGGTATGTGTAGCCTGGCGTAAAAAAATGATGAAAA
>JADBJO010002423.1:115594-123094 GCA_016801955.1 Conus betulinus
TTGTTTTAGCGGCACATACTGAAGCAACCAAAAGGGGAGTTGTTGTTGTTTTTTTTTTTTTTTTTCTATTCTCTATGCGTGTGCATTGCCAAAAATTATGTCATCGAGAACGTACGTTTTGGACCGCTGAGAAGGCAAGTGTGTAACTGAAAGGCAATACATCTGTGGTCAAGCAGAGCGCAGAGTAAACAGTTCCCTACAAGTTTGCTTATTACTTGGTGCCAAGTAGGTTAAGTTCATGCTCTCTCTCTCTCTCTCTCTCTCTCTCTCTCTCTCTCTCTCTCTCTCATACACGCGCACACACCCACACACACACCCGCACACACACACACACACGCACGCATGCACGCACGCACGCACGCACGCACGCACGCACACACACACACACACACACACACACACACACATACACACGGAACTAATATCTGTGTTTATTTTAACGATCCATTTATCGTTTGCATTCTCGATGTTAAGAATGGACTCTAAAAAAACACTCTCTCTCTGTCTCTCTCTCTGTCTCTCTCTCTCTCTCTTCTCTCTCTCTCTCTCTCTCTCTCTCATCCCCCACACATGTACGTATATGTGATTGAGTGTTTATAAATAATTCTCGTCGTTTGTCAGTTTCTTTGTTCCTCTCTCTCTCTCTCTCTCTCTCTCTCTCTATCTGTGTGTGTGTGTGTGTGTGTGTGTGTGTGTGTGTGTGTGTGTGAGTGAATGTGTGTGTGTGTGTGTGTGTGTGTGTGTGTGTGTGTGTGTGTGTGTGTGTGTTTTGTGATTGCGTGTGTGTGTGCGTGCGTATGTGTATATGTATGTGGTCAAGGTTTCCAGCTTGGGCATACATTTGTGTAGGGAAAGAGAGAGAGAGAGAGAGAGAGAGAGAGAGAGAGAGAGAGAGAGAGAGCATATGTGCGCGCACGAACGCGCGGGCGCGCTCGCCTGTGTGTGTGTGTGTGTGTGTGTGTGTGTGTGTGTGTGTGTGTGTGTGTGTGCCCGCGCGCGCATTATGAATGCCTGTGCGTGTGCGTGGGTGGGGTGTGTGTGTGCGCGCGCGCTTGCGGACTGCACCTGCGCGCTTGTACGTGCACGTGCGTGAGTGTGCATATACACTTCTTTTTGTTTGTTTGTTGTGTTTTTTTTTTTCCCTCTCGTCTGTTTGTATGCACATGTGTGCGTGCATGTCTGCATACCTGCTTGTAAAGGAACCCTCACTCCGAAAAATTCTCTGAGGCTCTATAGGAGGATGAACGTCACTCAGCAGAATTGTTGCCTTGACGTTTTCACATCCGTCTTAAGTGGCATATTTCTGCAGTCTCCCACCTAATTCTCTAAATGATTTTGTTGTACGAAAGTTAAGTCCCCGTGTAATTGGATCTGCAGAGAAAAAAAGATCAGCAAGGCAGATCAGAACATGGACGATGAAATACTTGATAAACCAGACTTAAAACACAGCATCTCAGCTCCTAAAATCACCCTGAGAAAACTAGAACACGTAACTCACATATGGAAACGAACATGTAACACCACTATCTATTCTCGTTTAATTTCAAATGTTATGGTCTGTGTGTAGAAGGGAAGAAATATTTCGAAAAAACAATAATGTCCGTTGATTACATACTTCAGCAGAACACAGACTTTTTCTTTTGTTTAGAAAACATCAAACCTAGACATTCTTGCAGTGCTTTAGAATAGCGAACATTGAATGATGAATATTCGGTAGGTATGATAGGTATAGATGAAAAAAACTGCATGAAAAATTGTGTACATTACAAGGCATAATTTTCTGAATGCAGTGGACGATTCCTAATATGTAAAGAAATCTAAAAAAGAAAAAAAAAGAAATGATTTGAATGTTGACTTTATCAATTACAACAGCCATGTAAAATATGCTAGAAAATATATGCAGAAACGTCTTATTGAAAAAATAAGATTCTAGACCACATGACACAATTCTTTCATTGAGAAAGGTATGCCCGGTATACAAAACAAAGTTTGGGCTTTATTACAATACTTTGTTGATAATGCAGAACCCAAAAAGTTGCTTGAATTGAATGAGAAAGTTCTAAAATAACCTGTAAAATTGTCCCCCGAAAAGAATAGGGAGAAAAAAAGAACATGTATATCAAACTAAAATGGCAGCGGGTCGAAATTGTAATTAGAATTATTGCAACAAACAATTTCAAATGAAATTGGAAGTGTAAACAGCAACTGTTGCAACTTCCGTAGAGGAAAGATTGCACTCTTCATTTTTTTCATGGAGATCTCAGTTCATTTACAAATTCTGGACGAACTTGAAAACCTATTCAATGAAAGATGTCCATTGTTGTGTAAAGAGAGTTTCAATGAAAAGTATGTTATCTTCGTGTGGATTTTCGGTTTTAAGGTAGGTGTTACATACATCATTATTGCTTGTTAACCAATGCAAATCTTTAAGTGCGAAGTAAAGTGTACATTTCGTACATTTCTTGTTCATGAACAAATTGAAATGTAGGTTCAACATGGAAGAACATAACATGAACGTCTTTTCTGATTATCTCAAAACGTATACAGATTAGTTCTGTAACATTTTATTTTTCAATCCAAAGCTCGGAATTCCCTAGTTGATCACAGCAGAATTACATTGTCATGAAGCTTTTCTGGTACGGACGCGCTATCACAAGATGAAAAAAAAAACATCCGCGAAGCTAGTGTCTTGTGGCATCATAGAAGGAACGTGGGCCTGTTATATTGCGTATCATGGTGCAATACAAAAACGTTGGAATAAAACCACATATGTTACAATATTTCTTAGCTGTAGTTTTAGATGTGCATGTTGATTTTCTAAGTTTTGCACCACCTCAAATGATTTACTCCTTGTTTTGTAACGTAACGTGAACAGCCAGTCTGACAACCAAAAGGAATAAATAAAAAAGTACGTAGGCCTGAAATTTCGCCTAAAGTGAAAACAAACAGACACAGACAGACAGACAGACAGACAGAGAGGCACGTTCTCGAGCGCTCATAGGTGTATTTTCATTATCCCAGGTATGATCGAATTCACCTGATCACAAGCGAAAAACACGTGTCAAAATGAGAAAGAATCCAATTTATTAGATCAAACTCCAATGCATAGGGAAACATTCATAAACAAACAAAGACAAATTCAAAAACAGCATACATAAAAGACCACCAACACACACACACACACACACACACACACACACACACACACACAATATAGTCGAAGGAAACAGAACAGAGAAACCAAGAAGGAATTCAATAAATGTAAAGAGCATAAAAAAAAGAAGAAGAAGAAGAGAGAGAGAGAGAGAGAGAGAGAGAGAGAGAGAGAGAGAGAGAGAGAGAAAGAAAGAAAGAGAGAGAGAGAGAGAGAGAGAGAGAGAGAGAGAGAGAGAGAGAGAGAGGCACAAAAATAGCAACGTCAATTATAAGCAATAAAAACCTTGGACGGATGAATGCATGGGTGAGTGGACGGAATACCACGTCAAGAAGATAAATGGATGTATTGTTCAACTGACCAGCATGTGGTCAGACATGCATGTGTTACAGGCAACGCTGGCCATAGGTACCACACACGACAGGGCGCCCCTGACCGGCTCCTTCCAGAGCTAAGCTAGCTGTACGTTCAACCAGAAAGACAGGAACCACACAGAGGAGTTTTATCCACTGAATGGACTCGTCTCTGACAGTGGTGATCAAAACTTCCGACCAACACGCAGGCAAAGACGTCCGTATCTCTCGCTCATGGCTAACGCAGGGAAATATCATGAAAATGATACAGCTCTGACGTGTAGTCTCAGAGACCAGCATTGTCTTCATCCTACTCATCGATCAGCAATCAAAAATTCTCAAGATCTGTGGTCCATCATGGTCTGCCCTCCAGGTGGCCCCTAGTTTTGATTTCCTCTTCACGTCTCTGCCCTTGATGAGCTCGTATGTGGATCGCCGAGCCTGTCGAATTCATGGGGACTGTCGGTGGACTGACGTGTGTGTGTGTGTGTGTGGGGGGGGGGGGGGGGGGGGGGGCCCATTGGATGTGTCTGTGATGTTATAAAGGTAGGTGGAGCGTGCGTGACTACACACCAAACACTGAGAAACTTCAAGCACGAAGCTCGTTCACAGCGAAAGGTGCATGTTTGAAAACCGTTTCCATTAACAGCAAGAGTTTGTTTGGCAGAGCATTGTGAGATAAGTTCAACACATTCTAAGTAAGCTTTCTTCTTCTTCTTCTTCTTCTTCTCGTCTTCTTCTTCTTTCGTCTTCTTCTTCTTCTTCTTCTTCTTTCTTTGCTTTATTTTTTTTTTTTGTTTTTGTTTTGTTTTGTTTTGCTCTTTTTAGAGCAAGATCTTATCACAGCAAGAAACTTACAAAGTACATGTACCAAGCAAAGTGCCCCATATGATGTTATTATCCGAAGAGGTCTCGTTTTCATGGAACAAAAACGAGAAGTACAATATGATGTGTACAACATTAACTACAAGGAGGTAGAGAACTACATGGGATGTTCAACAAATTAAGAAAATACATAAGTGCTGACATTGTTATTGACATACTCTGACTCCGAGTCCTTTCTCTGCTCTTTCTTCTCTTTCGTCGAGTACTTTCGATACTGTTTGCTCCATTTCGTCGAGTTGTTTTTCTTGCTTTGCTTCTCTTTCGTTACTAATTTTCCCCTGCTTCTTTCGCTTTGTTTGTTTGCTTGTTTGTTTGTTTTTTTTTTTGATACTTTATATCATCTTTTGTCAAATAATCTTATTCGTTCATTATCACTTTTTTCAATTCTTGTGTCATGTTTTTGATCGACCTATTTCTTCACTCTTTCCGTCTTTTGCTGAATTCTTCTCTAAACTTTCTCCCTTTTTGTTTGTTTCTTCTCATCTCATGTGTCAATTTCTTTGTTTACTTTTTTTTCTTTGACATCGAATTCTTCCTCCACTCTTTCTTCTTTTGTCATCGATTTCTTGCCCTCCTTTACTTCTCTTTCGTCGAGTTCCACTCCATTTTTTTTTCGTGTGTGTGTGTGTGTGTGTGTGTGTGTGGAATTGTTGATCACTCTTTCTCGCCGTCACTGAATTACTGAATTTTTCTTTTTTTTTTAACTCCTTCTTTTTCGCTAAATTCTTGCTCTGATCTTTCTTGTCTCTAATTAAACTTTTCCTCTACTCTTTCTTTTGTCGGGAGTTCTCTCTTTTGTCAGGCATCTTCTTTACTCTTTCTTTTCTTTCGACGATCTCTTCTCTCCGATTGCTTCAACTTCTTCCTCAGCTTTTTTCCCCGAGTTTTTTTTTTTGTTTTTTTTTCCTCACCAGTTTGCCCTCTGTCGTTAAGTTTTTCATGTGCTTTCTTCTCTTTAACAGAGTTCTGTCCCTTCTCTTTCTTCTTATATGGCGAGTCCCTCTATATTGTTTTCTACACTATATTTAGCTTCTTTCTCTATTGTTTCTTTCTTCTATTTTGTATTTTTTATCTGGATTCTTTCCGCTATTTCGTCGACTTCTTTTTCTGAACTTTATCATTAGATCTTTTTCAACTATTTGTTTTCTATCATTGAATTCCCTCCTCACTTATGTCGTTGTCCCTTTTTTTTTTTTTTTTTACACTTTTTTCTCTTCAAACGTAGATTTGTCTTGAACTCTTTTGTCAAGTACTAATGCTTCTCTTTTTCTCTTTCTTTGATTTCCTCCTCAACTTGTTCTTTTCTCTTTTGTTGTGGTTAGCGTAAACTCTTTTCGCTCTTTCTTTGAATATTTTCATTTCTTTTTTCCTCTCTTTTGTTGAATCGCTCCCCAACTCTTTCGTCTTTCATTCTTTTATTACTCTTTCGTCGAGTTCTTCCATTATTCCTTCTTCATTTTTCGTCGAGTTGTTTCTCTGAAGTTGTAGTCGTTTTCTCAAGTTTCTCATCTGCTCTTCTTTTTTTTTCTTTTTTTTTTTTGATTTGCGTTTGTTTTGTTGTTCTGTTGTGTGATGTTTTTTCCCCCCACCACTCTGTGATTTTTCATCAGTTACTTCCGCTTGTCTTTCTTCTGTTTGCAGCATGAGTTTTATTTCTTCTGTTTTTATTTTATCCTTCGTCAGCTTCTTCCGTTGATCTGATCGTTAGTTCTGTCTCCTCTTTGAGTATGCAAACAATGTCATTGTCAAAAAATGCACAGAAGGTCAGTTAGACCTTCATGTCTGAATAACGTATCATGGATGAGTTTCAGCAAGTCAAACACTTGGGATATCCAAGAAACGTTTAGTTGATTTAAAATCAAGGGTGAAGTCACATTAAATACGGATAATATGAATAGAAATAAAACAGACACGAAAAATAGAAAGTCAATTTGAAAATAAAAAGCAAAATGGACATGACATAAAAAAAAGCAATCTACATCTGGATGCAATGGATTGTATCTCTGGGTCCAATTTCTTCTTACACAGTTTTTTCATCGTAAGATAGCCTGTATCTTTAAATGTTACATCTTCGGCCTTCACTGTGAGCATTGACACGTACTTAAAATACACTTGACTGATCTTTATGAAAAATAGGTTCTGCACAGCTATCAAATATTCTGTTCTAAAGCAAGTCTTCCTTCGGTATCAAAAACATTTTGTACAATGACAGTGTTCAGCTGTAAGAATTCGTCTATTAACAAAACAGTTTTTCTTCACGAAGTAAGTCGATATTCATACTGAATTTCTATTTTTTTTAAATATGATTTTGTAAATGCTGTTTTGTTTATTTATTAACACTGAAACTACTTAAAACATACTCGTTGAGTTCATCAATAGGACTGTTTTTAAGGCCACATTGTCTTCGGAATTTCTAACACAAAATTAACATTTTCCAAAAAAAAAAACAACAACAACAACAAAAACCAGATATGTGAGAAAAATAAACAACAGCAGCAACAACAATAATAACAATAATAACGAAAACGGAAAGAACTTGGTCGTTTCAAATGGGAATGATTTGGGAAACACTATCCTGGAAATCAGGGTCAAATTCGAGACATCTTAGGAGGATATAGAGAAAGTAACGTGGTATGGAACACATTGTTTCTAATCTACTGCAGTCATAGCAATGAAAGGATGTGAGTCAGGAAGAAAAAAGAAAGTTTTGACTGTGTGGCAAAGTAATCAGAATATCTCGGAAGTAAACACATTTCTTCTTTGTTATATTCCAAGTGCTTCCAGAAATATCAATATTACCTACTTTCAACGAAAAAAAGCCTTAAAATCCATACCTTTAACATATATGTATCTAACTATTCCAATATCATGTTACCTATTTTTTCTGTCACCCCCATGGTACACCTAACAAAGAGCAGTAGGATGTTATGTTCCGAGGCAGCGAAGAAGAGAAGCACGAGGAGACTGTATCCACAAGGATGTACTGCGGACATCAGATGACCCGGCTGACCACCAAACAGGCCACCATCATAAGAAGACTGACCATCGCCATCGCTGATCCATCTGCAAGCAGGAGAGGCTTTGATTAATGACAGTGGAGATACCGTC
>JADBJO010002423.1:128094-135594 GCA_016801955.1 Conus betulinus
CATTCTCAAACACACACACACACACAAAATAACGCATATAATGTTAAAAGATACATCTGCAGAGAGAGAGAGAGAGAGAGAGAGTGAGAGACTGCGCCAATTGCCCTTACTACACAGGTCGTTGGGATCGAGATCGATACAGTCAGCTCCTGACGTACACTGGTCATCTGCTAGGTTACAGATTTCATTCACGTCCAGCTCTGCAACAGTAAAAGTTATGAAAACTCATTGCTCTGTCTGGGTTTGTAATCTTTCTCTCTCTCTCTATCTCTCTGGGTTTGTACTCTCTCTCTCTCTCTCTCTCTCTCTCTCTCTCTCTCTCTCTCTCATGCTTGCAAAAAGTTAAGCAATCTTTTCGAAGTTAAGTAAGCAATCTTTTCGAAAATATTCGAAATCGAAGTTGTGAGTATTTATCGCGAATGCAACTAGATTCTTTGAGAATCAAAAACAAATTGAAGAAGATTGGAGGAATAAAATGTTCAGTTATACATTAACAAAATGAGTTCTCACAATGTTAATGGAATACCAGAAAAGAATTTTGAAGGTAGCTTCTTGCAACACATGTCCCACTGGCTCCTGTGGGTCGATAAAGCAAAACGTCTGGCACTTACTACCGGACGGACTGTGGAAAGCATCAAGTACATACAGACTGATCATCACCTTCGTGAAAAGCAAAATCCAGGCTAACAGTTTCAAGCAACACTTTCATTAAGATACGTGTGACTCAGATCTGCTGAGTTATTCCCCTTGCTCTATGCTCTTGATTTTGTTTGAGTTACTTGCTTTTTTTTTGTTTTTCTGATACAGTTATTAGTCTTCAAGACCGCTGATATGTGGGCATCTGTATTCGTTCATTAAATGGTCATTTTGGAACAAACAGTTAAAAATTGTGAATGCGTACAATATCTGGGAATCTCTATCTACGAGGCTTTCAATCTACTGATCTTTCGATCTTGTAGACCGAGACAAGAAAGGCATGTACGTGTCCGCAATAGCTAAAGTATTCACTTTCTGGCAATTTTTCAAGATTTTCTATGCCAAATGTTGCTCGTAACTAACGTCCAATCTAACATTCGGAGAGTATTAACTGATCATGAGCTCAAAGGAAAAATCATTCATCTGCACTGAAACACTTCATGGGACTCATTTGTAGACAGACATTGATAGTTTTGTTTTTAAAGGTCACAAAACGGAAGGGGACAGTGCACTCGTAGTTTAAAACAGCTTCCACTTATAACGAGGAGTAACAAAGACTTACGGCAGGAATGGAAATGGACTGGAAGAAGGCGTGGAGGTTGAGGATGAAGAAGAACAAAAGCGGACTTCACATGTGAAAGAAACAACAACAACAATATACAAAAAACATAAAGTTACTGAAGATATGGAAGAAGGGTGGGTAACGGGACGGTAAGATGATGACCCAAAGAATGACAACAGATGTGCTTGGAGAGGGGACAGGGGCCGGAAGGAAAGAATGATAACAAAACCACCACAGTGACGGAAATGAGACTCTCCAGCGGAGAGGGGGTGAACATGGCCACATGTTCAACACAAATATTAAAGCTGCAGGGCTGAGTGAAAGGGAGAGAACGATTAACTTATCACCAGTTTCAAAACGGAGTGACTGAGGGCAGAAAATGAAGCAAACTTCAGAAAGAGAGGGAATTACTTACCGCCAAGGACACAGACTTTGGCGGTAACTAACCCCCTTTCTGTCTAAAAATCAAAATTATCACAGTTTGTGCAGCTGGGGCAGGTAAAGGTATGAGGATGAGCGGTTTTTAAAAAAAAGGGGGGGGGGGGGGGGGGGGGAATTACCACAGGGTTGAGTGGTGAGGCAGGGAAAGAGGGAGGGGCAGAATGACAAAAATGTCCCACAGGTGGTAGAGTGGGGAGCGGAGAGTGGAGAGACGGGTAGCCGTGGGGGGGGGGGGGTGGGGGGGGAGGGGGAGTGATCACAAGAATGACCGGAGGTGGGAAGGGAAAGTGGGAGGGAAGATCAACAAAATTTACCACAGGTGGGGAAAACGAGGGAAAGGGCAATGACCAAAAAAAAAAAAAAAAAAGTGGGGAGTGGCAAGCGGGGAGGAAGAGGGGGAGGAAGAATGACGACATTTTATCATAGGTGGAACTGGGGAAGGGACGGAAGGAGGGAGTATGACATAACTTCCTGCAGGTGGGAAATGGGGGTTGAGGGGAAGCGGCAGACGAAAAGAAGGAAAGAAGAATGGCAAATATTTACCGTAAACAAGGAAGTAAAAAAGAGGGGGAAAAACGGAGGTAGTATTTTCTTTTTAACAAGCACAGGAGGGGACGTGAGGAGAGGGAATGAGATTGGGAAGAATGGGAAAATCTTACCATATGTTGGGAAGGGAGGAAGGGTAAGAGGGAGGGAAGAAGGACAAACGCTTGCCAAAGCTGGGAAAGTGGGGAAGGAAATGGAGAGAGAGAGGGGAGGAGAGAAAGACAAACATGTACCGCAAGTGATGAAGCGGGGAAAGAAAAGGGGGAGGTGGGGTGGACAAAGACGAAAGTCTACAACAGACAGTCAACTGACAGAGCTGCGGGTGGAAGAAGGAGCAGTAACGTTCCACAGTTGTTGGAGAGGAGAAGGGGGAAGATAGAGGACAGTATTAAAAAAAAAAACCCTTCTACAGAGCTGGAGGTAGGGCGGTGAAGAAAGGAGTAGGGGGGGGGGGGGGGGGGGCGGGAGGGAAGTGACAATACTTGCCAAGGTTTTGGAGGTGGGAAGTGGAAATGGGGTATGTGTGGGAAACACACACACACACACACACACACACACTATAGGTACGGAAATGGTGTGCAGATAGGGATGCGATGCGAAAAAATAAAAATAACGCATTTTCACATGTAAATTTTTGTCTTCCTTCCTTCCAATCCTATTCCTTTGCAAATTTTTGTCTTCCTTCGTTCCTATCCTATTCCTTTGCAAATTTTTGTCTTTCTTCCCTCCCATCTTATTCCTTTGTAAATTTTTGTCTTCCTTTTTCCCATACTATTCTTTTGTACATTTATTTTTATTTTCGCATCGCATCCCTATTTGCGCACCATTTCCGTACCTATGTGTGTGTGTGTGTGTGTGTGTGTGTGTGTGTGTGTGTGTGTGTGTGTGTGTGTGTGTGTGTGTGTGTGTGTGTCCCACAATCCAATTGGAAGGGTTCAGTAGTAGTACGATTTACACCCAAGAAACCGAAGAAGAATTTATTTCAGACACTGTTTTCGTGTCCCGCATCATTCTTAACACCCTTGATCAGGCATGATGATTTTATTGGTGTTTAAAAAAAAAAAAGTCTTGGCGGACAAGTTTCTTTCATGTGCCTTTTTTTCACTCTACCATAGTCCATATCTCTAGTGCAGCTGCCAGAAGGCAACATGCATTCAAAGTGATGCTTAGTGTCACATTCTACTCACGACATTTTGTCACCGACTCGAATGTACGTGAGCACGACTGCGTGCGTGCGGTCATGTGTGTGTTCATGGGCGCTACGTCCAAATGTGTGTGTGTGTGTGTGTGTGTGTGTGTGTGTGTGTGTGTGTGTGTGTGTGTGTGTGTGTGTGTGTGTGTGTGGTGTGTGGTGGGGGTGGGGGGAATGGGTGTCTCTCTCTCTCTCTCTCTCTCTCTCTCTCTCTCTCTCTCTCTCTCTCTCTCTGTGTGCACAACTGCTGCATATAAATTTGCATCGCCTTCAACTCTTCCAACCAACTCTGCAGAATAAATCCTTTGTTCTATGATTGTAATTGATGATTGTTTAATGTTGCCATCAACAAATAAAAAAGCATAAAGGCAGTGTTTTTTACAAAATGCTGACGGGCAAAACCTAATACACACATAAGCATACTGTAACACTCATGTACACTAAACAACACTGGAGAAACAAAGTGAGAGAGGGGAGAGGAAGAGAGAGAGGCAAATAGACTGAAAGAGGGGGTGGAGGGAGGGTAGGAACGGAGAGAGAGAGAGAGAGAGAGAGAAGAGAGAGAGAGCTCTTTATTTGTTGCCCTTACTACACAGGTCGTTGGGGTCGAGATCGGTACAGACAGTTCCTGGCGTACATTGGTCATCTGCAAGGCTGCAGATTTCATCCACTTGCAACTCTGTAAAATAATGGAACGATGAAGTGCCCGAACTGCTCCTCTACAATTGTTTGTCATCATCTTGATTATCATTATCAGCAGCAGCAGCTGCAGCAGCAGCAGCTGCAGCAGCAGCAGCTCTCTCTCTCTCTCTCTCTCTCTCTCCTCTCTCTCTCTCTCTCTCTCTCTCTCTGTCTGTCTGTCTGTCTCCCTCTGTCTCTCTCTCTCTCCTCCTATCTTTGAATGCCACATTTTTATACATATCGAGAGGAATACAAAGGTAAGGTATGCAGAATTAATCTTTGATACTTTGAATCTTGTTAACCAGATGATAAGCCACTTCCAAGCTTACTGATCAAATTTCAATCCGATATTCTAATATAAAAAAAATACATAAAGGGGATAAACCTCACATAATTAAGAACACATTCTTGTGATCAGAGACGCACTGACAATATCACAAACACGTGGAGAGAGAGAGAGAGAGAGAGAGAGAGAGAGAGAGAGAGAGAGAGAGAGAGAGCATTGAATTGTTTGTTTACATTGATTTTTATCATCGTCAGTTGATAAATCAGTAACACGAGAAAATAGAGACAGACATCCGACATCCATTCATTTGCAGAAGCAAACATAGTCACCTACTCACACTAACAAGCACAGGATTGTTACATAACCATACCTCAGCACATTGCAATATTAAGACAGACAATGTTCAACATGCCATCGGAGTCACATATGTATAAATGTTGTCAGGTACATAGATCGCAAATGCGTAAGTGAGTGACGAAGAGAGAGAGAGAGAGAGAGAGAGAGAGAGAGAGAGAGAGAGAGAGAGAGAGAACTTGAACTCGAACATTTAATGACTTATGGCACGATGGCCTCTGTCACAGGGTGAGAACGTTACAAATCATTTCAAGAGGGAAGAAATCATACTGAAAACAATAATCTGACAAAATTCTTACAGGCATAGGTGCGGACGGACAAAAACTTATTTGTTTTTCATATATACATATTTTCGTATACATTCATCTGATAACGTCTGGAGATTTTTTTCTATTAACACATCACTATGAAGCCTCTAGCAGTTGGCTCTTTTTTCTTATTTCAAAACATTCGTACAAAAGCCAAGCCAGCCGACGAGTGACATTAGCATTTTCACATGTTAAAATTTCTATCAGATACTGGTTTTCGAAATGAGGTGGAATAGTTTTGAAAATATTGGGGCGAATATTGTTGTACTGAGGACACAGACAAAACATGTTTTTTCATCCTCTAGTTCAACTGTACAGAAAGGACAGTCATTCATTCCCGCAGAGTTATCACGCATCAAACGAGTTCTGTGATAGTTTATGTCGCTCACACCCTAATCTGACCCTCGTCAAGGATTCTCTGAAGCACCTTATCTTAACTTCAGGAAAATAATTGTCTGGTACAAGCATTGTTTTGAATGATGTATACAAGGTGAAACGTCTACTGTCGCTTATGTTTGAAAACCACTCTTGTTTTTGCTACATCTGTAATTCTTTGTTTAAAAACAGACAGAAACATTAAATCATTTTCCACACTTTGGTTAAGCCAAAAGAAATTAAAAACCCAATGTCTGTAAAAGTATTCTAGTTTTTGTAACCCAGTTAATTTTCCCTTGGTTATCTAGCCTAATTAGAAGGTCGTATGCTTGCTTGGGCAGGCGATCTGTGTCCATTTTTACGATACGTAGACAGTATTTCATAGCTCTGATGCAACAGTTCACTTGAAGGGGATACCGTCCTAGTTCACCGTAGACCATGAGTGATGGTGTGCGCACAGGCACATTCAAGAACTTTTTGCAGTCATACAAATGGACCTTTTCTACCTAATTACTGTCCTGCAACGGTCCCCAGGCTTCTGAAGCGTATAGAAGAGTCGGTTGAACCACTGTGTCGAACAGTTTGAAAAACGTTTCTCTTGTCATGCTATCGATTCGTCTCAGAGATCGGATAATGTCGGTAGTTACTCGTTTACCTTTGATCGCTAAATGTTTTCCTGCTTGATAAGCGCTCATAGTAGTTGTGAAAGTAAAGCCAAGATATATATAGCTGTTGACGATTTCGAGTTGCTCTGTTCCAACATACCATTTCTCATGTCTCCCAAGGAACCCACCCTTCCTAAAAACCATCACTTTAGTTTTGTCACAATTTATTTCAAAGTTTGAGATCAGAACAGGCCTTAACTAAACAATTAATCTGGTTCTGTAAGCCAGACGGCGAACTTGACAGTAGTGCAAGATCATCTGCAAACATCAGAATGAAAAGTTCAACAAGACCGGGACAAAGGTTTATACCATGTTTTCCTTCTACCGACAATTGTTCTGATAACTGATTGATGATTACGGAGAAAAATGTTGTACTTGCAACGCATCCCTGTCTCAAACCTTGTGGGCAATCGAAACAGTCCGTGAAGTCGTTCTGCACACGTACGCGTGCTTTTAAAGACTCGTACATCGCCATGATTGCTTTGGTAAATGCACATGATGTGCCAGTTTTGACCAGGGCTCTCAATAAGGTTACATGCTGAACCGAGTCATACGCCCTCTTTAGATCGACGAAACATACATATAGTTTTCCAGGTTTGCTCAGATACTTATGGATTACGGAGTATAGGGTAAAAATATGATTTCGTGGTAGAGTATCCTCTTCTGAATCCCGCCTGTGTTTCTGACAGCTTGTTATTATCTTCCAACCAGAAATATAAACGACTGTTCAAAATAGATGTGTAACATTTTCCGATCAAGCTCAGGAGTGATATTCCTCTATAGTTGGACGGATTTCACGGTCACCTTTCTTAAAAAATGGGTACAATGATGGCTTCCCGCCACATGTCTGGAAAAGTCCCCGACAAAAAAAATCTGAATTGAATAGTCTTGTTAGAAACTCACATACTAACTCTTCTGCTGACTTCAGCATTTCCGCCAGATTTTATCTGAGCCACAAGCTTTGCCAGATTTTAGTGTGTCGTAATGCCCTTCGAACCTCACTTTCAGTAATGGCTTGATCGAGTATGTCAATTTCTGGTAGTGTAGCAAAGTCAACAGAATGATGAACATTAGATTCATTTGAAGCGCACTGGTTTGATTTAAACACGTCACTGAAATGATCAAACCATTTGTTTTTTTGTGTGTGTGTGTGATTTTGTCACTACAGACTTCCTTGGGCTTCAGATGCAAACACGAGTTGACTTCTTTCCAGAACAGCTCTGGGTTACCTGTATGATTCATGAGGGCATCTGCTTTCGCCTTTTTAAATGCTTTTCTCTTTTCTTTGATTAAAGTTTGGTACGACTGTTTGCTCTCAAAGTAATCCTACCAGTTTGGTTCTGATCTTTTGCGTCTAAATTTCCGTAACTTTGTCTTTGCATCTTTTTTGCTTT
>JADBJO010002423.1:143094-155014 GCA_016801955.1 Conus betulinus
TGTGTGATGATACGCCACCTGACAATATCACAAACATAAGAGAGGAAGCGAGAGAAAGAAACAGACCGTCAGACAGAGACAGACATACAGACAGGCGTAGAGGAAGAAAGAGATAAAGACAGAGAGAGAAAAGAGAGAGAGAGAGAGAGAGAGAGAGAGAGAGAGAGAGATGAAAGAGAGAGAGAGAGAGGCTGAACTGTATTATTCATATTGATGTGTCACCATCAGTTATTGAATCAGTAAAATTTTAAAAGTCAGACGTTGAACATTCATTCATTTGCACAACATATACACACACCCCAAAAAGGACAGGAGTGTATTTACATTAAACTCAGATAACGTTTTAAATGTCAGAAATACGCAAATGCATTAATACTTAACTCAGATAACGTTTAAATGTCCCAGAAATACGCAAATGCATTACGATACAGGGGGGGGACCTCGTATATGAGTGCTTATGTGAGTAAAACAAGTGAGAGGGGGGGGGGTGGGGTGGGAGGAGGGAGAGAGAAGAGAGAGAGAGAGAGAGAGAGAGAGAGAGAGAGACAAAGAGACCAGACAGACAGAGACAAACTAGCCAACAACGCGACAGACAGACACATAGACAGACAGACACATAGACACATAGAGACACAGTCTAAAGCTCAGTGTCAGTTGCCCTTACTGCACAGGTCGTTGGGGGTGAGATCGGTACACACAGCACCTGACGTACATTTGTCATCTCCTAGCATACAGATTTCACCTGCTTCCAGTTCTGGGGAAAAAAGAAAGAAAAAGAACTTTTTGCACCGCTTTTCCATACTCTCTCTCTCTCTCTCTCTCTCTCTCTCTCTCTCTCTCTCTCTCTCTCTCTCTCTCTCTCTGTCTCTCTCTCTCTCTCTCTCCTTCCTTATCTTCAAGTGCCATTTGTTTATAGGCCTACAGATATCAGAAGAATACAAAGCTAAGGCTTGAACTCTTCTCCTCACCGTGTAGTATTAATCTTTTGTACTTTGATAATCAGATGACAAGTCACTTTGAATATTACTGATCAAAATTTTAGACTGATGTTGTATCATTCAAAGCGAATCCCCTAGCAACGTGTTTTATAATGGAAGTACAGAAATAGTTCTTACACATTTTTATGCGGAAAATTTGTGTGATCATACACATGCTGACAATATTCCATGCACGAGCTAGAAAGGGAGGGAGTGAGAGACAGAGAGACCAACAGACAGAAAGACAGAGACAGACAGGCAGACAGACAGAAAGAGAAAGACGTCAGGACAGAGAGGAAGAGAGAGAGAGAGAGAGAGAGAGAGAGAGAGAGAGAGAGAGAGAGAGAGAGAAAGAGACAGAGAAAGAGACAACGAGACAGAGAGAGACTGAACTGTTTATTCATATTGATGTATCATCATCAGTTAATGAAAACAGTCAAATAAAAAAAGTGAGACATTGAACATTTATTCATGTGCACAACATGTACACACTAAAGGACAGGCGTATTACATAAATATATATCAACGCATTGATTACAGAACACATATAATATTTTGACATTTTACCCGATACAGAAATGTGTAATTTAAATACATAGACCTCATGTATGAATGCTTATGTGTGCCAGCACTTTTAGAAGGAGGGAATGGAGCGAAAGAGAGAGAAAGAGAGAGAGACAAAGTGAGAGAGACAAAAAGAGACAGACAGACGGACAGACAGCAACAGACTGGTCAACAGACAGACAGACACATAGAGACACAGTCAAAAGCTCTGTGTCAGTTGCCCTTAGGGCACAGGTCATTGGGGTCGAGATCGGTACACACAGCACCTGACGTACATTTGTCATCTGCTAACATGCAGATTTCATCCACCTCCAATTCTGTGAAAAAAGACAAGAAAATGAATACTTTTGCACTGCCGTTCTCTATGTGACGCTTCTCTCTCTCTCTCTCTCTCTCTCTCTCTCTCTCTCTCTCTCTCTCTCTCTCTCTCTCTCTCTCTCGGTATGTGTGCACAACTGGCTCTATATAAGGAAATCTTAGGTCACGCAGAGAACAGTAAAACGTAAACAACAAACACGAACGGTAACTCTTGTTCCCATCATGAAAGAAATGTACTCCCATAACTCCAAACGAATGCTGTTTGCAGCATCAAATCGCCTAGCAGAAATGACAACACAGAGCACACAACTTTGTTTCTCGCTCTTTATAACCTTGCATCGCCTTCAATTCTTCAAACCCACTGTACGTAATAAATCATTTGTTCTAAGACTTGTTTACCACATTATTTCTTGATGTTCCCATTAACAAAACAGAATGAAAAAACAGCTACTTTTACAAATTGCTATTGAACAGAACTTCACACACATTCAAGCACACGATTGCACGCATGTACACATATTGTTCATCTAACAAATACGGAAGACAGACAGAGAGAGAGAGAGACAGAGAGAGAGACAGAGACAGACAGACAGGGAGATGAGAGCACTAAATACTGAGTTGTTATTTCATACTGACTTGTTATTTTCAGTTAAGAGAAAAAAAAAGGGCTCTTCAGGCATGTATACGCATGGACTATTCTGCGTGATAAAAGACATGCACCCTTTGGGTTACAACACTGTCATACACTATACACAAAATGAAGATAACGTTTTTAAACAATCCATTAAAGTCACAAATATGCAAACAATTGCAAGTGCACAACAGAAAAGTGTGAAAAGTGAGAGAGCGAGAGAGAGGAGAGAGAGCGAGAGAGAGAGAGAGAGAAGAGAGAGAGAGAGAGAGAGAGGTGGAGAGGAGAGACCGGAGGAGAGAGAGGGGGATCGGGGGGGGAGATCGTGGGGGGCAAGGCTTTATCTCATCCACTTTCCACCCTGAGAATACACAGCAGTCGCTGGATCGAGATCGAGAGATCGGTACAGACAGCTCCTGACGTACACTGGTCATCTGCTAGGCTGCAGATTTCATCCACTTCCAACTCTGTAAAATAATGGAACGGTGGCAGTGCAGAAACTGCTTCTCTACGATTTTATTATCCTCCTCCTTCTCAATAATCATCATCATCATCATACTCTCTCTCTCTCTCTCTCTCTATCTCTCTCTCTGTGTATGTGTGTGTCCCCCCCTCTCTCTCTCTCTGTCTCTGTCTCTCTCATTCTGTCTCTGTTTCGCTCTCTCTTTCTCTTTCTCTTTCTGTCTCTCTCTCTCTCTCCTCTCTTCTCTCTCTCTCTCTCTCTCTCTCTGAGCGCACCTTTACACAGATAGCAGAGGAATAGAAAGCTCAGGTTTGAACCTTCTACCCATTGTGCAGCATTAATCTTTGGTACTTTGAATCGTGAGAATCAGATGACAAGTCACTTTGAGTATAACTGATTAACTTTAGATCACTATTCTATTATTCAAAAAGAATATATATCAACGTTTATATAAAAGAATTATACATACAGTTCTTGCACATTTATGCGCACATATGCGTGATTATACACCTACTGACAATATCACAAACATGAGAAAGAGAGTGAGCGAGAGAGAGAGAAACAGATACACGGACAAAGACAGACAGACAGACAGACAGAGAGGGTTAGAGAGAGAGAGAGAGAGAGAGAGAGAGAGAGAGAGAGATAAAGACAGAGAGATAGAGAGACTGAACTGTTTATTTTATTCATATTGATGTATCACTATCACCATCAGTTAGTGGAAACAGTAAAAAAATAAAAAAAAGTCAGACATTGAACATTCATTCATTTGCACAACATATTCATACCATACAAACGACAGTGGTGTTACATTAACAAAATTTTAACACATTAATTGCTTAAAACAGATAATGTTTTTATATTGCATCAGAGTCAGAGATATGCAAATGCCTTTAGATACAGAGACCTAATGTATGAGTGCTTGTGTGAACAAACAAGTGAGAAGAGACGAGAGGAAGGGAGGAAAAGAAAGAAAGAGAGACAGACAGACAGGCAGACAGACAGACAGACAGACAGAAACTGGCCAAAGCACAGACAGACAGACACATAGAGACACAGTCAAAAGCTCAATGTCAGTTGCCCTTACTGCACAGGTCGTTGGGGTCGAGATCGTTACACACAGCACCTGACGTACATTTGTCATCTCCTAGCATGCAGATTTCACCCACCTCCAATCTGTGGAAAAAAAAAGAAAAAAAAAATTTGCACAGCTTTTCTATGTTCATGACTCTCTCTCTCTCTCTCCTCTCTCTCTCTCTCTCTGTGTCTCTCTCTCTCTCTCTCTCTCTTGGGGGCGTGGGGGGGGGGGAGGTAATAGAGTTCATTTTCCAATCCAGCTGTTTTCTTCTCCCGTTGTTTTTGTAAAAATAGTGTATTTCCAGGACTTGTGTTTTAAAGTTTGGGCATAGACTAGTAAATACTGAAAGGACGATACCTGAAGTGCCTCTGTAATTTCGAGGAAGATGGGGTAGATTTAACGGAATTTTCGTCTGCTTCATGTGGCAAAGAGTGCCGAAAAGATTTCGATTGCCGACATTGAAGCTACGTGCGTGTGCAGGCGGTGTCATGGTAGGTTTGTTGCTGTCTCAGATATTTTTTTTTACTGCAACCTGTTGGCGCTGTGTGGAGATGTAGAACGAAACCCTGGACTACCCAAGAAGGACCTCCACCAGGCACAGTTGATGACCAAAACTGCAGATGAAAGCTCCGAACGAAGGCATAGAGGGAGCAGCGCCAGTGACCGTTCCGTATCTAGCTTTAAAGAGGTATTCGCAAGCATAGCTCGGCTACAGTCCAATATCGACAGCAAGATGGCCAAACAAGAAGCTAACTTGGACATGAAGTTAACCAAGCTGAACGCCAGCATCAACACGAAACTGGAGAGTGTACAGGAGGAGGAGAGTGCTGTCTGTACTGCCATGAGAGAGGAGATCAAAGAGATACGTGAAGAGGTGCAGAAGCTGCAGACCCAGAATGACAGCCTGAAATTCCAAAATGATGATTTAAGGAAAGAGAACCAGGACCTGAAATCGCGCCTTCGTGACGTGGGCCTGAAGCTGGATGACCTGGGAGTGTCGGTCCAGAAGGAACAACCTGTGTTCTATGGACTGCCCCGACCCACCGCTGAGACAAACCAGGGCTGTGAGACAACTATGCAGAAGTTCTTTGAAAGACAAGGTGAAGCTGCCAGAGTCTTTCTCCTTTGACAGAGTGCACAGACTGAATAACAGACCTGATACATCAGTCATCGCCAGGTGCACCTTCTACAAGGCGAAGACTACCATCCTGAAGTCAAAGGGAAAGCTCCGTGGTACCAATGTATTCATCGGGGAGGACTTTTCCCAGAGAATGAGGACAACTAGAAAGGCCCTCACACCCCATCTGAAAAAAGGGAAAGAGGGAAAGGGAAGAGGGCGGCCGTGATTTTTTATTACCTCAACTGAAGGGAAGAAGTTTATGCTAAATGACAGTGGCACCGGAATCAAAGAGAGGGGGGAGAAAGGGTTCAGAAATAGAGGCGTGGCCGGTCTTCTGGGCAAAGAAAGGTTTCGGGGGGGGGGGGGGGGGGGGTATATTTATGTAGGGGAGAAAAAAACCCCAGTGAAGCACCTATTAGAAGGCTTTTTCCCGTAATATGTTGTTGACATCTGCGATTGTTGCATGAACCTCGTGCGAAACCTTTCCAGTGAACTCGGTAGCATTGCTGTCAATCTGAATGAGGAGAGAGAAGGCAGTGGAAGAAGAAGACAGACAGACAGACAGACAGTGGTTGAGAGAGGAGAGACAGAGAAGAGAGAGTGAAAGATATAGAGAGACAGAAACAAAGAGACAGAGAGAAACTGAACTGTTTATTCATATTGATGTATCACCATCAGTTAATGAAACAGTGAAATTAAACAAGTCAGATATTGAACATTCTTTCATTTGCACAACATATATACACCGTAAAATAGAACAGACATCCTACATAAACATACTTCAAAACATTATTTACTTAACACAATGTTTTGACATTCCACCTGAGTCAGATATATGCAAATGCCTTTAGGTACAGAGACCTAACGCACCAATGCCTATGTGAGCAAGCAAGTTAGAAGAGAGGGGGGGGGGGGGGGAGCGAGTGAAAGGGAGAGAGAGGCAAGAGAGAGAGAAAAAGAGACAGGCAGACAGACAGTGACTGGCCAACAGACTGACAGACAGACACATAGACACATAGAGACACAGTCAAAAGCTCTGTGTCAGTTGCCCTTACTGCACGTCCATGGGGTCGAGATCGGTACAGACAGCGCCTGACGTACATTCGCCATCTCCTAGCACGCAGATTTCATCCACTTCCAATTCTGTGGAAAAAAGAACAAAATCAATAATTTGTCACCGTTTTTTCTATGTTCATGACTCTCTCTCTTTCTCTCTCTCTCTCTCTCTCTCTCTCTCTCTCTCTCTCTCTCTCTCTCCATATGGGGCGTGAGCTGGTGTTTCTGTTTGTGAAGTCGCACTTCCACCTCTCTGTGATATAAACAGCGTATTCTGTTGAGTCAAGAACGACTTTAAGTCACCAGATTTGTTTAAGTGACACTGTAAAGGACGATGCCTTCTGGTGCCACCGATTTCAGGCCGACATGTGGTTGTTTTCTGCCGGTATTTCAATCATTTATGGCAAAAACGAGCAAGGCGGAAAGTTGAAATGCGGGTCGCCATGCTTCGATTGAAGTGCGGAGCAGACGGTGCAGTGTTGGGCTTGCTCCTCTCCTACTTGTTCTGGGGGAGTTTACTTCTCCAGTGCGGTGATGTTGAGAGCAACCCCGGACCCCAACACATCGCAGACGAGACAGACCCGACTGACCCAGCCGACCTAGCCTGGAGAGGCCTGGTCATCCACACGACGGAGCATCCAACCAGCCAGGGGAGACTTGTCGCTTCACGACGTCATGAGCAAGCTGAACTCCATGGAAAGAAAATTTGACGGGAAGCTTGACGACGTGAGGCAGGGCATGCACGCCCTACGGGAGGACTATGCTGCCATGCAGGGGGAGCTGCGGGGCTTACGGGAGGAAGTCAACAATCTGCGGAAGGAAAACCAGGACCTTACAAGGAAAATGGAAGATCTAGAAAAGAAGACTGACGACCTCGAAGGGAGATCCAAAAGAAACAATCTCATTTTCTATGGATTGCCTCGGGCAGAAAATGAGACCTCTGCGGATTGTGAAAATGTGCTTAGGGACTTGGTCACAGATAAATTAGAATTGTCTGAAGAGGTTAGAGTTTGATAGGGTCCATAGACTGAGCAACCAGCCGGATTCTCCCATGATTGCGCGATGCGTATTCTACAAACAAAAAATTAATGTGCTTAAAGCGAAACGCAAACTGAAAGGAAGTAACGTTTTCATTGGCGAGGATTTCTCTGCCAGAGTGCGTGACCTTAGGAAGAAGTTGACACCGCACCTGAAAAAAGCAAGAAGTGACGGTAAACGTGCTATTTAATTTTCAATTACCTCCTGATCGACGGCAAGCGGTACACGTTGGGCGCGGAAGACAGACTGGTGGAAATAAGATAGGGACTCGGCCGGTCCACAAATGTGCCCAGTGATGTGTCCGTGTTAGTGAAGGGAACCAACAGCAAGCCAACACCGGTTGTGTCCACCGTGTGCTGTAAATCTCAGCCACATGAAACTGACCGTCAGGCTGTGCATTGTGAAGAGAACTCAGAAATACCACTGCTAGCTGGGTGTGCTAATAACACAGATGTTGATGTATCTTCCACAGATGTACAATTTATGACCACATCCATTGGAAATGAAAAATCGTATAGTTCTGATGTTTGTAATAAAGTAAGAAAATTTTCATTTCTTCATTGGAATATTAACGGATTGCTTACCAAAATGTGTAGTAACGATTTTATTTCTTATGTTTCTGGTTTTGACTTTGTATGTTTTTTGTCGAAACGTTTGTTGAAGTTTTTCAATCGCCTGTGTTCTCTGGCCACACGGTCTACTGTAAGCCAGCATTAAAGCTCACTGCACGTGGCAGGCGTTCCGGTGGGCTGGTCTGCCTCTCGTGAAAAATGAACTCTGTCCTTATTTGAAAGTAGTCGATGTTGTATCGGATTTATTCTTTGCCTTTATCATTGATAAGTACTTGTTTGGCACAATAAAACATGTCATGTATGTGTGTGCGTATATTCCTCCGGAAGACTCACCATATGATTCGTATTTTGATAGGGAAAATGGAGTTTCTTAGCTGGAAGAATTTTTGTGTGATTGTTTACTTTTGTTTAAAGATGACGTTTTTGTAATAGTGAGTGGTGACTTGAATAGCAGAGTGTCGATTTTTCTTGTGTGTTTGATGAAAATGGGTCTGGATATGATAATCGGTATAAAAGTGGACCACTGCCTGTTCGAAGTTCTGAGGATTCTGTTTTGAATAATTATGAAAAAACTGCTGCTCAATATGTGTACTGCTTTAAAACTGTGTATTCTAAACGGTGTGTGTAAGGGCGATCTTGAAGGTCGCTACACATACATATCTGACAGCGGTAGCAGTGTGAATGATATTTTTTGATGTCTTTTGATTTGTTCTCCATTATGTTAGGTAGTTGTTGCGAGTTGTATGTGTCTGAGAAAATTGAATCAGACCACATGCCTTTAGAATTTAGTATCACTAGCCTGTGTGTCATAAATATGACTCTTCTCAAAGTAACCATAGGCGCTTTACAGTTGAATTTGTTGTATGGAATGAAGATCATGTTGATTTGTTTAAAAATTTAATTCTTTCTAACGAAAAGCAAGTGCGTATGCAAGAAGCTGTAAGGCTGGTTGATATTAACATCGAGGAAGCACTAAACGTTTTCAATTGTTGTGTGAAAGACGCTGCAGAATGTATGAAGAAAGAGATTAGTGTTGGAAAATATTCAAAAGAAGATGACTGGTATGATACGGAATGCCTAGCTAGTAAAAGAAATGTTCGTAATTTATTAAACAGATTTCGACGCTCTTTATCCCAGCCGTCTCGTGAGTCTTACTGCAAAGCAAGACGAGAATATAAACATCTGTTAAAGAGAAAGGAGAGAAGAAACAATATAACGATGCTTTGTTGACAGAACTACTCCAATCTGTAAACAGTCAGAAGGATTTTGGGGATTGTGTTCAAAATTTCAGGAAAGAGAAGACAACCCTTAAATGATATAAGTCTTGAAACATGGTTTCGTCATTTTAGGGATTTGCTCGAAGGAAAAGCTGACTCTAGTGATGGCCTGGTTAATGTAATTTACGTAAATGACTCTGAATATGGTGATGACAGTCTAAGCCGTCCCATTTCTAAAGAAGAAGTTTTAGTAGTTCTCAGAAAGTTAAAACATCGGAAAGCTGCTGGCCCAGACGAAATTATAGGTGAAATAATAAAAACTGCATGCGAATCAAACTATTTCTAGATTTTTTGGTTACATTCTTTAATTCCTTGTTTGATCAAGGGATATATCCTAGGTCTTGGTCAGAATCCATTGTTATTCCATTGTATAAAAAAGGAGATGCAAATGATCCAAATAACTATAGAGGTATATCTTTGTGTAATGTCTGCAGTAAATTATACAGTGCTATTATTAACAGGCGATTACAGGAGTGGGTAGAAGAAAATAACATCACAGGAGAATATCAGGCCGGGTTTAAGAAAAACTACTCTACTGTTGATCATATGTTCACACTGATGGCATTTATCCAAAAACAGTTTTGTTTAAATCGTAAATTATATATGTTGCTTTTATTGATTTTGAGAAGGCTTTTGATTCAGTTAACAGGACGTTATTATGGCCTGTACTGTTGAAAAAAACGGTATTCATGGGAAACTTTATAAATGTGTTTTAAGTATGTATGAATGTGTAAAGGCAAGAGTGCGATCTGGTGCAGCGTTTAACAGACTACATTAAATGTACATCTGGTGTGAAACAGGGTGATGTTTGCAGCCCTGTTTTGTTTCCTTATTTATTAATGAACTGACTCAGGAAATGACACAACGTGGAAGGCACGGTGCAACTTTCATAAATGACGTTCTAGAAATTTTCATTCTCCTCTTGGCTGATGACGTGGTCTTGTTATCAGAAACAGTGATTGGATTACAGACTCAGTTAAATATTTTACAAGGAGTTGCTGCTTCATTACAGTTAAAAGTCAACATGGCAAAAAGCAATATAATTGTATTTAGGAAGGGAGGATATCTTGCGGCGAGAGAAAGATGGACATACAATGGATCCTTAATGCCTGTTGTTAATGTATATAAATATCTTGGTATCTACTTCTCCACGCGTTTGAGCTTTGCATTTGCTTGCAAGGATTTAGCTAGTAGGGCAAAAAAGTGCATTATTGTGTCTTATGAAAAAAACTGTCATTGCTAAATAACGATTCCCTTACTTTGTTTTTGAAACTATTTGATTGCCAAATTCAACCAGTGATACAGTATGGGGCTGAAATATGGGGCCTTGATGCTGCTGCTGTGCACTGTGAAAAAATCCATCTTTTTGCTCTAAAGAAGTTTCTGGGGGTATCGTTGCAAACGCCGAATGATTTGGTATATGGCGAAACGTCTAGATATCCCATGTATTTGAATTCGGTGTTGTGAAATGTGTACGATATTGGTTAAAAATTGTTCAGATGGAGGATCACAGATTGCCACTCAAAGCGTATAGAATGTTGTTAGACTTGGATAATAGAGGAAAGAAAAACTGGGTGACAAATGTGCGGGTGAAATTGTATGCGTATGGTTTCGGTTTTTGTATGGATGAAACCAGGTGTTGGTGGTGATATGAATGTTTTTATTCGGGTATTCCGAGAAAGATTAATTGATTGTAGTTGGAAAAATTGGAATTCACATGTGCAGAACAGTACCAGATTTGATTTTTATAGAGCGTTTAGTCATTTACGCTGTATACCTGTTTATATGTCAATGAAAATAGACAAACATATAAAACGTATCATGACTAAGTTCAGATTTGGTGTGTCTGATATTGCTTCTCATTATTTTCGCTACAGGCAGTCACGTGATAGAAGTCTGATTTGTCCATTGTGTCGAAATTCGAAAGAAGATGAAATCCATTTTGTATTAACTTGTCCAGTATTACAAGACCTCAGAGATGAATTCCTACCACAAAAATATTTCAAGAATCCTTGTTTTTTCAAATTAGTCTTGTTAATGTCATCACCAAATGAGAGTACTGTTAAGCAGTTAGCTATTTATCTATATAAAGCGTTCCAGAGACGAAGTATTTATGTAACATGATCAAGTCAGTGACAGTCTGCGACATGAATCATAATGTATATCCCCCATTCTAAGGGGCTAAGGCCTTTATGAATAAACTATTTGAGTCTTGAGTCTCTCTCCATATGTGTACACAACTGTTCTATATAAAAAAAAAATCTTTTTATTGTCATTACCAAAGAGGTCTTTTGACAAGGGGGGGGAGAGGTAACAGAACAAAAAACATTTCCCTCTTCCTTTCCTGCAAAACAAATAGTACATTTTCATTCCTAGTGTATCAAATCCAAAGTTAACAAAAACAAATAAATTCGTAACATTTCGTTATGTCTCACCTCACGCACAGGAGTAATGCAGTAAGTTAAACACACACACACACACACACACACACACACACACACACACACACACACACACACACACACACACCTTAAGACTGACTCGACCATCCACTCAATCAAATGATGACATTGTATTTTACCGATCTCTTCAACTTGAAAAAAAAAAAAAAAAAAAAAAAAAAAGACTGACTTCGACCATCCACTCAAATGAATGATGTCATTGTATTTACTGATCTCTTCCACATGCGATGAATGATAATATTCATTCAGATATCTCTTATAATGTATTATCTTAAACTTCACTATCCTTCATCTGCCTAATTTTCAATGCTTCCGCGATGAATTTCGCAACTGATTTAATTACAAGTTCATCATCTGATGATAA
>JADBJO010002423.1:159369-164369 GCA_016801955.1 Conus betulinus
ATTTGAGGGCAGAAGGTCATATGCATGCAGATCTGAGAATGAAGCTGATCCTGAGAGGGGCCCATGTGCCAAATGTCATTCCAAGTGAGACTTCTTTGGAGTGCATTCTCCCACGTTGTCCATTGCCCTTGCTGGCTCTGCTGGTCTGCTTTTTTGGGGTCTTTTTTTGGTCTTCTTCTTTTTCTCATCTCCTGAATCATCATGTCTCTTTTTGGCTTTTCCTTTGGCCTTTGACCACCATTCAGTTTTGGTCATTCCCAGTCCTTGTCTGTTGGTCTGTGTGTGTCCTGTTATTTCTCTGATCTTGAGACTTTTCTTTTGCAGATCCATCATCGCCTCTTGAACTTTCCATTTTCTGCCTGTCTTCAGCTGGGGCTTGATTGCTTCTACCACCTTGTCTCCTGAGTCCTCCAGCATGCTTTGAAGTCTGATCTTCCCTGCTTTGTATTCCTCCAGGATGGATTTCAGTGGTAGTTTCAGCTTTACTTGGCGACAGTACAGCGCTATGTCAGTCAGACAGGGTGGGACACCAAGCCATTTCCTTGTGAACTTGTTTTATTTTGGATTCCATTGCCTTCACTATGCTGGTGCAGATGTCGTATATCATCAGAGGCCATAGGAGCTTTGGTATCAGCATGAACTGCAGACACCAGACCTTGTATTTGCCAGGGAGCCCACACTGGTCAATGGTCTCCAAGCTTTCTTCCGACACATCTGTTTGGTTTCTTTTGCTCTTTCTGTCTTTCAGCGTATCATCATACCATCTTCCAAGGCTCTTGACTCGCTCTTCTGAAACTGTTGGAATGGCCTGGTTGGCAACACTGAAGACCACAGATTCGGCCACTTTTTTTCCTTTCCTCAGTGAGAGATTCCGTGATTTCTTTGGCTTGAACTTCATTCTGGATGAGGCAACTATGTCATCCAGCCTCTCCAGCACATGACGTGTCTCGTCTTCTCTGGATGAAATCACTGTAGTGTCATCCATGAAGGCCTTGAGAGGGGGCCAAAGGAACCTTCAGAAACAGCAGAAAGGAACATTCCATACGGCTGTCATCGTGAGGCAGTAAACAGTTTGGCTCGGTGGGGAAGTGGAGTTTTCGGTCGGTGGATACAACCCTGACGGCTATGACATCCGGAATGTCGAAAGCATGTCATTGCCGTCAGGATTCATCTCCTCCCCGCCAAGCTGTTACCTTTGCTTCTTTCCTCACAAACAATGTCGAACAACAAATACATTCTTGTTAACATTCGTTAACTTGAAATCGTACTGCGCGTAATTCCTTGTCTGAAAAAAAAAAGAAGAAAACCTGCTTGCCATTGTCCAACTCTGCTGCGAGTGAATGGAATATCCTCTGCTAGCGCACACGGTTTGTTGCAATGGCTACGTGTGTCAGTGTCTTATAGTTAGGCCAAAGTATCTTTGCGTACCATCTCTGCATTCACTGAGCATGTTTCATATTACTGGTGCTCGAATTACAATGTCTGAAGCGCATGGTAATCTACTGCACTAATGCTTAGCAAGCACGGTCCGAGTTAGTCGTATTGTAAACTACAAGCAGTTGCCAGTCGCATCCTCTGCTGCTGTAACGAAGAAGAAAGGATTTCATCTCACTTAATTATGTCACACTTTGTCACGGCAGAAGAAGCTGAACCCTGAAAATTATGACATCACATTCAACCCTGTCTATGAATCTGTTACATTCATCTTCTGACGGTATCACTACAAGGTCATTCATGTGGTCTAATATGACAGTTACATGTCTTTATTTCTCAGCCACAGCATAGGATATACGGTGGGCTTTAAACTTCACATTACAAGACAGCAAATGTACTCTGCCTCAAAGCAGAACATGGAATGTTGTTATTCCTCCAAAATCAACTATCTGAAAAAAAAAGAAAAGAAAAAACGAAGAGCTCATCCCCAGATATGAAATCTCTCTGGAAGCAAAACACATCACCAATATGAAAACGCCATGTTCAATGCGTGTACAGTGACCAAAGGCTCAAAAATATTTTTTGTTCGGGTATTGTTCAACATTATTTTTTTTTTATCCGTGTGGATTCACTGACCAATTTTCATATTATTGATGCATCGTCAAAATTTGCCTTCGTTTACTTAATATTTTAAATGGTTAGTTAGTTCGTTCGTTAGTTCGTTCGTTCGTTAGTTCGTTCGTTCGTTCGTTCGTTAGTCAGTGAGTTAGTCAGTCAGTCAGTCAGTCAGTCAGTCAATTAGCTAGTTAGTTATTCAGTTGGTTTGTTATTCATTTTGTACCTATTTATTTACATAATTATCCTATACCTATTTATCTTTATTTCATTTTATTTTTCTTTTTTATTCTGTCACTCATTTATTAATTATCCATTCGTTCATTCATTCAGTGTTTACGACCATCGAAACTCGGTGGCATTCGTCATCTAGGTTTCAAACCCATTTGACGCATTCATACAAACATGCTATGAGGGCAAATTCAAAAGTACATGCCTCTTTGCTATGCTCTTAGTGATGCCGGATTTGGCACGAAAGTGGGTTGTTCTTGTAATAGGTTCACTAGGCATAGTTTCGTAAAGAGTGGTTTCAGGACTTTCAATGTTAGGACTGCCCATAACAAAATGTAAACAACTCGCAAAATACTTGAGCATGTCTGTCATGATTGGGTCTAGGCGTGTTTGGTCAAGGCGGAATCACCTCATGAACCAGCATTGAAACTGACAGATGTTGACTTTCAAACTGTGCTTTAAAAATAGTATCAGCTGACTAAAGCACTGACAGACAAAGACTGGAGCCAGCCGGAGAGAGAAAGGACGTGGGGACAGAGAGATAAAGGGGGGGGGGGGGGGGGGGGGGGAGAGAGAGAGAGAGAGAGAGAGAGAGAGAGAGAGAGAGAGAGAGAGAATGTGAAAGATAACGTTTATTGATGCGCCTGCAATCTGGACTACTGTGCATTGTTGTTGATTTGACAAGCATGCATGTAAGTGTGTATATCTTTATTTTTTTATTTACATGCTTACGTCAGACGCTACTATGTACTGTTCCAGTAAACAGTACACAGTGTGTGTGTGTGTGTGTGTGTGTGTGTGTGTGTGTGTGTGTGTGTGTGTGTGTGTGTGTGTGTGTGTACAGACAAGCAGGCAAACACATACATACATACATACATACGTACATACATACATACATACATACATACATACATACATACATACATACATACATACATACAAACACATACATACATACATACAAACACATACATACATACATAATCTCGGTGTGTATTTGTGTGCGTGCGTGCGTGCGTCCGTGCGAGCGTGCGTGCATGTGCGTGCGTGCGTGCGTGCGTGCGTGCGTGCGTGCGTGCGTGCGTGCGTGTGTGTGTGTGTGTGTGTGTGTGTGTGTGTGTGTGTGTGCAGACAGACAGGCAGACAAACATACATACATACATACATGCATACATACATACATACATACATACATGCATACATACATACATACCATACATACATACATACATACATACATGCATACATACATAATTTCGGTGTGTGTGTGTGTGTGTGTGTGTGTGTGTGTGTGTGTGTGTGTGTGTGTACAGAAGAGACACAGAGAGGGAGGGAGCGAACAGACAGACAGACCGACAGACAGGCAGACAGACAGACATAAGAAGGAGAAGAAGAGCAACAATAATGTCAACAATAACAACAACAGCAACAACAACAACGACAACAACAACAACACAACAACAACAAGAATTACATGTACGATTTTGTTTCTGCATATGTGTCATGTGATTTGTTAAAATGTGATAAACTATAATTGTTGTCAAGAATTTTTGGACGCAAATCTAATACGCATAATGAGTAAAACACATTACTGTTTTTTTGTTTTTTTTAAGGAGCAGTACCTCAAATTTTGCTTCGTTCATACTGACTGTAGACAGCACACCACTGGGGCGGACCCAAGAATGTTCAACCATCATAGCAGCAAATCAAATATTCCGATTCTGTTTTTTTTTTTTTTTTTTTTTTCTGCTGTGAGCAGAACAAGACTCACACTACATGACATCTTATGACGGTGTTCGTCTGTTTTTTCCCACAGCAGATCAACTTGAAGAACTCCTGTCTGAACCTCCTCCCAGTCAGACAGTACAGGTAGAAGTTCACCGCACTGTTACAGTCAGCTAACAGAAGGCTTACGGTGTAGAACATGTGAACTTTGGCGTATTCATAACCACTGACCTGGTTGTACTCTCGGGCAAAATATGAAAGGATGTAATTGATGGAAACTGGCAAGGTCAGAACGATAAAGGTCACAGATACTACAACCACTGTCACGGTCACAGAGTTTGCTGCTTTTTTCACGTGCCATAATCTGTTCCCAGTTCCCTTGGCTTAATTGACTGCGAGCTTCCTTCACTGAGGTTGATAACTTCCAAACCAAGATGCTGTTACCAATCACGAGACAGATAAACGGGGGAGGAGGGAGTACATACCAAGTTCAATGTAAATGAACACGTCAAAAAACAAACTGAATATAATTATCTGACTCCATCACGCACTGGAAGCTGATACTACTGTCAGAAGAAACCAGATCAAAGCCGAAGAGATAATGAGCGTAAAGAGCAGCGTAGAACAGAGCAATTCCCAGGAGCAGACCAAGGACTGTAGGACGAGTGCACATCACGCTGACACGATGTGGCCACACCACAGACATGGCTCTGTGCAGGGTCAGACACACCAGATACCAACAACTGATCGTCCCCGACCCTGTAGACAACCAAACTAGAATTTTACAGAAAGGTCTGTTGAGATCTTGCAAAAAGTAATGGAACGTGATATGTAGCCATTCTTGGAACGACCACGAAAACAGAGAAAGGAGATCCATAACAGCCATGCCAGTGAAGTAATAATGGATAATGGATTCGGATGACGTCATTCTTTGCATGATGACGATAGTCATGACATTTCCGAAGGTTCCCAGAAGAATGATAAAGGGAGAACAT
>JADBJO010002423.1:169369-181869 GCA_016801955.1 Conus betulinus
CCCTCCTTCCACTAGACGTCAGCAGCAGCGCTGAAATTCCGGCCGATGTACGGATTATGGCATGTTTTAAAATATTTTGCGACCTGTCCTTGATAATTGATGACGTTATGTCTGGCAAGTCCGAAAGGAAGAAATCAATTACTTTTGGATGAACATATTTTCAACACGCATAGAGGTTCTGTATCAGGATGGCGCACGTATAAATCACGTAAGCAAAACAGGCGAAACATTTTTTTTTTTAAATCAGTGTGACGACCATTTTGAATTTATAGCATGTGGACAAACGGATTCAGAAAGAGTGCTTACCTTTAATGGTTGCATTTATAGTGCATTTTATTATAGGATACTATCCCTTTTTGACAGGATAAAATAAAGATTGACAAATCTTAAATAAATGTTAGCGAACCGCCAAGAGAAACGTGGACAAACGAGTCACAAGACCAAACACGACGCGTTTCGACCTCTTAGGTCTTCTTCAGGCAAGACACAAACAAATAGGACAATGAAAATGAACGAGTTTTTTTTCATTTTCACAGAGCTTGTCATGTTTATTTGTGTCCTGCCTGGAGAAGACGTAAGAGGTCGAAACACGTCGTGTTTTGTCTTGTGACTCGTTTGTCCACGTTTCTCTTGGCGGTTCTCCAACATGTATTTAAGATTTGTTTCGATTCCCTGCGGTCGTCTCACTTTGCAACTAGATCTATAAAAAAAAAAAAAAAATGACACCAAGATCAGCAACCATTGAACACAGATTGTTTTCTACCACAATCGCCTACGCGCATCAGTTATTTTCTGTGATATGTATACCTAACAGCAAACAAGAGTGTTAGTTCCCATCAGCCACAGAATGGCAATTGTACGCACTCTGTAGGATTTTCCGTAAGCAGGATGTGTGTAAATCACTAACGACGGTCTTTCATTTTGTAGAGCTTTACAAGGGAACCGCAAGCACACAGAAAAGTAACCAGCACAGCCACTTATAATAATGATAATAATAATAATAATAATGATAATAATTTGGTATTAACAAAGCGCAAAATCTTAATAAAATCAACTCGAAGCGCAATCTCTCTCTCTCTCTCTCTCTCTCTCTCTCTCTCACACACACACACACACACACACACACACACACACACACACACTTTGCTAGCAGAGTAGCAGACGGTAATCGCGAAGGCACGGTCACATGCCATAATGAAAGCGGCCTCTCGTTTCAGTCAACAGCGACTGTGAACTTGGTCTGACCTCAAAAGCGAGGGCGAGATACTCACGTGAAAACATTCCCAAATGTTTTTAAGCCATTTAAAACAGATTTTTGTTTTCTTAAGTACGAACGCTCCTGTACGTGCGCGTCAGAGATAATAGAACACTTCAGCAGCGCATCTGTAGGTGCGCGCGGTGACACCGGAGCAATCGCCAGCGTTCATATAGATGTATGCAGTCGGGAAACTGTTGAGCGTCTTTGCTTGTCTTTGATAATATCAAGACTCAAGCCTTAAGTTTATATAGAGTCATTGAAGGTGGTAACACCGTTCATCGTTTCACTGGATTGCCAGACTAATGCATACTGAATGGCAGTGCACATCACCGACATCAAGAATCTACCAGAAACTGTCACTAAATGATTTGGTTGCATTGCAAAAGGGTTATAAGGGTTATATTTGAACGCCCCCCACCCCCGCCCCCACCCCCCTCCCTTCAAGATTCTATGCCATGATTTAAGATCAGGCTTTTGAGCAAAACTCCCTTATGAAAGGAGCTGACATGTTGTTGGTTTTATAGAAAATCCAGCAGCATTCCAGAGCTGGTTTTATTCAGCATGGCAAAGGATGCAGAAGGAATTTGAAAACAAGAGAACAGGAAATCCCAATGGTCATGAAGGAAGATTAGCAGTGCAAAAAGACTTTCAAACAACACATCGATTAATTAGAATGCGCTCTAAAAGTCGATGAGAAGCCTATGTATCTGATGCTTGTATGGAGGAGCTCCTTCTTCTTGAACATTTTAAATGTTCTTCCACATGCTGTGGTTCAGGCTGTCGAAACAATCCAGATATTTGGCCAGGGGCAGAACTAAACCTGCAGGTATCTGTTCTGGAATAGGAAACAAAATCCATTCGTGATTCTAACAAGACGTTCACTTGACTGTTCAAGTGTCCTGCAAAGAATATGTAGGTTGAGAGAACGAAAGAATTGAAATCTGACTTCAGCCTTTTTTTTCACATCTATGTACCAGGGATGCCAAGATTGTGATCCTGTACAAAAACAAGGGCGAGAGGAGTAACTGCAATAACTACAGAGGCATCTCTTTTCTTAGCATCATCGGCAAAGTCTATGATCAGGTCCTCCTGAACCGCCTGCAGAAGCTGGCCGAACGTGTCTACCCAGAATCACAGTCTGGCTTTTGACCAGAGAGGTCCACGGTTGACATGGTCTTCCTCCCTTCACCAGCTCCAGGCCAACTGCAGACAGCAGCGAATGCCCGTGTGTGTCGCATTCATCGACCTCACCAAGGCCTTTGACCTAGTCAGCAGAGATGGTCTTTTCAAGGCTGTCCGAAATATCGACTGCCCCCACCCCCATCCCCAAGCTGCACAGCTTAATTGATTCCCGTCACATCAAGCTTTTCAATCTCGCCCACCTAAGAGCAAGGACAAAGGTCCGTGAAACCTTCATCAGAGATATGCAGTTTGCCGATGATGCCGCTGTTGCGACCCACACCCAGCAGGAATTGCGGTCGCTGGTGGACCCGTTTGTCTCAGGCCTGCAAAGGCTTTGGTCTGACCATCAGCCTAAAGAAGACAATTTCCTTGGTCAAGCCACGTCATCACCACCGACCATCGCCAATGATGACTATGAGCTTGATGCCATCCATCAATTCACTTACCTTTGGGCCCATCATCGCTGATAACCTCCCCATTGACAAAGGGGATCAGGCTTTTTCACGATCGACAAGAGGATTGGGAAGGCAGCCACCATACCTGCTTGCCTCACACAAAGAGTTTGGACACATCCCAAGTTGACCACAAAGACAAATATGGCCGTGTATAATGACTGCGTTCTCAGCACCTTGCTGTATGGCCATGAGACATGGACCACGCATGCTCCCCAGGAGAACAGGCTCAATTCCTCCCACCTCAGAAGCCTCTGGCGTCTACTCGCCATCTTCTGGCAAGATAGGGTGACCAACACCCAAGTCCTGTTTCCCGCTGGCCTGCCTATCATGTACACCCTGCTGATACAGCGCCGGCTGCGTTGGCTGGGACACGCTCGCCGCACTGAGGATGGTCGTATCCCAAATTACGTCATCTGTGGAGAGCTTGCTGCAGGGCAGATAAGCATTGGCCGCTCACAGCTGAGATATAAAGACGTTTGCAAAAGAGACATAAAGGCGCTTGAGATCAACACTGAATCCCGGGAGGACCTCGCAGCTGAGCGCAACAGCAGGAGAAGCAATCTCATGAAACAGCTGCAGATCGGCGAAGACAAACTGACAGGTGCGTCGGCAGAAAAGTGAGATGTGACCGCTGCGACAGACTGCCACTCTCGCATCGGTCTCTACAGCCACAGACGACACAGACAGCCCATACAGCTACGACCGACGGAGGTCTGCAATGTATCATGGCCCAAATTGTTAAATCTAATCTGGGTGTTTCCTTACAGCATGAAAACCATGAGTATCTTCCTTCAATCAGACAATTGCAATCTGCAAATAGTATCAAAAGTGTCTTGATTCTCCACTCAATAAAAAACAGCTGTACAAGCAGCAGCTTCAGTATATGTTGCTTTTCCTAAGACTACTGAGCTTAATGAAATGAACCTTAAGGGCAATGAAGACATTGAAATTCTGGAGGTTGATCCTATCTCTTGAGTTCCTAGACTAGCATCTCCGAATCACGAGACAAGTTTCCAAAATCAATTGATTCTAGGCCACCACATCATCATGGTGCAATTGCAGTAGATGGTACAGCTCTTCTCTACTTCCTTTCACCACGAGGCAATTTGCCATCGATTTTACAAACATGATTTTTTTTGCCATCTAAAATACAGCGGCAAAGCACAGACAGTACAGACATCGTATGGGAAACATACAGTTAAAAGTTTGAAAGAATCCACAAAAAAAAGGATTGGGAAAAGAAGATTTATTGATGAAAGGTTGACTCTCAAACCAGAATCACAAGTACTTCCAATCCCTATCTAAGACCCAGCACGGATTTCCCTCAGGTTAGAGTAATTATATTGACATTGTACACATAATTCAATTAAAAAGCAAACAAATCAACAAGCAAAAGAGTTAAACTTTAGAGACAGAGAGCTTTACAACCAGAAAACACATTCTCTTAACATTTCTTGCTCACATACTCATGCTTCGTTTGGAAGCCATTCACATCGAAAATTGCCTTCAAACTCCCTTTGCTCAGAAGTACTTCAAGTGATACGTCGCCATTCTGTACAGGCCTGAGACGCAGGTTATGTGAACATAAAGATCATTTCTAACCCCATGAAAAGGCAACATTGACTTTGACCATCCGTGGTGTGCCATTGGCCCTCTGACTCATCTTAACACGATGGACCATCGTTTATGTGGAGCATGGTCTGTAATCCTTTTCTGCAGAAAGCTCAGACAGGATACAGGAGATTTTTGTCCCCGCCCATTTGGCTAAACTACGACATAACTTCGACATCTGGATTTCTTCCTTCAGCGTCACACAAGGTTTCAATGAACTGTCGCCAAGCAGCGATTTCAGTCTAATTTAAAGGATTTAGTTCTGTTTCATCAGAAGGTGACTTCTGTCAGTATGAAGATGAAGTGTGGTGTTTAAATCTACAGAGAGGCTCGTCTTCAAACATCCGCAGCGAGAAAAGACGATCACTCGCTGATATTCTTTTCGATTTTGCTTGACGAGACTGTGGTTGACCTTATTTAGGTAAGTTCCTGTCGTCTCTGGTGTTCCTCAACCATACCTCTACCAGGCTGTTGGTTTGGTTACCATCATAACACTACAAAAGAGTACAAGATGGAGGGAGGGGGGGGGTGGGGCTTGAAGCCATTATCAACAGTATTGGTTCCTGTTCTTAATACAAACGAGGGAGAAAAAAGGTCTACTTTCTCAAGAGACCAATGATTCAGATATAGTGTACTGTGCAGTTGAGGTACTATGGAATATACTTTATCAGATGGAAATGATTCAGTTACAGTGTACTGTGCAATTGAGGTACTATGGAAAATACTTTAGTAGATGGAACTGATTCAGATATAGTGTACTGTGCAATTGAGGTACTATGGAATATACTTTATCAGATGGAAATGATTCAGTTTACAGTGTACTGTGCAATTGAGGTACTATGGAAAATACTTTAGTAGATGGAACTGATTCAGATATAGTGTACTGTGCAATTGAGGTACTATGGAATATACTTTATCAGATGGAAATGACTCAGATATAGTGTACTGTGGAACTGATTCAGATATAGTGTACTGCGCAATTCAGGTACTATGGAATATACTTTATCAGATGGAAATGATTCAGATATAGTGTACTGTGGAAATGATTCGATATAGTGTACTGTGCAATTGAGGTACTATGGAATGTTCTTTATCAGATGGAACATATTACCGTCTCGTTCACGAAGCTCGTTCTGTCACCTTACACACATTTGTTCCACACTCTGACGGTTTGTCTGTCGTGTGTACTGCCCATCATAGCAGTGTAGCTGGCCATGATGGTATGAGCAGGACTTGACAAGCGGTCTTCATGACTGTGACGTGTGCTTTGATATGAAGGGTAGAGGGTTATTTTCGCCTTGATATGAAGGTAGGAGGGTTATTTTCGCCTTGATTTGAAGGTAGGAGGTTATATTCGCCTTGATATGAAGGTAGGAGGGTTATTTTCGTCTTGATATGAAGGTAGGGTTTTTTTTTTTTCGCCTTGATATGAAGTTAGGAGGGTTATTTTCGCCTTGATATGAAGGTAGGAGGTTATTTTCGCCTTGATATGAAGTTAGGAGGGTTATTTTCGCCGTGATATGAAGGTAGAAGTTATTTTTCGCCGTGATATGAAGGTAGGAGGTTATTTTTTTTGCCGTGATATGAAGGTAGGAGGTTATTTTCGCCTTGATATGAAGGTAGGAGGTTATTTTCGAACTATTCCTCAGAAAAGGTCGTTATTAAAACACTTTTATTTGACAAACTGCAATCTTTCTGGTTTGAACATTTCCCCCAACCTCACGACTGAAAAGACATACTCACTAAGACTACGGATTCTAGATGACGAGGTTCAACGTTGCTGGTGGCTAAAGTGGCACATAACGCGCTCGATGGATGCATAACGTCAACTTGTTAAAATTCTCTTCCTTGAATTCCTTTGAAAATATACAAGTGGCAATTGTGAACTTGACAAGTCTTCATTACAAGCAAGGAGTTTTAGTAAATTTGAACCGTGTTGTTGTACTTTTTTTTTTTCCCCTTCAAGTTTGAATGAAACATGAAAACGTTTAATAAAGTGTACATGCTAAGTTTAGGAGCTCACAAACTGGGGCAAAAGCAGTGTCTGCTGCAGACCTCTTTTATCGAGGATTAGGCAGGGTGTGCGTGACCTATGTTGCAGACTTGCAGGACACGGTTCAGAGAGACAAGCCCGTCTGTCAGCCCAGTACGCAATAACTTCTTGGAGGACAGATAGACTGGACACCTAACCAGTGGAGCAGGGGATTCCCTGCTTTTGCTTCCACCCCACCCCCTCCTCTTTTGTTTTCCTCAGGTGAGAAGACATAGCGAGACACTTCGTTAGCGTCTGCAGAGAACTGGACCCGTAAAAAAAAAAAAAAAAAAATAATAAGTGTGTCATATCTTCAGAAGGGATTGTGTCGTTTCAGTGAGATATCACGAATGTGAACAGAGTGATGACGTCCTGTCTGACCCTAAATATCGACTGCATAAGGCTACTGACTTGTTTGATGAACAGGCCGGAGGTGGTGGTGGCGCATTAATGACCTCCGGGAGCAAGGGAGAGAAGCGGGGGAGGAAAACAGACCCGGAAACTTCTTTATGAAGGAGAACAACCTCTCAGTCGGACGCTTCCGAGTTCCGGGGGACTTGGCCGGGCTTGAAGGCTATACCAAAGACATGCATATATGAAATATGAGCCCATGGATGCGAGGTTTCCTTTGTTTAAAAGTCGAGAGGGGCTGTGACAAAGTCTCCCCGAATAAAAGAATGGTCAAGGAAAACACCCAGTTCCTTTTTGCTTGAGCACACTGAGATTGGGCATTCAGGATTGTACGCTGTGTCTGTTTTGTTTGTTTGTTTGTTTGTTTGTTTTGTTTTCGTGTGTGTGTGTGTGTGTGTGTGTGTGTGTGTGTGTGTGTGTGTGTGCATGTGTGTGTGTGTGTGTGTGTGTGTGTGTGTGAGTGTGTGTTCAGGACCAGTAGTGGCAATGTTAGCAAATTTGGCGTAGTTTCTTATTTGCGTCGCCTCTGTATGGCTGTAGATATAGGAACCGTTGATTAATAGTAAATGGGTACATCAAAAACAGGAACAACTATAAAGAGTCCACATATTGATATTCAGCCTCAACATTTGTCATACACTCATCTCGGTGTAATTTTCCCTGAAATACAGTCTTTTTCAGTTTGGGGTTTCAGCAGAATTGATTACAGGTTACCCTTGGCATTGTCCATAACGGCCTGAATGAGTGAGTGTGTGCGCAGAAAGTGTGTTGGTTTGGTCGTTCGTGCACATTACGTAGATTCTTTGATTTTACCGATTCTCTTGTCCATGTTCATTGTTTAGATGCCGGGGGAAGGGGGGGGGGGGGGGGGGGGGGAGGGTGTGTGTGTGTGTGAAATGTTAACTTTCACTATGGAATCTTGTTCTGTTCCCCTACGCCATACTTTTTTTTCAATTATCCAAATGATTTTGACAAAAAGCAATCAACGTGTTGACTCTCTGTTCTCAAGGAAATGCAACAATTTACATGTCTTTTCACACACACACACACACACACACACCCACACACACACACACACACATACGCACGCACGCGCGCGCACACACACACACACACACACACACACACACGCACACGAAAACACACACACACACACACACCACACAAACACACACACACGCGCGCGCGCGCGCGCGCGCACGCACTCACACACACACACATACGCACACACACGCATATGCGCGCGTGAACACACACACACACACACACACACACACACACACACACACACAGTGACAAGTAAGTTGTGTGAGATATATGTGATATATGTGACAAGTAAGTTGTGTGATATATATGTGTGAGATATATATGTGCATAAAATATACAGACATATGTGGATATGTATGTGCATGCATATAAATTATGTACTCGTATATGCATACAGCATTGTCAGTGTGTTTTAGATGTCAATGGTATATGTATGTTGCTCTTGGGTTTTTTTTTTGTATTATATCCTATTTGGTTGTTGTTGTTGTTGTTATTTCTTGTTGCTTTTCTTTTTCTTTTTTTTTTTTCTTTTTTTTTTTTTTTTTTTTGATGGCTTGATGTAAAAAAGCAATGATGTGCTTATTCAATGTCCCATCAGTAAATACAATTTTGACTTGACTTGACTTGACTTGACACACACATACACACACGCGCGCGCGCGCGCGCGCATGCAGCACGCACCCACGCTTGTGCACACACACACACACACACACACACACACACACACACACACACACACACACACACACACACACATTGTTCATGCTATCTTAAATTGATATTCCTGGAGAAAAGTTTTCAGATCTCCAAGACACCTCATTCGCACTTCCTTGTATTGTAATAACAACACTAAGAAATAGCCCTCTGTTGCAATGCCCAAAATCTTTAATGAAACTTGCAAGGTGAAATATCCATCCCATGTAATAAAAACCTGTGTCATTTCAAGAAAGACCGCTGATCAGCGAGACAAGCAGCCTCCGTCGTCTTCTAAGCAGGCTTCAGCTGAGCATGTTGGTGATCTGCTGTTATTTTTCCCTTGATCAGCCAACAACTTGCTCAGCATGGAAACAGCTGCTACTATGTATGTCACAGACTGGTCATCCGCTGGTCAGCATGGCATCCACTGGCTTCTGATCCACGGACAGTCATTAGCTGGTGGACATGGTGACCAGTTCCTACCTACCTGTTGAGGGTCAGCGACAGGTCAGCATGACAGGCAATTGTCCTCTCCCCACCTTCCCCTCTCCCCTGCCGTCAACAGCTAACCAACATGGAGATCGGCTGCTCTCTTCCCCTCACTCTTTATCGGTTTCTTAAGTGACCTGTTTGTAACCCTTGATCATGTAACTCTATCAACATAATGAAAGGAAAATGTGTCGGAAAATGACGAGAGAGAGAGAGAGAGAGAGAGGGGGGGGGGGGGGCGAATGCGAATGCGAATGCTTTAATGTGTAAGGCTTTGTGCCCATTTACGTGAAGAAAATGAGGGAAGGGGTGGATTAAGGAAAGATAATCAAACAATATCACTATATACAATGGATGTCAACATCATGACATGGAATCCAAATCAAGGTAATGCAGTTCATTACGTGGTTAATTTGCTGACCACAGCAGATCAACTCTGCAGTCATTGGTTCCAAAAAGGTTTCGGCTTAGTAATAAGAAAATGTTAACAGCCAACAATAAACTTCAACGTTCTTAACACTTCTACATCAAGATTTCCTTTCAAACCAGATCTGTGATGGCACGTTTAAATGACAATGAAATGTGCGGCCTTACGATCACATCTTCAGCAAAACTTGCTTAACAACCAGCTGTGGGTCAGAAAAAGCTTAGATATAGAGGACATTCATGGTTCTTAGGTAGCGTCTAAATTAGAATGTCCATCATTACCAGCATTACTGTCACATCTGTCCTTTCTGTCTGGTTTGAAACTACTGATAAGGTTGTCCACTCGCTCTGATGTCTCTTCAAAACACTTCGTTATGGCTTTGTAAAGATCAGACACAGTAACTTGTGTTGTGTCAGTCGATTCACAGACGTTCGCGTTGCTGCTGCAAGTGTCTTCGCCCTCTGCTTCAGTCTCCTGTAGATGTAAGGGCAAGCTGTTGTTGCATTCACTCAGTGTAACTGACTGCGATCTATTTTCAAGTCTGTCAACGCTAGTGTTTGTGTATTTGTCTGACTCAATTTGTAAAACACCACTGTTGTCGTTTATTAACACAAGCTGAGGATTTAGGTCATTCGCAGCAGCAAGATGATGGACAGCACTGCTGAATTACACTCGTCTCGTGTGCACATGTCTCCACACAGGCAAGACTGTTATGTAAAATGTCCGACTCGGTGTCATTTTCCACGTCATGAAACAAACTTGGAGGCGTAAGGAGAAACAAGCCAGAGAGAGAGATGTGTTGGACTTGTCTTCTGTTTTGTCACTGCTCTGTGCACCTCAGCCTGTCCCCCTGTCTCTCGAAATCTGTGAAGGACATTTCCTGCGGTAGACAACAGTGATGTCTTGACCGGTGTGCGCGGTGAGAGAGAGAGAGAGAGAGAGAGAGAGAGAGAGAGAGATGTGGTTCTTTTGAGTCAAGAGCTTATTTCATTGGCTGAACACAGACATCCCCAAGAGAAAACGGAAAGAATCCATGAAACAGAAAAAAAAATTCTTGAACAATTGAGACTGTAGCAGAAGAATACTTCTTTTGTTGTTTAAAAAAAATCAGATATAGACAAGACTTTGTCAATAATAATGTCTTGGCTCTACGCGTTTATTTTCTCAGAAACGAATATAACAATAATAGACTTTCGACAAATTCTCCATGTAGGTCATTTTTGCTAATATAGTCTTATGGCCAAGTTCCTGCTAACAATCGAATTCAATTTATGCGAATCTTTGATTATTCAGCGACAATTCGACATGACCTGTATTACATCTTCCTTTGAATTGAAACATCGGGCACACACACACACACACACACACACACACACACACACACACACACACACACACACTCATTTGTATACCCCCCCCCCCCCCCCCCATCTCTTTTGTTTACACAGAGACACAATCTTGTATTAAATTACACAAACTGTACATTAAACAGGGTGGATTCTTTCCTCTGGGTATGCGTGTGTTTCATAATGTCATACGTGCATGTATTGTGCAATAAAACTATGTTAGTCACTAGCAATTGTTATACTCCATTCTCGGCAAATCTTATATCCGTATGTCATACGACTGCCATCTGTCTTTGTCTGTGCACGGATCACGTGCGTCTTGTTCTTCCTTACCGGTGAATGCTCAGCAAAGTGTCTCTGTCAAAGTAGGTCACTTGAACACAATCTCAGAGCTGTACGAACAGTGAAATATGATTGTGTCCTTAGAACTATGACACAAACCACTCTCACTGAACGCAACTCCTGTGTTTGTTTAAACAGTGTTGCTGTTTAATCATTTGGAGCCAACTGACATCATTATACGAGATAATATATGATCATATGTAAGCAGTTTGGGAAGGAAAATATGTGTGAATGCGTTTTTGTTTTTCTTTTTTTTTTTTTTTTTTTTTTTTTTTTTCTTTTTTTTTTTTTTTTTTTCACATCAGACACCAAAGAAGGCCACGACAGTGACTAAGCATGCAAGTAGATTATCTTCATTCTTCTCCAGTGGTGGCTATATGGGAGAGGGGGTGTGTTGCATGTAAATAATCACCATTGCGAGAGTGTGGAATTCCCCCATCCCCTCACCCCACCCCACACGAATTGGGATCTGTTTTTCTGTGTCCACAACAAACTACAAATGAACAGTTTTGTTTTGCATTCTATTTTTTGTCCATCTCAGTTTGGAGCATGATAATCCCAGTGCTGCTACAAACCATGCCATACACCAACTACTCTTTATTCTTTCATAAAGCTTAATTGCACAGCCACTCACACGTGTGCCAGATTGACGTAGCGTGCAAAGGTAAAACCAGATTTTAACAGCTTCAGGCCACTTTTTCCCTATGAAAGCTTGATATTGGACAACTTTGACAGAGAGAGAGAGAGAGAGAGAGAGAGAGAGAGAGAGAGGTGGGGGTGGGGGGGGTGGGGAGGGGCAGAGACAGAGACAGACAGGGGGGCAAATAAGATTTATTTGCAAGACTTCAGCCATAACAAAAGAGGTTGAGGTAATACTGTAAGTGGATTAGTAAATGGAAAATGAAAATAGGTACATAATTATATTCAACAAGAGATGAGAGAGAGAGAGAGAGAGAGAGAGAGAGAGAGAGAGAGAGAGAGAGAGAGAGAGAGAGATGGGTTGTGAATAGATAGATAGATAGACAGATAAATAGATAGATACACCGATCAGTCGATCGATCAATAGATAGATAGATAGATAGATAGAAATGCGTATGGTAGTGCATACACGTTTGGTGATTTATTAGTGTAGTTTGCCTCAATTTGTAGTCTGGAGTTGTTGACATGAAGGTGATGTAATTAGTAACTAGAACGGATCACCTAA
>JADBJO010002423.1:186869-206869 GCA_016801955.1 Conus betulinus
ACAGTTTAAGGGATAATGAAGAGGCATTTTTTCGAGCTGCTGCTGTTGAACACTTCAAAATAGGGAAGAACTGAGATGAACTAATAAAGAAAATAACAACTAATATGAAACGTTTGACTTCAAAACCAAGATTTGGTATTCTAAAGTGCATGGTGGTCCTTGGAGATCTGTTTAGAATTGTTGTAAAGTCTGCCCGGATAGCACGTTTAACGTATCGTCCAGATTTTTAATTCAACAAAACATTTTCTCCGGATTGTCAGCTACCTTTAAATATCAGCGTTCCCAGAAGTCACAATTTTTTTTTTAAGTTTGAAAGATAATATTTCATGAACAGCAAACAGCATGCAAAGACCAGTCAAACTGTTGGGGGAAAAAAAAAAGCGTTCCTCTCTCCACATTGAAAGCACCTCCGCCCTCTAGCTTGGTCTAAATGCTGGCACCCAAATACAATAAACTCAATCCCCAGAATACACGAATTGGGTCTCAGTGTGAGCTACTCGTGTGTTCTTCAACTTGAGGGGCGTTCGCTGCTGATGTCTTGAGCAGATACAACAAGATAACGTCGGATGTCCATCTCAGCTCCGCCATGATCTTGTGACTGTTAGTATATCGGGCAACCTTGATTACAATCCAACAGGTATGACATAGCATCAACCAAGACAAAATTGGGTGGAAAAAAAAAACATTCTACTCACACTTCTGTCGAAAGATGCGATATACAGCGAGTTGCTCCTGACCACTGCAAAACGGTTCCAACTTTTACTTTGAATAAATCTTCTGTACAAGTCCCATAGCTCGGTGAGGCATGAACTAATCTTGGAGACATTGTTGAGGCAAAGCAACAGGAAAACATGGCTGACACAAGCAATCCAGTGTATTCAGAAGAAAGGTGGTTTTTTGGGTTTTTTTTTTTTTTTGGTTTTTGTTTTTTTTTTTTTTTTTTTTTTTTGTTTCTTTTTCAAGGAGATGCTGTGTCTTGGTCAGACTTCCATGTATCGTTGCAGAATCTTTCAGTTTAAGATGCAACACTGCCAAAATGTCCCCTCTATGAAAAAAAGGTAGCAAAACCTGCGATAATCAAGCAAGGTATCAACTTTTACAAAAAGCTGTAGGCTTTTCCAATTTTGGTCGAAACCCAGTAACGGCAGTGGATCCTCAATCGGTCAGCATTTGCTTTCTTTCCAGATGCTGTGGTTCAGGCTGTCGAAACCAGTGATAATTTCAACCAGGTGTAGAACAACACCTGGGGGTATATGTTAAGGAGCAGGGAACAGAATCCATTCACGATGCCAACAAGATTTTCTTTTGACTTTGAAGTGTCCTAACGCAAAGAAGATGTCGGCTGACAGAACTAAAGAAGTGAAATCTGACATGGACTTTTGTTCATATCTTTGTATGATGGCCTGAAATGTGGAATCTGATCTAGATTTTTCCTTCCATATAAAAACCATGAGTATCTTTCTTCAGTCAGACAGTGTCAATCTGCACTCAGTATCAAGGGTGACTCCAAACCCCACTTTAGGAAAACTGTGCCAGCAGAAGCAACAGTAAGTGTTGCCTTTCCAGAGATTACTAAGTTTAATAAAAGAACCTGAAGGGCAACGAAGGCATTGATATTCCGGAGGTTTATCTTGATCTTTCGAGTTCCTTGACTGCCATCTCTAAGTTATCACACAAGTTTCTAAAGTCAATAAATTTTATGGCACCAAAATTCTCATGAAGCCGCTGTCTGTGATGGTACAACTCTGCTCCACTTCCTTTCACTATGAGGCAATTTGCCACCGATTTGCAAACGTGATTTTTCTTGCCATTTCAAATACAGCGACAGCGCACGTAGAATACAGACATCGTAGGGATGCACACAGGTAAAGGTTGGAAAGAATCAAAAAAGAATTTTTAAAAAAAGGATTGGGGAAGAGTATTTAACGAAAGGTTAAAAATCAAGGTGGCATCCCAAATATTTCCAATGCTGAATTAGCAAGCACTGATTGCCCAGAGGAAAAAGTAGTTTGTGTTGAAATTATACGAATAGTTCAATGATTAAACAAAAATAAAAAACGAACAAATAAACAGAAGAGTAAAATAAGAATGTAGGTTTCTGGATTCTGGGTACGACAGTTTCGCCAAGATCTTATCTACAGAGCCCTTCCTCACAAAAAGAAAAGTTAAAGAAGCCATCGAAATTAAGACCAGACACCCCAGCCTGAACAGAGATCAAGGTTTGAACTTCCCCCCCCCCCCCCCCCCCCCCATCTACAATCAGATCCTGACAACCGTTCACCCCACACAACAGTCGTCCCACCAGGCCTCGCTACCACTACAACAACAGTGAGCGAAGAAGAGAGGGCGACCCTGTCGAAATATTCTCCAAGTACGTTTTTGATTCTGAGTCTGTAACTACTTTTCTAATGTAAAACAGAAGAGTTGGGCTGAATAGTCAGAAGAGTTGAGCTCAATAGTCAGAGTTTTACAACCAGGCAACATATTCCCCTAACATTTTATGCTGACCTATTCATGCTTCTCTTTGAAGCCATGCCCAATGTAAATTTTTCTTTTCACGCCCTTTGCTCAAAGATACGCCAAATGACATTGAAGCCATCCTGCGTAGACTTGATGCTCATATTTTGTGTTGTGTGAAAATAAAGATCTTTCGTAACCTCTTGAAAGAGCAATATTGTCTTTACCATCCTTTGTGTGCCATTGACGGTCTAATTCATATTAACACAAAGGAATACCTTTATGTGAAAAATATTCAGGTATGTGTGTGTGTGTGTGTGTGTGTGTGTGTGTGTGTGTGTGTGTGTGCAAAAGATCCAGACAAGCAAAAGGGGATACAGGAGAATGGTCTTCTGTCCATTGAGAAGATCACAACATAACGTCACAAGTGGGATTGCTTTGTCATTATTCCACAAGATTTTGACGAACTATCGGCTGGTCTATGTGCAAGCGACAAGTACACTCTATTTGGAAGGATTTAGTCCTGTTTCATCAGAAAAAAAAAAAAGACTTCTGTTGAGATAAAGGGTATGTATGATAATGCTTGAAATCCACATGGAGGCTCTTCCTTACAAACTTGTAGCGTGAACAATCACTCTCTGTTCTTTGCAAGAGTCGCCCAAGTGAAGTGTGGTCAAAAGCTGTCGCTAAGTGCAATCACTTTCTCAACATGGGGAGGAGAGGGGGGAGCGTATGTGTGGGGAGGGGGGAGGGGGATGCTCGTAGGGTCAATCTTGAAGGAACCACTCAGGCCAGATTTTGCATTCTTCTTCTCACTTAAAAAAAAAAAAATTCATAGCGACAAGTTGTAAGTGAGATACGCAGATATATCACTTTTTATAGAAATGAGGACATCTTTCCTCTGGAAAACAATTGCATTTGCTATTTCATTTTCCCTGGCATGGTGACCTTTTGCTTCATTGAAAGCCAGTGATTGACCTTATTTCGGGAGGGGGGAGGAGGGCTCCTGTTGTCTGTGATGCTCCTCAGCCATACCTCTGCCAGGCGATTGTTTTTGTTACCACCATAACATCACAAGCAAAAAAAGAGGGGGGGAGGGGGGGGGGCAGTGAGGCCACTGTCGAAACCGTTGCCTCCTGATCGTGATACAAGCGAAAAAAAAAACTATGTGAAGACTCCCTTTTCAACAGTTACGCTGAGACGACTGATTCAGGTACAGAGTCTTGTGCAATGAAGGTACTATGAAATATACTTTATCAGATGGAACGTTACCATGTTATTCAGGATGTTCGTTCTCCTTCTATGCATACATTTATTCCACGGTCTGGTCGTTTGTCTGTCTCGTGTACCTTCCACCATAGTATCATAGCTGCCTATGGTGGTCTTAACAGGACTTGACAAACGGTCTTCCTGAGATTTTCCTCTCCAGTCCCCATCGAACAGTGTATGAGAAGTGCCATAACTGGTGGGCGCCTTCATCTGAAAGCCAGAGGTTTATTTCCTAACTGTTTCTCTGGAAAACAGGATAGTAATGTACACTCTTTTCTATGCAGACTGCAGTTGTTTGAGTTCGACCATTCCCTCAACCTGACGACTGAGAAGACGCATTCACTAAGATTTTGGACTCCAATTGACAATGTTTTAACGTTGCTAAAGAATGAAAGGTGGCATTTCATACGCTCGATAGATACATAATCTTAACTAGTCAAGATTATTGTCATTGAATTCTTTGATGATATTCATGTGGTTAGTGTGAACTAGACAACTCACTTTCTTCACATGCAAGGAGTTTTGGAAATCCATAAGCGTGATGTTTTAACAAGTAAGTTTTCACCTTGCCGTAATTTTTAATCTGTAAGCTTGGATGTTATATGGAAGCTTGTAAAAAGCGTAAAAGGTAACTTTATAAGCTCAGTCATTTGGACAAAAACCACAGACCTCTTTCATAAAGCACGATTCCAGTGTCTGTGAGCTATGTTGCAGATTTGCAAGACCCAAGTCCAGAGAGGAAAACGACTTTTTGCTCAATACACGAAAGCTGCTTGTTGGACAAAGCAAATTGCACAGTTACCTTGCAGAGCTGAGAAATATTTGTTTCCACTTTCGCCCACCCCCACTCCCCACATTTGTTCCAAACCTGAAAAAAAAATGCATGTGCCACATGTTTAGACGTGACTACGAGTTTTTTTTTTTTTACAAATCATGAATGTAAACAGAATAACAGAAGTCTGTCATTCCTTACATATATACTGCATAAGGACTAGCCTGTTTGCTGAAGAGTTCGTTTCAGCAGAGGCTTTTATTTATGAAATATCATCCCATAAGGCGAGGTTTCCTTTACAGATAGTCAGAAGGGCCGAGACATAGCCTCCCTGAGTAAAACAAAAATATGGTAAAGGCAAGCACTTTGTTCTTTTTTGCTCAAAAATGCTTAGCTTGCGTGTTCAGGATGTGCTATGTGTCTGCGATCGATTACTTTCCAGGACAAATAGCGTCAATGTTACCAAACTTTCACAAAATTTATCTCCGAAGCCTCCGTACAACTGCGGATACATGAAGCGTTAGTTGTTGATACACCTGTATATAAAGAAAGGTACGTCTAGCTAAGGGTCCCTGCATTGTGTTCAGTGTCATATTCGTGATGCACCTATTTCTGTGTAAATTTCCCTGAAATATAGTCGTTTTGAGTTTGGGGTTTCAGCACAATTGATTAAAAGTCACCCTTAGCATTGCTCATAACAACCTGCATCAGCGAGTTTGAGCTGTAAGCGAACAAAATCTTTTAGCTTGGTCGTTCGTGTACAAAACATGATTTGTTTTGGCTGGTTCTCTCGTCCATGTTTATTGTTTTGAAGTCGGTGGGGGGGGGGGGGGGGGGGGGGGAATGTAGCTTTCAATTTGGAATCTTGTTTTTTTTCCCTATGACATATGTTTTTCAATTATCCAAAGGATTTTCACAAAAAGCCATCTGGGTCTTACTCTCTTTTTTTCTAAAGGAATTGCAATAATTTCCATGTCTATTCAATCTAAGATCATTTTGTTTGTTTTGTTTTTCAGAAAAAAATTGGCATACTAGTGTTGATTAAAAAGTGGAGTAGGGATGGGTATCCTCGATTAAACTTTCTTTTGTGTTTGTTTGTTTTTGTTTTTTCACAAACACATAGACATACACGCGCGCGCGCGCGCGCGCGTGCGCGCGCAAGCACGCACGCACGCACATTTGTTCATGCCATCTTAAATATATGTTCACGTAGAAAAAAAATTCAAATCTCCAAGACACACTATTCACACTTCTTGTAATTGTAATTGCAAGACTGATATGAAATAGCCCCCTGTTGCCATGTAGGTCTTTAATGATAATTTCAAGGCGAAATATTCATCCAATATAATAATTGAAAAAAAAAGGAAATGTGTCATTTCAAGAAAGACCACTGATCAACGAGACAAGGAGCCTCCGTCGCCTTCACTGAGCATGATGGTGATCTGCTGTTATTTTCCCTTGATCAGCCAACAACTTGCTCAGCATGGAAACAGCTGTTACTATGTGTCACAGACTGGTCATCCGCTGGTCAGCATGGCATCCACTGGCTTCTGATCCACGGACAGTCATCAGCTTGTGGACATGGTGACCAGTTTCTACCTACCTGTTGAGGGTCAGCGACAGGTCAGCATGACAGGCAATTGTCCTCTCTCCCCACCTTCCCCTCTCCCCTGCCGTCAACAGCTGGCCAACATGGAGATCGGCTGCCCTCGTCCCCTCACTCTTTATTGGTTTCTTAAGTGACCTGCTTGTCATCATTTATTATGTAACTCTATCAACATAATGAAAGCTATGTGTTGGAAAATGGAGGGGAGGAGAGAGAGAGAGAGAGAGAGAGAGAGAGAGAGAGAGAGAGAAAGAGAAGAGAGAGAGAGAAGAGAGAGAGAGAGAAAGAGAGAGAGGGAAAGAGAGAGAGAGAGAGAGAAAAGAGAGAGCACTGTGGCCTGGTGAATTTCAAAATGGAGGAAATTAATTTTAGACAATCGACAAAAAATATACCATTCTCCCCGCAGTTCTACTTAAAAAGATTAATAGAACAAACTGAAAAATTCGTACGAAACATGAGATGGAAAGCATTTTTCTTCCTGAATCCGAATGCAAAAAAAGAGGACAAAAAACACATATGACTTCAAATCATGGCGATCTCCACCAGCCATAGATGAAATGAAATCTTTTGAGGATAAAATGAAAAGAATGATAGCCAACATAGAATTCAAAAAATCAAACAACGATTTCCAAACATCATTAAAAAATGAAATAAAACAAATACAAAATGATAAAAAAAAAATATTCGTGAAGGCTGACAAAACCAGTAATTACTACAAAATGGAACCAAACGAGTACTCACAACTTCTTGATAAAAACATTCAGAAAAACTACAAAAAAGCTGATAAAACCATACACAACAACATCCGAAAAAAGAAAAAGAACTCGTACACCACATGGATCTAGGTGACAGGGTGGAAACAACTGCAATAAAAGAAGCCTTCATAACCCTTAAAGACCATAAACCAATTTCCACAACAACCCAACATGTAGACTAATAAACCCATCTAAATCTGAACTGGGCAAAATAAGTAAGAAAATCTTAGAAAAAAGCCATAAAAAACATAAAATCAAACACTGAATACAACCTCTGGAAGAACACATATGAAGTTATCCAATGGGTTCAAAAAACCTTAACAAACAGAAGAACACAGTATTCATCACATTCGACATAGTAGACTTCTACCCATCCATAGACGAAGAGCTACTCACTAAAGCTCTGAAATTTGCTAATAAACACACAGACATAACAGGGTCAGAAATGGAAATCATTTTTTCACACCAAGAAAACTTTACTCTACAGCAGAAATGATACATGGATCAAGAAAACGAATAAAAACTCAACATTTGATGTGACCATGGGATCGTATGACGGTGCCGAAACATGTGAACTAGTCGGACTGTTTATACTATCCAACATCCAAAAGCAACTCGGAAAGCAAGTCGGACTGTACAGAGACGACGGCCTCGCCGCGCTAAACAACAATCCAAGAACCTTGAAAACAAGAAAAAAGAACTATGCAAAATTTTCCAAAACCATAACTTAAAAATCACCATCGAAGCAAAACAAAAAGGTAGTGAACTACTTAGACATAACACTTGACCTCAACAACCACATATATAAACCATACAAGAAACCTAATGACACACCCATTTATGTAAACATCAATAGCAACCACCCACCATCTATACTAAAAACCATACCCAATGGCATAAACAAGAGATTATCTAATCTGTCACATAATGAAAGAGTATTCAACAATGCAGCAGCAGAATACCAAGAGGCATTGCAAAAAAGTGGTTACAGCTACAAACTACAATACAACCCAGATAACAACATGAACAAAAAAAAAAAAAGCAGGAAAAGGAAAATCACATGGTACAACCCTCCATATGATGGACGAGTAAAAACAAACGTAGGAAAAGAATTTTTCAAAATTTTGACAGCATCCTTCCCAAAAGAACACAAATTGTCCAAAATATTCAACAAGAACACCATCAAACTATCATATTCATGCATGCCTAACCTTAAAAATATAATTGATTCATCCAACAAAATGAAAAGCAACACAGCAAAGAAGGGTGAAGAAAGGAAATCCTGCAATTGTGCTAAAAAAGAACAGTGTCCCTTAAGCAACAAATGCCTCTATAACAACATTGTATACCAAGCCACTGTGACATCAGAAAATGAAAAAGAAACATACATAGGGATCACTGAAAATCACTTCAAAACCAGATACGCAAACCATAAACAGTCATTCAACAAAGAAAAAAATACAAAAACCAAACAGAACTGAGCAATATATTTGGAGACTTAAAGACAAAAAAACAAACTATAACATATCCTGGAAAATCATAAAAAGGGCATCACCATACAACAACATTTCAAAAAGATGCAACCTATGTTCAACTGAAAAATGGTTAATACTATGCAAACCATACTTAGCAACCCTAAATACTAAAGTAGAAATAGTAAACAACTGCAGGCACAAATGGAAATCGTTGTCAGCAAACGCACCCTGAACTGTAAACAACCCCACAAAAAACGAACAATACGTGCAGCCAATCCGCACGTGCAAACAGTGACATCAGGCCATATAACACCGGCAGTAGGCGCCCCAAAACCATCCTGACGAGAGCGCTGGCTCGAAACAGATCTGTTGGTTTTTAAAACTTCCTTTTATCACCCTATTTTTAACACATTTTATTCCTCGCTAAAAATAGGTACGCCTTTTGATGCCACATTTAAATTAAGGAAAGAGCGTCATATGTCTATTTTCTCTGCTTGCTGAGTCAGCGAAACCTTCAGACAGCAGAAGAAACATTATATGGCGTTGTCATTTGAGCTTGTTCCCATGGGGAAGTTGAATATATGGCAGGCAAGCACAAGATCGGTTGCCACTTACCCGGAATGTGACAAGCATCACATTCTTGTCAGAATCACTTTGCTCTCTGGTCATGCCATTATCATTGTTTTCTTCCTTATCAAACATAAATGAACACAGCAAACACTTTCTGATTTTTTTTTCCCCCTCAAGTTTAAAAGGTACTTAATTTAAGACATTTTGTAAATCAAAACTTTAAAAAAATAATCTATCTATGTATCTATCTGTATATATATATATATATATATGTGTGTGTGTGTGTGTGTGTGTGTGTGTGTGTGTGTGTAATACGGACGAGATAGACGGAGGTCATCAAGCTGGTGAATCTACAGCCAAAACAAACCTGGATGCCACTGTTATCCACTGTGGTCTAAATGACTTGAAGGGGCAAGACCCAACAGTCATACGTTTGTCAGAGCTGTGAAGAAGATTCCCACACAGCGGCCTGAGATGAAAGTACTGGTGAGCAGAGTGCCACCCATGTGGGATCCATAGTTGCATTTTGAAAGGAAGCTCTGCAACGCGCATCTTTCAGAAGACTTGAAAGGGGCGGCTGGGGTTACTTTTTGCCTCTCATGAGAACCTTTACGGAACCATGATAGACAACGTACATCCAAACAGCAGCGGCCTCAGCATCCTGGCCCGTACCCCCAGCAGAAGGATCCATCCCTTGGTCTGGCAGGGCCCCCGGCCCCAGGAGGACAGCCAGGACCAGTTGCACAGAGATGTTCTATGCTCAAACAAACAAACAATGAAACAAACTTTCCGCAATGGCGACGACATTTTCAGTGGCGAAATGAAATGTCGCAACCATGGAACAGCACGAACCTATGGCCCTGATTCCATTTCAGTCCGTATGACTCTTGATCTTTGAAACAATTGAACTTTGTTCATGTCTTTTTTTTTTCAGATTCTTAGTTATTTTCAGGATTGCTATCACTTTCTTTCTGTTATGTTAAATGTAGCGAAAATGTGATGTTATGACTAATCGATGATCATCCCAAGAAAGACTCAATTATTTCAACATAAGGCAAACGTAGGGAATAATCTTGACTGTGAAAGGTTGTAAATATGGCCACGGTCATTCTTGCTATGGTGTGTTTGAAAGGCTGTAAATATTGTCACGGTCATTCTTGCTATAGTGTGTTCTTTGTTATGAACAAACCTTTACACAATGATGTGAAAATACTGCAGTGAAATGCCATATCCATTGTAACAAATGTTTTGTTTTCTTTTCTGAAACAACCAGCTACAAGACCATTACAGTTTGTTAGCATTGCAGTCTCTGAATGTAGAGCAACGTAGGCTTCTAAATGTTAAGAATTTTACTACCCACCTTTACTTCTTGTTAACAAACTGAATAAGAGAGTACAAACTGCTATTTACATCAGCCGTGACATTGAATTCTCTGCAATAAACCCATTTCCAGTTCCAAAGGATGTAGATAAGATTGTTGCTACAGGTGCAACTGTTAAAGTGAATGACACATGAATATGTAACATCACTTCTGTAGGCCCAAGAGACGATGACGGACTGGTTGAAAACTGTTGATTGTTCAAGAAAAAGAAATGTATCACTCTCGGAGTCCAGAGTGTCCACTGCATACCGTTGTTCCTGCCTGTTGTAGTGGTCTTCATGATCCAGTCAATGACCAGGAGGAAGAGGAACGGCAACAGCCGGCACCCCTGCCGAACTCCGGTCTTCACCTCGAAACTATCGGACAGCTCCTCCTTTGGAGGATTCAATTTGCTCAACTAAAACTTGCAAGAAAAGTAAAGAGGAGTAAAGAGGATCTTCAAGAACGACAAGAGAGACTACTTTGACGACTGGCCAGTCAAGCAGAGGCAGCAGCCGTACAAGGGAACCTGAAGGATGTGTACCTGGTAACCAAGAAGCTGATGGGCAAGTTCCAGCAGACAGATAAGCCAGTGAAGGACAAGAACGGAAACCCACTGACAACAACCGAGGAACAGCTGAAACGATGGGCAGAATACTTCAGGGAGCTGCTTAACCGCCCCACCCCTGACGCACCACCAGACATCCCACCCGCAGAGACAGAACTGCCCATCAGCTGCGACAAACCCACAAAGGCAGAGATCAATAAGGCCATCATGACTCTGAAAAACGTGAAGGCTGCAGGGCTGGACGAGATACCAGCAGAAGCCATCAAAGCGGACATAGAGACAGTTGTCAACATGCTATACAGCCTCTTCAGCAAGATCTGGGAGAAGGAGGAGGTACCGGCCCAGTGGAAAGAAGGAATCATCATCAAGCTGCCAAAGAAAGGAGATCTCAGGCACTGCAGCAACTACCGAGGGATCATGCTCCTGTCAATGCCAGCAAGGTTCTCAACAGGGTTCTACTGGAGAGGATGAAGGAGGCTGTCGACCCCAAGCTCCGAGACCTGCAGGCAGGCTTCCGGCAGAACAAATCATGTGCCGACCAGATCGTCAGCCTGCGCATCATCGTAGAAGAGTCTCTGGGTGTGGAACTCCCCCCTCTACATCAACTTCATAGATTATGAGAAGGCTTTGACAGTGTGGACAGAGAGACGCTGTGGAAGCTACTGAGGGCATTACGGAGTCCCTGAGAAGATCATCTCCCTCATCCGGTGCACCTACCAGGACATGAACTGCAGGATTACCCACGCTAGCCAGCTGTACGAAAGTTTTGAGGTGAAGACCAGAGTTCGGCAGGGGTGCCTGCTGTCGCCGTTCCTCTTCCTCCTGTCATTGACTGGATCATGAAGACCACTACAACAGGCAGAAACAAACAGTATACAGTGGACACTCTGGACGCAGCTGGACGACCTTGATTCGCTGACGACCTGGCACTCCTGTCACACAGCCACAGCCAGATATAGGACAAGACCACTCGCCTGAAGACCACATCAGCCGGGACAGGGCTCAAGATCAACAGGAAGAAGACCGAGCTGATGAAAATCAACACCACTGCCAGCACATCAGTCACAGTTGGTGGAGAGCCCATCAGGGAGGTGGAGTCTTTCGTCTACCTGGGAAGCATGGTTGACCACAGGGAGGCATGGATCGAGACATCACAGCCAAAAATCAGCAAGGCAAGAACAGCTTTCGTCATGCTCAAGAACATCTGGGCATTTGGAGGAATCAGCATAGGAACCAAACTCCGCATCTTCAACTCAAATGTGAAGTCAGTTCTGCTCTACGGATGCGAGACATTTCGGACAACACAGACGATGCAACAAAAGATTCAGACATTCTTCAACACCTGTCTGAGGCGCATCTACAAAATCCGATGGCCAGAGAAGATCCGAAACGAATATCTGTGGGAGCGTGCGGGACAGGAACCAGTGGCCAAGCAGATACTGCGAAGAAAGTGGGGCTGGATCGGACACACCCTCAGGAAGCCAGCGTCCAGCACCACACGCCAGCCCTGACCTGGAACCCGCAGGGAAAGAGGAAGAGAGGCCGGCCTCGCAACAGCTGGAGGCGAGACACTGGGGCAGAGCTGAAACAACAAGGGACCAACTGGACTGGAATGACCAGAACAGCCCAGAACAGAGTACGATGGTGAAGGGTCGTCAATGGCTTATGCTCCACCGGGAGCGATGGGCATGAATGAACGAATGAATGAATGAATGATAACTTGCAACAGGTTGGTAGAAAACAATGTCCATTCAACTCTAATATTGTTAAATAATGGTCAAGTAACAAGGATCCCAGATGTTTCAATACATCAGCCAAGTGGAACAAATCTGTCATTCATATTACTCGCCTTGTTGTGGACTATGACTGGTCGAATGGAAAAGACACTTAGGAAAGTGATCATCTTCCAATCATTTTGCAGCTGAATGAAGTTATAAATGACATGCAAGACATCGCAAATAAAATCTCAAAGTTCAAGTACAAATCTGCAAGTTGGAAAGCTTTCCTTAATATACTTTCATCATGGGATATTAATACTATATAAAATGAAGACAGAAACGCATTTTTTTTTTCAAAATTTTATCTCACCGTATTGACAGTTATAAGAAATTTGATAAATATGTCAGCAGCAGATGGTGGAGAGAAGAATGTCAGATGGCTTACAAACAATAGATTAGGGATAAGAACAAGACCAATCTCTTAATTATGAAACAAGCTAACCGAAACTGATAGAATCATCGATCAAGCTAAAAAGAATTACTGGAGTGAATTATGTGAAATATCAAATCAAAGGATTTGCATAAAGTCTAGAAAAGAGTAAACGAAACGAAAATTAGACGCAAAACTCAACCTTATACAGTGATATTAGGGAAAAAGACTTCCCAAGTGCACTAGAAGAAGCAGAAGCTTTTGTCGGACTTTTTATCTCTGAAAACAGTCTTTTCTCTAATCTTTCAGCAGAAGCGCTGCAGTTTAGACTCGAAAATAAGAATACAGACAAGATACTGGATATACCTTTACATGATGGATCATTTTATGAGTGCTTCCATTCAATATCCAGAACCGACAGAGGCTCTAGAGTCTGCTGCATCTCATAATCCAGCAGTAGGTCTATACGGCACCTCTTATCAACTCCTTTTTCATTTGCCTCCTTCTTGGAAATCGTTACCACATTATTTGTTCTAGATGTATTGGAATAAAGGCACTATTCTAAATGTATGGAAGATTTCGGTAATGATACCTATTCTGAAGGAAGGCAAGACAAAACCCTGATAAGCATCTATACACCGAAAGTTTTGACTTCTCGCGTCAGTAAATTATTAGAGAAAAAAAATGTGCAGAGGCGTTTGCTACATTACTGTGAGAAAAATGGCATATTCCCAATTCAGCAAGCAGGTTTTGGAAAAGGTCGATGCACAACAGATCATTTAGTAAATGTTACAACCCAAATAAAAAAAAAAATCCTGAAGAATAAGCATGCACAATACATCTTGTGACGTTAGGAAGGCATACGACAGACTGTGGCCTGATAAATAAATCTACAGACTATGACTCATCGGAATAACTAATGACGTGTTATTTTACGTGAAGAGCTATTTGTCAAAAAGATCCATTTGTGCAAGGATCGATAAAACATATTCTCCATTAAGAAACATTGACACGGGAGTTCCTCAGGGATCAGTCATCGCGCACCTTCCTTTCCGTATTCTTAGTGGTGACCTTCTTATAGTGTTATCGCAAAATATGAATGTGGAACGATATTTGGGTAATAAAGCAAGTTGGATGAATAGTAGTTTAAAGAAACACTCAAATAACAGGGCAATAATGCATGTGCAAAATCTGTATCAACATGATTTGAATAAGTTGTCTACCTATATGAAAGAAAATGGACTAGAGTTTTCAAGTGAAAAAAAAAAACATGTTTAGTGTTGTTTAACACTGCTGATAACCCTGACTTAGTATCTTCACTCTCGAGGGTGACCTTCTAAGATATGAGGAAAATGTAAAGGTAAGAGTACATTGAACGCCAAAGCTTAAGTGTAAGGCACACATAGACTATCTGCTGTACAAAGCGAGAAGGAGAGTGGTGAGATAAGATAATCAGAGACAGTGGTGCTGACAGTTTCAGTGAACTTGGTTGCTTTTTGATATCGTCTAACATCATCGATGATGAATAGACGTTGAAATTACCACTTGGCACACACACACACACACACACACACACACACACACACACACACACACACACACACAAACGCACGCCCGCACGCACGCATGTAGTTTGTGTCGACATTTGTGCTGGGCAAACTGATATACAGTGCGTGGCTTGCGTTCGGAGTTGCACACACGCACACGAGTGTGTGTGTGCATGTGTGTGTGTGTTGGGGGGGGGGGGGGGGGGGGGGGGGGGGGGGGGGGGGGGGGGGGTGGGGTGGGGTGTGGGGGCGCGTGCGTGCGTGCGTGCGTGCGTGCGCGTGCATGCGTGCGTGCGTGCGTGCGTGCGTGCGTGCGTGTGTGTGTGTGTGTGTGTGTGTGTTATACAATGAATCAAAGATAGTGCTATGTCAGTGCACATAATATGCCTTGTGACAAATCAACTTATATTCGCAATATGGAGTTGTTGACATAAAAGTGATAGAAGCTGTTACTAAACAGATCACTTAAGGGGTGGTCCCTCTATTATTTACATTGTATAAAAATGTGGAAGTAGATGATACGCTATTGAGGCAACGTTGAACAAAGGAAGATATGAGTCAAATTCTTCATCCTTGATAATGTCAAACCAAATATTTCGTGTTTTTTTTTTTTGTGATTTGCCTTCTGGGAGCAGAATCAGACTGACATGAAATTATGATTTATGATGGCTGCCGTCTGATTCTTTCACAGCAGATCAACTTGAAGAACTCCTGTCTGAACCTCCTCCCAGTCAGACAGTACAGGTAGAAGTTCACAGCACTGTTACAGTCAGCTAACAGAAGGCTTATGGTGTAGAACATATGAACTTTGGCGTATTCATAACCACTGACCTGGTTGTACTCTCGGGCAAAATATGAAAGGATGTAATTGATGGAAACTGGCAAGGTCAGACCGATAAAGGTCACAGATACTACAACCACTGTCATGGTCACAGAGTTTGTTGCTTTTTCACGCGCTGTAATCTGTTCCCAGTTCCCTTGGCTAAACTTACCGCGAGCTTCTTTCACGGAGGTTGATAACTTCCAAACCAAGATACTGTTACCGATCACGAGACAAACAAACGGGAGGAGAGAGTACATACCAAGTTCCATGTAAATGAACACATCGACAACAAACTGAATATAATTATCTGACTCCATCACGCACTGGAAGCTGATACCACCGTCCGTCAGAAGAAACCAGATCAAAACCGAAGAGATAATGAGCGTAAAGAGCAGCGTAGAACAAGCAATTCCCAGGAGTAGACCAAGGACTGTAGGACGAGTGCACATCACACTGACACGATGTGGCCACACCACAGACATGGCTCTGTGCAGGGTCAGACACACCAGATACCAACAACTGATCGTCCCCGACCCCGTAGAAAACCAAACTAGAATTTTACAAAAAGGTCTGTTGAGATCTTGCAACTGGTAATGGAATGTGATATTCAGCCATTCTTTAAAAGATGCTGAAAACAGAACGATGAGATCCGTGACAGCCATGCCAGTGAAGTAATAATGAATAATGGATTCGGATGACGACATTTTTTGCATGATGACGATGGTCATGACGTTTCCAAAGGTTCCCAGAAGAACAATCAAGGGAGAGCAAATGTAGATGAGGTAATTAGCGATATTGTAAAGAGGAATGGACTCCAAGGGATCTCATCAGGTACCTCAACATTCTCAACTGACGTGGAATTGTCCGAGAAACCAGACAAAGCAAACGATCCAGCCATTTTAATCGAAAGGACCGGACCAAAATTTCTTTTCAGAAGATCACACCACCACAACACTTGATTTTAGTGCATAGATAAATAAACACACTGATTAACTGATAAATAAATAAATAAATGCATGAATGAATGAATAAATAAATGGATAAATGAACAGATAGTTGAATAAATAAATAAATAGGAAATAAATAGATTAATATATGTATAGATAGATAGATAGTTAGATAGATAGATAGATAGATAGATAGATTGATTGATTGATTGACTGATTGATTGATTCATAGATATAAATATATAGATACACACATAAATACGCAAACAAACAAATGAATAAATAGCATGCTCGTAAACTGATTAATTAATCAAATACACTTAAAAGTCATCGGTAGTGACATCCGAGATTTGGGATACCTTTCTAACTTTGTTTATTCGATTGTCACGTCAGTAGTTTACCTGAACAACCAGCTCTAGCTACTTACAGTAGGCCTACAGATGTATAATGAAAGGTGTTTCGCCGCGCTGCGAAGCTAAACGTCGGGTCTGCTAGCTTATAGCATTTCTGCAGACTCTGTCTCAGAAATGACCAAAACCAGGAGCCAGGGAGGTCTTCTTTCGTAGAAAGAAAGACAAAACCAAGTAAGTCGGCGCTTCGAGAATGTTCACATCTGAAGCGAACCGGTCAACAGACAAATGCTGCTGGCACGGACAGCACCGATGAAATTCTGAATCTCAACTCCTTCACTTCTTATGCCATGAGTGACGTGAAGAAAAATCGGTGAGTTGAGAAAAGTAATCGAAACTTTATGCAAAAAAATAGTATCCCTCGAAGATACGGTACGTGAGCAAAACAACACCATTGCTCAGCTCACAACCGTAAAATACAATTTCAGAACCACGTTCTAAATTTGTTCAAACCGATCCAGAACAGAAAATGGTAAAGAAGAGAGCGCGAAAAAACACGACCTTACCTACGCTCAGGTGACCGCACAACGCGCCGTTTCAACATCAAACAAACAAGAAAAAAAAGAAGAGGATAAAAAACTAAAGCCAAAAGAACGATCTGGAACACAGAAGACAGCTTCTCATGACGTCAATCCCAATGATAGCGTCATCACGTCACAGACTGCTCAGAATCGAACAAACAAAAGACACAACTTGGAAAGGAAAGTGAACAAAGCTAATGAAGATCTCCCAACTGTTCTCGTCCTTCATGATTCTGTTTTGAACGGTGTGAAATGCCCCCGACTTGGTCGATCTTATGGTTTCAAAACCGTTTCCAAAAAATCTTCCACTACAAAGGACTTACTGCCCACGCTGAGACAAACCTTGTCGTCAATGGATACAGAAGTTGATGCAATTGTTATTCATTGTGGTCTCAATGATATTCAACAAAAAGACGTTGCGTCCTCTAGCAAACTCTTTGCGGACACCATTAAAACCATCGCTAAAGAGCATTCACGTGCCAGCATTGTGATCAGTAAAGTGGCTCCTGTTTCTAACCCCGAAATAAACATAAACCGCGAAATGTTCAACGCGGTTATAAACTCAGAACTATTCAAGTTCCCAAAGTGTCCGTCATCAGCCATGAGAATCTCCTTGCCAGCCCCAGAACACTGAAAGACGGAGTCCACCCGAACCAGAAAGGAGCCAGTGTACTTGCTGGTAACTTAGGGCGACACGTTCACCAGCTTTTCTGGAAAAAACCCTCTGGCAGCAAGTCCAGGAATCCCGGTCTACATCGATCTTCATGGAGAACACGATACCTCCCTCCAGTCTTCTCGTCACACAGATATCATGATCTACCCTTTTCTCCTGTACCAGGGCCCTGGCGGAACTTCTATGATGTTCTACAAGACTGGTGAATGATCTTCATAAAAGTTAACCACCACCACCCCCCCCGTCAAAAAAGTCAGTGTTGTTGTGCTATATGTCTAGCGACTGAAATGATACCTGATCGTCTTTGTGATACATATTTGCCTGGTTGCCATTTTTTTTTTTTTTTTTTTCTAGCCTGCATCGCATATCGCATTTTTTTTTTTTTTTTTTTTTTTTTTTTTGTGCGTTACATATTACCTTCTTATTCCTCTTCTAGGCCTTGCCTTTTGTAAAAGTGTTCTCTATTGCGTTACTGTTTTGACTGACTAGTTTCATTTTGGGGAATCGTCTTTTTATCTTTCATTTGAATAATCTCATTTTGCAATTGTGCCTCCCTTGAATGTCCATTGTAAAATTTTGATGGCAAAGAAGACTGACATTATATATACTACAATGGAACTGCCGGTCGATTAACAAGAATTTGGTAAATCTTCAACAACATCTTGAAGCCAGCTCCTACATGGTCCTTATTCTTCAATCACTAAATGTGTCTAAAAACGACTTGCCACGGCTGGATCGTTTCTTTTTACCCACCTGTGGTACAAGAAACTGGTGACAATGAGAAAGTCTCTGCAGCCATTTATATAAATGACCAGTTATTTTACCATCCCCCCCTTCAGTCACCTATACCTGCTGGCACCTCAGACTTGTATTCTTGTGCAGCTTCTGTTCACTTTGACAATTCTCTAGTTTTAAACATTGTCTCTGTGTACTTCCCAAAAGGAGTCATTGATAGCAATTCAGACTGGCTACATAATATAAACTTTCAAAGTAGTAAATGGTTAATTGCAGGGGACTTTAATGAACATGCTCCTTTCTGGGATAGAACTTGCACGAAAGTCAGCTCAAACCGTTTAGTGGAGAACATATCAGACTCTCCACTCGTCCTGTTAAATGATGGAAGTATCACGAGACTGTCTGATATCCCTAGTCACAGATCATCTGCAATCGACTTGTCTTTAATCTCCCCGTCAATGGTCCCGAGCTGTACATGGCAAATTTATGATAACACTTTAGGGAGTGATCATATTCCCATAGTTATTTCTCTGAGAGGATTTGTAGTGAGCCCAATGACAGTAAGGATAAAATCCCAAAGTTTGATTACAAGCGAGCTGACTGGGCCAAATTTCAATCTGTGCTATCTTCATATGACGTCAATTCTTTTGATAAATCTGACATAGAATCTATGTACAGTCATTTTACTATCTCACTACTGCACGCAGCCGGTGAGGCAATTCCGATTCTTAGTCAATCAAAATCTCTCAAACACACGGGTAAAGTGTGTGGTGGACAGAATCTTGCAGAAACGCTGTTGATAAAAATAAAAGCACGTTTAAACAGTACGCAAAAAAAAAAAAAGGTAAAAGGGAGCATACCAGTTAAAACTGCCAAGAATCATAGGAATAAAGTAATTGAAAATGCTAAACGCGCGAGTACTGGTCATCATTTTGTTTTAATGAAATAAGTGAACATAAAGATATCAATAAAATTTGGAAAAAGATCCATGAAATGAAAAACGGAATCCATTTACCTGCATATCCAATCATAATAGGAGCTGAAAAATTTCCTTCGGCATATCAAAAAGCAGAATCATTTGCTGACATGTTTTCCAAAAACAGCTCCTTCTGTAGTTTATCAGACAAATGCAGAGCTATGAGGGAAAACCAATCTAACGAAGAAATGTACGCTGATCCTGACGAAAATAATGATCATTTTCTAAATGCTGATATTACTTTTCAGGAATTACACTCTGCTATTTCTTCATTGTCTAATAAGAAAACGTCTGTTGGTTTAGATGCCATTTCAATGAATGAAATGTTAAAACATATACCACAAAATTTTGTTTACTTTTTTTACATGAAATTATCAATAAATGTTGG
>JADBJO010002423.1:211869-214369 GCA_016801955.1 Conus betulinus
TACTGTGTCATGATTAGCCTTTCATGCATCCTTGCAAATAAAAAGTTTTGAGTTAAAGAAGATTTAGAGGCAGCACCCGTCACAGTGTCAGTGTCTCCCTCTCTTCTTTTGGAGAGACAGTCACACCTAAATTATCCAGCAACGTTATACAAGAAACTGTCAACTTTCCCCAGTCCTGATGAAATCCTTTTCAGGGCCGCAGGTGGTCCACTGTTTGCTCTGGCTGAACACATTCAGCAGAACTGGTAAGAACCGCGCGGTGAAGACATGTGCTGTTAAGATGGGTTTCCCTTCAACACACACATTACCACATGGAACACGTTTGGAGATGTGGGTTAGACTAGCGCATACATGATGACTGGTGCTGCCTCCATCCGGCAGATCAGATTCATTTCTTTGTTGTGCACATGTGACGGGGACACACCAGGCGCATCAAACTGGTGCACTGGCGCCTGCAAAGCTGCAACAGAGCGCAATTCCAACCATGATCAAACTCTGGAAGCACCTGCCCCACCCCCTTCCCCCTCTCTGCATCCCCCAGTTATTAAAGGACTGTAGCCGGCAACGATGGTGCGCGCAGTAGTTGTTGACAAACGGTCTTCCTCACAAGAACCCCGTCAATCAGTGTATGAGGATTGTCAGAGCTGTCTTGGCATAAAGGCAGGAGTAATGTCCTGACTCACCGTCTGGTTCGATCATTTCCGCAAATCCCACGTCTGAAAAGACATACTCAAAAAGACTAACGGACTCCATGTGAAAATATTTAAATATTGCTGTGGGGTTAAAGTGGCATGTGATGTGCTCGATAGGTATGTAACCTTGACCTGTTAAAATTCGCCTCATTGGATTCCTATGGTGACTTTGAAATGCTGAGTGTGAACTTGACAACTCACCTTCATTATATATGCAAGGCGTTTGGGTGATCCTGAAGCGTGCCGGTTTAACAGGTTACTTTTTTCCTCCTGGACATAATTCTCTTTACTTCAAGCTTGATTGATACATGAAGACGTTTAAAATGTATATTCATTTAAGTTTGTAAGCTCCGAAGGCAGGGCATAAAAGTGTCTGTTGCACATCTCTTTCATCAGTTAGAAGGTTGATGTGTTTTGTGACCCATGTTGCAGACTTTGCAGACTTCCAGGACCCAGGTCCAGAGAGAGGAGCCTGTCTCTTCTACCCAGTATGCAATAGCTGCTTGGTACACAAATCAGACTACGCACCAGTCTGGTGGAGATGGGAATCATTTGCTGCACACGTACGAACGCACGCACGCACGCACGCACGCATACACATACATCTTATTTTCTTTGCAAGTTGAAAAAAAAAAAAAAACATAAAAAAAAAAAACATAGAGAGAGGCTGTGTCAGCATATCCACTGGACTGAACATGAAAAAAATTTAGACAGATGTTTAGAAGTCATGATGACTTTGGAGGGGGCAAATGATGATTAGAGATGGGGTGAATGAGCCCCGTCACTCCCTACGTATCTACTGTATAAGAACTCATTTGTTTGCTGAATGTTTTGTGGTACCAAAGAATTGCATGTTCAGAATATCATCCCATGGAGGTGAGATTTCCTTTACAGATACTTGAGTAGGGATCTAACATAGACCTGCTGAGTAAATGTATTATAAAAGAAAGCAGCTTACATGGGTTTTCAGAGTGTGCTTTTTAATTCCAAATATTATTTAATCCGGTTTTTACAGACGAACCTGGCACATTGGCATTGATTAAAAGAGAAGTGGGGGTGATCATTTTTGTTAATTGTAAATCTGAAGTAACACACACACACACACACACGCGCGCGCGCGCGCGCGCGCGCGTACGCACGCACGCACGCACGCACGCACGCACGCACGCACGCACGCACGCACACATGTACGCACGCATACACACACGCACGCGCGCGCACACCACACACACACACACACACACACACACACACACACACACACACACACTCACACACACACATGTGGTGTAGTGTATATGGACTAGTCCACAAGCAGTGCGGATGATATTCTAAACATGCAATTCTTTGGTACAACAAACACACACACACACACACACACCCCACACACACACCACACACACACACGCAGAGAGAGAGAGAGAGAGAGAGAGAGAGGAGAGAGAGAGAGAGAGCGGAGGAGAGAGCAGTTTCAGTTTCAGTTTCAGTTTCCGAGTTGAGATCAATGAGGCGTTTTCAGTTGTTTGTTTCATCAATGAGGCGTCACTGCTTGTGGACTAGTCCATATACACTACACCATATCTGCTACGTTTTGAGACCACACTACGCATGATTTGAAGCTGATGGATAAATGAATTAACATCAATGATGAGACAATTGAAGAAGAGGGTCTCGTGGCTACGAGAGCGGATGTCTGACCTACGCGTTAGCCCAACGCGCTGGTCAGACCTTGAGTACCTACTTGCCTGCCATTTGTTTTCTTTTTTGACACACACACACACACACACACACACACGATTAAAGTCTTA
>JADBJO010002423.1:224369-229369 GCA_016801955.1 Conus betulinus
TGGTGTGCTGCCAGTATTCTAGAATGTTCAAGAATCATGATATAGCACAGCCAATCAAATGCATTGAACTTTCTAGAAGGATCGGGAACGATGACGTGTTGTGGTCCGTTGAAAACGCTCGGAAAATTCCAGGGAAACAACGTTTTTTAGAAGCTTTTTGCTCCTTCTAAACTCTTCTAGGGCAAGTTTAAGAGCTCTGTAATTTGTGCACGCGTCATTTACTAAACTACGTCACGTAAAATGTTGAACACATCTTAAACTAAACATAGGGCAGAGGTCTGCAGATCTCACTCAATAAATAGTAAGCACAGTTGATCTGTTTCCATCTTCTCTCTCTCTCTCTCTCTCTCTCTCTCTTACACACACATACACGTACGCACACACACACACACACACACACACACACACACACACACACACATATATATATATATAGAGAGAGAGAGAGAGAGAGAGAGAGAGAGAGACAAAGAGAGAGAAAGAGAGAGAGAGAGAGAGAGAGAGAGAGAGAGGTTTTTATCGAAACATGAAGCGATGCAAATGCTGTATTCAAAACATAACTTATAGAAATATAATATTAAAGATACAGAACATCTTAGTATTTCATTGTGTTCATTACTGGACAACTGCTGGTGAAATCAATCCATGCACGATGTTTACGACGAGACACAAGCCGTTACAATGATGCACACATTTCACAATGTACTACATGTAGAAAAACATGACTTTTTTTTCTATCTGTCTTCCTCGTTGCAGACATACAAGAGGACTTACCATTTTGAATAGATTAGATTTAATGAGAACAAACTTGTAGAAAGGTGACAGAAAACGCACAGTGTTAAAGTACATGTTATATGTGACGTATTGTAAGTACATAAAATCCGATCCACCCACAAGCACACACACACACACACACATACAGAGAGAGAGAGAGAGGAGAGGAGAGAGAGAGAGAGAGAGAGAGAGAGAGAGAGAGAGAGAGAGAGATTTATCTTGTTATAAATATTCTTCGTGCATTGAAATAAGTAAGTGATTTCCCACAACATTCGTATAGCATCGTCTATAATTACCAGGTACATATACGGTGGGTCAGTGAACTCGTGTGAAAAATGCGTCTGCCTGTGAGTTGAAAACTTCCCACGTGCTCGTTTTGGGGTCACAAGAGAAGCAATGTTCCAATGCTCGTGTCTAAACTGTCTGGCTGACTATTGTGAACAATTTCTTTCCTTTTATTCCACCTGAAAGCATTCAGTATTCGTTCAGTAAGTTTAAGTTTAAAATTACCTAATTCTTCGCCCTCACAAACAAATGTGAAATGGTGATGAAACAACAACAGCAAGAACAGCAGCAACAATGCCAAAAGCAACAAGAACAGCAAGAGTGATCATCATCATCATCATCATCATCGTCATCGTCGTCATCATCACCATCATCATCATCATCATCGTCGTCGTCGTCGTCATCATCACCATCACCTCCACCATCGGAGGAAAAAAAAGAAAAAAAATCATCATATATTCCTCCAGTATCCTCATGCAGTGTCTTTTGTTATTTTGAAAAACAAGGCAAAGGTACAACGTCATATTTAAAACATTGCAGAAATAAACTGGAGGCCCTTCACCGAAGTTTGTGCATGAGCATTCGAAAAACAAGACTTCTCATTTACAGCTATGACATATAATCCTGTTTATATTCGAAGGAATAAACAAACAAAACGAACAACCAATAGATACAATACAGTATGTGAACATTGTATGCAAAAAAGCCAGACGAATGGCTTTTTTTACAGATCTTTGTCTGAATTCAGAGATGTTACTTGAATATTTGGAGAAAAGAACAGGTTAAAAAAAAAAAGGTAAAAAAGAAACAACCAAAGAACGTAAGAAAAAACTAGCACACTGAACCAAACAATATTGTGCGATCTTTGCTTAAAGCTCTCAAGAAGATATGACCATAGTTGTGGCATGCACGTCTTACTGTCATTTCATTGTCTGTTGTCACTAATCAAATGAACTGTTGATTACGGCATCCTATTTTTTTGTACCCATCTCAGGTGATTAGTGATGCAGGCGTCATAAAAGGTAACCTCTCAGGCGAGCTGATTAGAGATGCAGGTGTCATAAAAGGTAACCTCTCAGGTGAGCTGACGAGAGATGCAGGCGTCATAAAAGTTAAACCTCTCGGGTGAACTGACCAGAGATGCAGGCGTCATAGAAGGTAACCTCTCAGGTGAGCCGACTAGAGATGCAGGCGCCATAGAAGGTAACCTCTCAGGTGAGCCGACTAGAGATGCAGGCGCCATAGAAGGTAATCTCTCAGGTGAGCTGACTAGAGATGCAGGCGCCATAGAAGGTACAGTACCATGCGATTATTCAATATGTGTGTGCAGTGACTCAAGTATATAAGAGAGGCTGAAAATTCCATCTGTTACCACATCCCTCATGTGATTTGAACAATCATAGCCGTCTGCGATGTGAACAACAACTGCCGTCTGCTCTAAATCTCTCTCGTTTTCTGTTTGTCTCATCCGTCTTTCATTGACGCAGATCCACAACATGCCTGCTCTTCCATCGGTGGACATATCAAATCTGCAGCAGGACTCTTAAGTCCAATGGGCACTTAGTGGAAGATCGCACACCCGCTTTTGAGTCCAAATCCACGATTACTTTCAGGCGTGACAAAAAACTGCCTCAGGCCTACTTGTGCATTCTAAACTGAACACACTCCCCACAGCTAAGGCCCCTGGTTTCTTTTTTTTCTTGCTAAAAAAAAAAAATAAAGTGCAACATTTTTTCTCTCCCACCAGTCTACATGTGTTCCAAATGCCGGTTTGCGTGTTCTACTGTTTAAGCAACGATATTGTTCATGGAATCGGTCGTGCGGAAAGAGCAACATACACAAGACATCCCGCCCGCACACTTGACTCGCACATGTCTAAAGACCTAACCGACATCGGCCATTGCTGACCGGAACTCGTCGCTTTGCACTTCAACTATCCCAGCAGTAAGTAGTAGTAGTACTTCAATTTTACGTCTTTTCACATATGTGATATTAGACGAGAGAGAGAGAGAGAGAGAGAGAGAGAGAGAGAGAGAGAGAGAGAGAGAGATGCATAAAGTTAATGTCTGTGACTATTAAGTGTATGCATAATGTGGTTATCTAAGTGGATACATATGTCCCTCTAAGCATCTCTACAATACACCTGCAAATAATCTTAAAGCAAATGCTTAACTGGACTACAAATGAAAGAGAGAATAATACTGAAGGCAAGCTTTAAATCTGAAAAGACATCACACAATGACATGCCTGATAATGGTGGTAAGTGAGCTTGAAGAGGTAAACAGTCAAACAGCAGATGCTTGCTGGTTATTCTCCATTCTCCACCAATACATCTTGCTTCGTTTGTATATTTAGTTTTTAAGGCATCAAGTTTGAATTTATAAAATACTGAAATGAAATTTCTGTACTGGTACATAGGAATGCTGTTAACAAGTTCATAATTAATTAAATAAGTGTTTTTATCAGCCACACTAAGGAACGTACTTTTGTAGTGTTTTCTGAATCGGCACCAGACGGTTTGCTTCAATAACTGATTGACTTCAGGTAAAGAAAAGGATATCTTCAATACCGTGGCGCACTTTTCATTTCTGGCTCCTCTCTTTGCACATGTGTCAGCTAGCTCATTACCCCAAATACCACAATGCGATGGAATCCGACAGAAGGTGACATCAGTTCCTTTACATATCAAGACATGAAAAAGATGACATATTTCATTTACAAGAAAGTTGTTCGAAACGGTATTTGGAAATTTTATGGTTTGCGGAACAGACATTGAATCCACACAAATAACTACTTTAAATATTGATTGTGGCAAGTCAATCAAAGTGTCAATGCAAAAAAAAAAAAAAAAATAAAAATAAAATAAAAACAGCACTAAGTCAACCATGTCAAAGTCTTGGCACTTTGGCAGTTTCAGAGTGAAAACCGCTGTGTGCACCATGCAGGAATCCTATCTCACTGACAGCCTCGGAGTCCTCTGCCCATTTTGGTATCAACATCCCAAAGCAGCACACTTCCCAATCCTCCCAGCACTAATCTACAGTACTCTCCACACGCGTGACACCATACTACTCATGAAATACTTCGTGTATATGTTACAGCTGTTTCCATTCTCCCTCGTTCTTCCTATATTACCTGCATGTATTCTATAGATATATTATCTTTCTTCTCGTCCCCTTTTTCTCTCTCTCTCATTTCTTTACGAATTAATTTAGTTTCTTTACATTTTCATTTCTTTTTTTAAATAATTGTACTGCTAGCTCTTTACTTATAGAACAGTTTTTTTATTCTTTCTCATGTAAGTAGTAGTAGTAGTAGTAGTAGTAGTAGTAGTAGTGGTAGTAGTAGGCCTCCATCGGTCACAGATGAGCATGCATAGAGTGTATCCGACCTAAGATATAAATCTGTCCAGGCTGTCTGCTCGACCCGAGCAACGTGGCCTGTGGCCGTAGAAACCGATGGGAAAGTGGCAGTCTCTGTCGCAGCGGTCACATTTGTATGCTAACACTGGTTGTTGGCTGGCATCCCCTTTCTGCGAGCTGGGTTTTTTTTTTTGTTTGTTTGTTTGTTTTTTGCTGCAGAAGCTAGTCAGTTTGTCTTCGCCAATCTGCAGCTGTTTCTTGAGAATGCTTACCCAGCTATTATTATTACTATTATTATCATCATCATCATCATCATCATCATCATCATTTATTAGGGATCTTTTTCTACCTCATCCTCTTTCATCTTATTTTCTGGTTCCATTTCCCTTATTTTAGTTTTGCAACCAATATCATATTTTGCATTGGGATCGACAAAATTAAATGACTGCTCGCGCTCTGTTTTCATTTGGGTTTAATGTTACTCGTCCTGTCCGGAGAAACTCAGTAGGTCGAAACGCGTTGCATCTGTTTTGCAACTATTTTCTTCCATTGGTCTGGCGAACATTTCTTGCTGTTATG
>JADBJO010002423.1:236869-241869 GCA_016801955.1 Conus betulinus
ATAATAGTAATAACACGCCAAGGAATGGGTTAATCCAACTGCTGGCATCACAAAGGGCTTTGCGTTTTTTTCAGTGTACAAGTGTTCATGCTGACGTTGAAGGTTATCGAAATGACAGTATCAGCAAAAAACAGGTCCAGCAGAAATCGGGAACGGTTGCCACATGCTCCCTTTAGAAACGCGGATAGATTGCACAGCGTTGGTGCTCGCCAGCGAAGATGACGCAGTTGGACGAGCTAGTCGTCTCACTGTTGGTGGCGGGTTTCAGTGGCAGTTTCATTGTCATCAAGGACGCGCTGCGTCGTGTGAACCAGTCCATACACCCTGCACCATGTATGGCAAGTCATGAGACCACAGTGCGCAGGATGTTCGGCTTCGTGACCAAGTTGCTGGATGACAAACAAACAAACAAACAAACACACCAATCAACACCAACAACAATGACAAAGAGAACAAGAACAGTCGGAAGACGGTCTCGTGGACAAGAAACAGCAAATATCTGACTCGGACATTGATCTTAGCCACTGGTCAGACCTCAGACACATGGCATACACTGCATGCGCTACGTCCGCGGTCGTGTGTGTGTGTGTGTGTGTGTGTGTGTGTGTGTGTGTGTGTGTGTGTGTGCGCGCGCGCGCGCGCGCGCTTGTTTGTGCATGTGTTGTGCACGCGTCTGTGCACATCACTGCATGCATGTGTGAAAGCGTACGTGCGCATATGCGCGGATGTGCGAGTGACAGCCTGTGTATGCGGGCATGCGCGCACATGTGCATGCGTTGTGTAAGCGTTTGTGTCGCATGCGGTCTATCTGAACGAACGTGTGAAAGGCAAATTTGTACACAGTTTCAAGTCAAAACATTCACGAGAAGTACTCCACAAACAAACAAAAATGATATGCGTGTGCGTGTGTAAGCGTTTGTGTCACACGCGGTCTTCATGAACAAAATGTGTGAAAGGTGAATCTGAACATAGTTCAAGTAAGAACATTCACGTGACGTACTCCGCCCAAAACAACACAAACACAAGAGGCACACCAACAAGCTATTATTTCTTTGGAGTCACGACAATGTTGCGTGTTTTATGTAATCACAAACCAGCACCAGTGGGTTTTTTTTTTTCTTTTCTTTTTTTTTTTTTTTTACTACAGTGATCAAGGTCCCCAACCTAAACTGTACCCTGTGCGAAATGGAAGTGACCACACCCAAACAAGATGCAAAGTAAAATGTCTGTGTAAATCTTAATGCGAAACGGACAGGTGATTAGTCGACAGATACGCCTTAATGTTGATTGTTTTTGCCTGAAGAAGACCCAAGAGGTCGAAATGCATTGTGTCTTGTCCTGTACTTTGTTTGTCTATGTCCTTGACGGTAACTAACCACCTCTCTTTTCTAAATGTAGGGACCAGACAAATTACAAATTAAAAAAAAAAACAACGCATTTCGGCATTTTAAGCCTTCTTCAGACAAGATAAACAACATTCAGGACGGTGAACACGAAAAAACGAGCCATCAGTTCTCAAATTCGATGCAAGATGGACGTTTTGACCCAGTCGTTTTGCGGACTTACTGACTTTTTTTTTGTTTTTGTTGTTTTTTTGTTTTTTGTGTGTTGTTTTGTTTGTTTGTTTATTTGTTTTTTTTGTTTTTTGTTTTGTTTTTGATTTGTGTCAATTTGCACCAGCAGTCACCTCACTTTGAAATCACACACACACACACACACACACACACACACACACACACACACACACATACACACACACACATGCGCGCGCGCGCACGCACGTACCACGCACGCACGCACGCACATACGTACACGCATGCACGCACACACACACACACACACACACACACACACACACACACACACACACACACACTCACTCACACACTCACTCACACACACACAAGCGTGCGCATGCTCAATGCATCGCTCTGATACACTCTCCAAAGGCAGTGACTGTGCTCAAAGGAAATCTTTGCTCTGCTCCACTTTCAGTCCTGGAGATTTTGTGCTTGGACTCTCATTTATTCAGATCGCCAGTTTAGCACACGCCTGACTGCACACAACCTTTTTTTTTTAACTGCGTAGACGGGGAATCATCATCATGTCAGAAAACTGTATACACATGATCAATTGTAGCGATTCTCCATCAATGGGTCTTTCTCCCTGACGGCGCAAAGAAGAAATCTTCCCTTTTCAAAATGTGTAATAGCGAACACTAAAGCATCTCTTCTGATACCACTTCTAACTTATGTCTGAAGTGTATTGAAGAAAGGTCAAGAAGAAAACGCACGGGTTTAATTAACAGTTGTGTTCCCAAAATCCGTCTCAATGCTTCAGTTTGTTTTGCTTCCAACTTCAGAGGGTTGCTTTGAGAATGCTGTGTCAGTTCCTGTTCATCACCGGCTACACTGGGAACTACTCCCTGCTGTACGGCCCGTTGAGCTGGTGTTGTTCAGTGCCTTCCGTTACCATTGGTTTCATAGTGGACAGGCCTTTGTGCATTTGTGACAACATGCTTATTCCAGGTCAGCATTCTGTTCAAACTAACACTGTGGTAGTGAAATATGTCTGTGTTTTTTGTTTGTTTGTTTGTTTGCTTGTTTGTTTTCGGTACTATTTTTTTCCAGCGTGTGTTCTTTTGAGGGGAACCGGTCGGGATGATTTCATTGATTTCCTTTTGAAAATGCAGATCAATTTTCAGGCTTTAGATGGGTGGATAGAAAGTTCAGTTTCTTGACACCATACAGCGATATTCTTCCATTACTGCTGTTGATTTTTTTTTTTGGACCATCCTTTGATGTATCATACATCATATCAATTTCCTTGCAGAGTAAAAGATACGAGCATTTTTAATGCAATAAAATAAGATGGTATAAACATTGCACAAATCTTACAGTTTTGCTGAGGTTCTGAATCTGTTCATGTCATCGTTCATCCACACAGCATAGTTTCCATTCTACATTGGATCAGACAAAGCTGACAACAGACAACAAAGTATACCTCTGATTTCGGATTGGGGCAAACCCTCCACAGCAGGGAGCATACTGCACACTGTCTCATCGCCTGTTTGGGTCACTTTATATATTTTAATTTTCTGTATCTGTGTTAGTTGGTTATTCTATTAAAGTCTTCTCGTCGTGTGGATGATTTTAGACTCCAGCATAAAAAAAACCAGGAAATCCTTGTTAAGTGTTTTAAAAATAATAAAAACTAATTAAAAAAACAAAAAAGAAAGAGAGAGAGAGAGAGAGAGAGAGAGTGTGTGTGTGTGTGTGTGTGTGTGTGTGTGTGTGTGTGTGTTTTACAAGAGACGTGCAACAGGACTACATAACAAATAGCTAGCTAATCTACATATTGAAAGGTTGTAGTTGTCTTCAATTCATCAACGCATGTTCTGTAACTGTCATTGCTGCTGCTGCTGCTGCTGCTGCTGCTGCTGCTGCTGCTGGCTGCTACAACAACAACACAACACAACAGCAACAACAACAACTACCACCACTACCACCACTACCACTGCTGCTACTACTGCTACTGTTGCTGCTGCTGATGATGATGGTGTGATGCAGTTCCTCATCCTTCTCCTCCTCGTCCTCTACTACTACTACTGCTGCTGCTGCTGCTGCTACCCCTAAGTTATGCTGTCGTTGCTGCTGCTGCTACTACTTCAGAAGGAATTCTTCACCTTCTCCCCGACGAGAACGTTCCATTGATTTGATGGAATTGTGGTTGCACACATCTGCCACGTAATCGATCCTGTCTGTGGATGGCTTATTTTTCAGGATTCTGTCTGCCAGGTCCCCAATGTTGGGGGGGGTAGAGAGGTAAGTGACTACAGATGGAACACTGCGTCAATTATGTGATGGCATTTCCCCCGATCTGGTTGCTCCTTCAAACTCTGTCTCCTCCAAGAGATGCACTAGCTTTGCTTTCTCTGTCTTTGCAGGCAATCCATCAGGAGTTGCTAGGGCCCAAAGCACTGGACCCAAAGGGTAGCCCATGATCTTCTGCAAACTGATGTTATTTTCCTGCGAGATCATGAGAAGTCGTCCGAACATGTCTCTCTGCGCTTCCACTTGCACCAGTTGTTCGAAGATGATCGCGCAAAGTCTTTGTCTTCTCTGCCATTTTTCAAATGTCTTTAGCTCCACTTTTTTTCTAGAGGAGCATGGAAACTCAGAGTTTTCTCAACCAGTCGTTCTGTCACGAATTGGTGAAAGGCTTCCTTGTCTCGTGTATCTGCTGATAGAAGTTTTTCTTGAATGCTGTCTGGTGCTTGCATTCCTGATGAGAGACAGAAGAGACCCTCTCTTCCACCGAAAAGGGATCAATGAAGCTGCAGAAGGAATCCATCATCCATCATTTTTCACACACTCCTCACTGGCTCTAGTCTCTGCACATGTCAGGTCTTTGTGAACTTTGACATCATCCCCAGTCATGCCAGCCATTTCAAGTGAGTGTTGCAGCAGCAAGAAAAGAAGCTCTGACATGACGTGACGTCGTGCTGCACCGGCGAAGGTAGGCAGCACTTCTGCTGAATCCTATGATCCACCCGCAGACTTTGCATGGCAGTTGATCGTTTGCTCAATAGTTTGGTCAACTGGTACTCTGCATGAAGGAACTGTTGACCTCGACACACTGAGTCCTCCATGTCGCAGGAGTTCTTCTGCTGAGGGATGGCTGTGCTTGAGATTCAGAATGCTGAGGGATAGACTGTGGCGTATCTTGAGTAGTTCTGGTGATCCATCACAAAAAAGCAGAGGGCACATTTTCGCTATGCATGACAAGTGCAAGTCCAAGTCATTTTCCTTTGTAGCCCGGAGGAGATGCAGAATCAACCACACTCTCTCAGCATACTGCAGCCAGAACTGTGCTCTCTTTCCTTTTCTTCCCCGTGATAACGTCCTTCTTGAAGTTCGAGTACAATGTGAAGAGGAGAACAACAGATGGCTGCTCAAGAGTATCTTGAAGCTGATGTCTGTTTGTGCACCCTGGCAGAG
>JADBJO010002423.1:246869-256869 GCA_016801955.1 Conus betulinus
TGACACTATCTGTGACGTCATCTCTCTCTCTCTCTCTCTCTCTCTCTCTCTCGTGCACGACTCCACCATCCTCCGTTTTTCTGTTCAGTCAGACCCACACATTGAGTCCTTGTGGATAGTTCGTCTTGAGCTTGTAAGAATTTGGGTGTGTTTTTAGACGTATTTTAAAAAGGAGTTGTGTGAATGAATGACTGGTGAGTTGACTTCAATGCGATGGCAGCCCTTTGCAGTCGGCTGGGCTATAAGCAACATTACCATTGCCATCACACGAAGAACGAACAGTTTCCTCCTTATAGATTGGGGCCATAGGGGTCTACATCCATGATATCTACTGATGTATGTGTATGCAATAATTACAGTTTAGAAGAGGCAAGTATGAATCACCATAGTAATTAGGACTGTGGTCTGCTTAAATTAATTTATCGCATTCTCTCGTTTTGTGGCTTCCTTGCCTTCTATCAACACATTGATCTATGTTGTTGTTTCCCTAGAAGGCGCATTTTAAAGAGTTGTGAATGAGGTGAGGTGTTTGTATGATTTTTTTTCGGGGGGGGGGGGGGGGGGGGGGGGGGGGGCTCCAAGTCACCTGTGAGTTGCCTTCAACGCAGTGACAGCCCTGATGTGGCCCTTTGTGACCGGCTGGGCTATAAGCAACATTACCTTACCGTCCTTACATTTTTCTTCCGTCCTCAAATATATTTATGTGTTGTTGCCTTTTTTTTCGAAATCCCTTTTGTCTTTAGATTTACAGTGAGGTGACTGGGGGAGAATACTGAAACAAACTTAGAAGAAAAATGACTGAGTGTAAGGTAAACGCTTCTTGTGGGGGAGAAGAAAATGTCTGAGTGTAAGGTAAGCGCTTCTTGTGGGGAGAAGAAAAATGACTGAGTGCAAGGTAAACGCTTCTCGTGAGAAGAAGAAGAAAAATGACTGAGTGTAAGGTAAACGCTTCTTGTGGGAGAAGAAAAATGACTGAGTGCAAGGTAAACGCTTCTTGTGGGGAGAAGAAAAAATGACTGAGTGTAAGGTAAACGCTTCTTCTCGTGAGAAGAAGAAGAAAATGACTGAGTGTAAGGTAAACGCTTTGTGGGGGAGAAGAAAAAAATGACTGAGTGCAAGGTAAACGCTTCTTGTGGGGAGAAGAAAAAAAAATGACTGAGTGTAAGGTAAGCGCTTCTTGTGGGGAGAAGAAAAATGACTGAGTGTAAGGTAAGCGCTTCTTGTGGGGAGAAGAAAAATGACTGAGTGTAAGGTAAGCGCTTCTTGTGGGGGAGAAGAAAAATGACTGAGTGTAAGGTAAGCGCTTCTTGGGGGGGAAAGAAAAATTACAGTATAAGTGCTTCTTGTGGGGAGAAGAAAAATGACTGAGTGTAAGGTAAGCGCTTCTTGTGGGGAGAAGAAAAATTACAGTGTAAGTGCTTCTTGTGGGGAGAAGAAAAATGACTGAGTGTAAGGTAAGTGCTTCTTGTGGGGAGAAGAAAAATGACCTGAGTGTAAGGTAAGTGCTTCTTGTGGGGAGAAGAAAAATTACAGTGTAAGTGCTTCTTGTGGGGAGAAGAAAAATGACTGAGTGTAAGGTGAGCGCTTCTCCAGGGAAAAGAAAAACGACTGAGTGTAAGGTAAAGGCTACTCGTGGGGCGTGCACGTATGTTTCAGCTCTCTGCTTCGTTTACACTGTCGTCTGCGTTTTGTGAACTGTAACTGCTGGGTATTTTGTACAAAATGCGCGTGAATGTTCCAAGAGGAAGTCGGATTTGTTTCTAAATGTTTTGGTGGCTTTTCTGTGTGTATGAGTGTGAAGTGAAAGCTGTGAGAACGAGCCAACATGCCGACATTCAGCATCAACATGGCGCCTATTAACAACCCACTCAGTACACTCGTGAGTCACTCTTACAGTCACAGTCCTCTGGTGATTGTCTACCTGCTTGGCTTGACACTTTCCCCACTGACATGACAGCTGACAGAAAAGGCCATGCCATAGAGGTGGTGCGCGATGGAGATTAAGGCGTGATAAGGCCGACACCCCCCCCCCCCCCCCCCCCCCCCCCCCCAACCTCCCCCTCCTCCTCCTCTATCATCATGGCTAACACACGCTCTCCTCGCCCTAAACCGCCAAACTTGAATTGTGTGCTAATGTCTCATACACGCACGAATACAGAACTGCTTCATTGATAGGTGTTTGTTGTTGTTGTTGTTGTTGTGTTGTTTTGTTTTTTTTTTTTTTTTTTTCCCGAAACGTGTTTTGAAGAGAACGTTAGTGATGATAGCGTTTTCATTGATGGCTTTGGCGCTCCATTTCGCTGTAACTGGAACCTGACTGTTCGTGGGGTGTCTGTGTTTATGTCAACAAAGAGTACTGTTACCGATCCAACATCACGGTAAGAGAGGCACTCTGCACAGCTGACGTTTGAACTCGTTACCTTGTCCCTAAGACCCAGATATCTGCCCCGCGAGTTTGGGCAAGTGTTTGTGACAGTTATCTATAAGCCACCCTAGCGCAAACACTACACACCCTGCAGCGGAAATAGCAGATGCGATTCACTCTCTGCAGTCAATTTCACCTGATGCCCCAAACGTCATTCTTGGAGATTTTAACTCGTGTGATTTTAACGAAAACTTGATCTTCTCTCAAGCAGTATGTTACATACCTCACTCGCTTAGATGGCATGCCAGATCGTTGGTATGGCTACATGCCACAAGCTTTCAGTCTGTCCCGTTGTCTTGAGTGTTGTCTGTCTTGCCTGAAGAAGACCAAAGTGGTCACACACGCGTTGCGTTTCGTCTTGTCATTTGTTTGTCTCTTTCATTTGGCGGAATAGTATTTTTTTTTTTTTATGTTCTCCACCTGACCGTTATCTCGAAAAGGATGTGTATGTATGATGGTATGTGAAAATCTTCGGTGTTATCTAAATCTCTAGTCCTTTCATTATTGTTGTTGTTATTTTTTTTTGTTTTTGTGGTTATCATTGTTGCCGTTGTTGTTGTTAGTGTTTCTTTGTTTTTTTTGATGCCCATTAATTTTCCAGAGAAGTTTTTTTAATCGAAAAAAAAAAACATGCTCCTCGGCTCAGATTCATGTTATTGAAGTCTTTCTCGTCTTGAGATAACATCCATTGTGGATCTACAGAGTTTGTCTGTTCCTCCCACAACAGATCACCTTGAAGAACTCCTCCCTGAACTTCCTGCCAGTCAGACAGTACAGGTAGAAATTCACTGCACTGTTACTGTCAGCCAGCAGTCTACTGACAACGTAAAAACATGTAAACTTTGGCGTATTCATAGCCACTGACCTGGTTGTACTCTTTGGCAACGAAAAAAAAAGGATGTAATTGATGCAATTAGGCAAGGTCAGAACTATGAAGGTCAGGGACACTACAGCAACAGTCAAGGTCAAAGAATGGGCTGCTTTTTCTCGCCTCAAAATCTGTTCTATGTTCCCCTGACTTAATTTTTGGCGAGTTTCCTTCACAGACTCCAATAGCCTCCAAACCAAAACACTGTTACCAAGGACGAGGAAAACAAAGGGGAAAAGAGAGTAAATCGCCACTTCAACGTAAACAAACACATCAAAAAAACAAAAACGCTGTAGGCCCCCGACTCCATCAGACATTGGTGTGTTGTGCCATTATCAAAAGAAATAAGATCGACGCCATAGAGATAGTGAGCGTACAGAGCAGCAAAGAACAGAGCAATTCCCAGGAGAAGACCAAGGACTGTAGGACGAGTGCACATCACACTGACACGGTGTGGCCACACCACAGACATGGCTCTGTGCAGGGTCAGACACACCACATACCAACAACTGATCGTCCCCGACCCTGTAGTCAACCAAACTAGAATTTTACATAAAGGTCTGTTGATCTCTTGCAAAAGGTAATCGAATGTGATATGCAGCCATTCTTGAAACGCCGCCGAAAATAGAACGATTAGATCCATGCAGGCGATGCCTATGAAATAATAACGAATGACGGATTCCGTTGACGTCATTCTTTGCATAATGACAATGGTTTATGACGTTTCCAAAGATTCCCAGCAACACAACAATGGGAGAGAACAGATGTAGATGAGATGATTAGCCACGTTGTAAAAGGGGAATGGACTCCAAGGGGATCCCATGAGATTTTCCAGCATTCCCGGCAGATGTGGAGTCGTCCAACAAAGTAGAAAGCACAGAGGATGTCGCCATTATTAGAAAGAAAAAAATGATAATAAGGAACAAAACCTGACTTTTTCAAGCTCAGACAAACTTTTCTGTCAACTGAATTTAGTGGAGGTTTTGCATTACCTTCAGGTGTTGTCCCCCCCAGCGTACTGTCCTAACACTTCCAGTTCTTTGGTGAGCAAAGTAAATACAGCATGGTGCGGATGTGACAGTGGCTCCACTTCCACCATCCTCACGAAGCACAGCTTATACTGATGTTAGGCAGTCCTCTCAGAGATTCCAGGACACAATGAGAGAGACAGAGACAGAGACTCAAGACTCAAGACTCAAGATATTTATTCAGAAAGGCCATTGGCCCATTTGAAGGGGAAGCTTTACACTCAAAACAGGAAATAAAACAAAATGCTTCAGATTAACATATTAGGGTAGTAACAACGAAAATGGCAAATAGGAGGTAAATGCATCTCTTACCTTAAATGCTTTACACAAGAAGAGGCTCTGGAAGAAAGTGTGAGACGGAGGAAAGAGTGGTGTGGAGCAACAACATGTAAGGAGTGGAAGTGGGGGGGAAGGAGGTAAGCGTGCGCAAGAGCGGGAGGAGAATGAGGCGGAGAAGAAAGAAGAGAAGCGAAGGAAGAGACGGAGGAGGAGACGGGAAGGGAGGAGAGAAGAAGAGAGAGAGGTGCGTGGCGACGAGAGAGTGAGAAGAGGGGTGGGGGAGGGGGCAGGGGGGTGAGTGAGTGGGATGGGGGGGAGGAAGGAAGGGACGGAGGATAGGAGGGAAAGGGGGGGGGAAGGGGGGGGGGAGGGGAGTTGGAGAAGGAAGAAGGAGGAGAGAAAGAAGCGGAGGGAGAGGAGGAGAAGGGGCGAGAGGGATGACAAGGAAGAAGGGGGAGAAGGGACGGGGAGTAGGTGAGGAGAGGAGAGGGGGGTTGCGTGTGGAAGTGAGAGCTAAGGAGGGCGAGGAGCGAGAGAAGGGAGGGAGGAGGGAAAGGAAGCGTGCATGCTTTCAAAGAATGTCCAAGGTATGTAGGGGCGTAAGTGTGTTGTGAAGTATGTGTGGTGTCACCAAGTGCTCCTTTCGGTTTATCTCTCTCTCCTCTCTCTCTCTCTCTACTCTATACTCTCTCTCTCTCTCTCTCTCTCTGTTTGTGTGTGTGTGGTGTGTTGTGTGGTGTGTTTGTGTATGTATGTATGTGGTTGTGTGTGTAGTGTGGGTGTATGTCTGTGCGTGCAGTTGTGTGCGTGCCGTGTGCGCGCGCGCCGCGCGTGCGTCGTGGTGGCACAGTTGTGTATATATGCATGTAAGCGTTGTTGCGTTTATTGTTTGAGCGGGCGCACGCGCGAGTGTGATCTGTGTATGTGCGTGCGTGCGTGCGTGCGAGATGATGAGTGAATGTGTGTGTGGTGTGTGTGTGTGTGTGTGTGTGGTGTGTGTGTGTGTGTGTGTAGCTTTGCAATAGTGTGTAAGGCTATGCATGCATGCGAGCTCGCGCATGCATGTGTGTGTGTGTGGTGTGTGTGTGTGTGGGTGTGTGTGTGGTGTGGTGTGTTGCGTGTATGCGTGTGTTGAAAACGTGCAGTGTGTGGTGTGTGTGTGTGGTGTGGTGTGTGTGCGTGGTATGTGTAGATATTGATGCAGAGGCTCGCGCATTGTGTGTTGTGTGTAGGGGTGGTATGGGTGTGTGTGTGGGTGTGTGGTGTGGGTGGTGTTGGTGTGTGTGTGTGTGAGTGTGTGTGTGTGAGTGAGGTGTTTGTGTGTTGTACTGTGCGTGTCGTGTGTTTGTGTGTTGTGTGTGTGTGTGTGTGTGGTGTTGTTGTTTGTGTTTTTGTTTGTGTGTGTGTGTGGGTGTGTGTTTTTGTGTGGTTTACGTGCGCGTGTGTGTGTTACGTGCCGGCGTGGCTTATATGTTGTGTTGTGTGTGTATTGGTGGTGTGCGTCTGTGTTGGTTGTGTTGGCTACTAGGGATAAATGCATTTCACCTAAATATGCATTTTCCTGTCTTGCTGCTTGTTACTTTCTGCATAGTTGTATCAGCTTATATCTGGAGATGGTAACGGTCGTTTGGACATTTCTTTTGCACCATAATAGTGAACCGTAGTTTTTTTTTTTGGTCAGTACTTTTCAGAATTTGAGGAAGTGCAGGAAAGGAAAACGCTACAATGTTTCTCTCATGTGCTGCTATTGGTACGTCAAGGAGTAAAAAAAAAATATTCATTTCCTATGTTTTGGGGGTTTTGTGGTGTTTTTTTTTTTTTTTTTTTTTTTTTTTTTTTGGTTTTTTGTTGTTTTTTTGTTTTTTTTTTGTTTTTTTTTTTTTGTTGTTTTGGTTTTTTTTTTTTGTTTTTGTTGTTTGGGTTTTTTTTTTTTTTTTTAGCTAGGTAAATCTGTACTTGCTTACTGACACAAGAGTGGGGTACGCTTTGTAGGTATTCACCCCCTTTGGATTTTCAAGATTTTTTTTAAACGTTTTCTACTGGACACGAAATCGGGTTACTGCAGACGATAAATGAGCAGCGGGAAGGAAGAGAGGACAGGATGGACAGGGAGGTTGGACAGGTGAGGACCGAGGGTTGGTGATTATGTTGATGATCCTTATTTAAAACAAAACAGTATGCAAAGGTACCCTCGATATGTGGATGCAGTAGTTGAAGCATACACAAAAAGTGCCACGGAATTTTCATGTTTGTGAACGACAGCTGTTTGATGTGATGATACACATCTGTTGTGTTGTGCCACATTTCGTCGCATGGCTACGCAGCTCAGCTGTGCTGTAACATGTGAGTTTGAGGTTCATTTTCACAGTCATCGTCAGTGATGCAGTTGAAGGAAGTGAGTTTGAGGTTCAGTTTAAACATGCACATCTCAAATGCATTGAAGAAGGTTTTGAGTTAAAATGCAAATGTCGTGCAAAATGTTGAAGAAGTGTCGTCATGTTGATAGATAGATAGACAGATAGATAGATAGATAGATAGATAGATAGATAGATAGATAGAAGATAGATAGATAGATAGACAGACAGACAGACAGACAGACAGACAGATAGATAGATAGATAGATAGACAGACAGACAGACCAGACAGACAGACAGATAGATAGATAGATAGATAGATAGATAGATAGATAGATGCACACGCGCATAGATATACATGCATACATGCATACGTATATACAGACATACATACGTACGTACGTACGTACACACACATACATACATACATACAAACATACATACATGCATACGTACATACATACATAGACAGACAGACAGACAGACAGACAGGCAGAGAGAGACAGACAGACAAACAAATAGAGAGAGAGACACATACATATCTACAGACATATAGTGAAATGGACAAATAGAAATCGCACATAGATAGATAGATAGATAGATAGATAGATGGGTGGGTTGGTAGATCACACACACACACACACACACACACACACACACACACACACACACACCCACACATATCAAAGAGAGATGAGACAGAAGCGGTATGATTCAATCAATCTTTATTCCCAAGAGTGACAGAAATGTATTACATTATTCCTATGCTTCACACCCGAAAACCTTTTTTTCAAATATCTCTGCATAGCCACGTCCGTGGCCCAGAGTTCAGCAGGACAAAAATCAGCCCACTGGGTACAATAATGAATAGTGACTAAAAAAAAAAAAATGACTCAATGAGCCATACTCTGTTGAAGCACACGGGTGTGTGTTCAGTGAGAGTGATTTGTGTTGTGGGTACAAGGACCCAATTCACGTCTAACTGTTCTTACATCCTCGACACTGCGACTATGTAATTTGTGTTAGAGTTATATGTCACTCAACATGGACTTTGAGCACCTTCATCCATGTGTTCGGCCAAATTAAAGGAGACGGATCAGATTCGAAACAAAAACTAAATGGGCAAACCTAAACTCAAAAAAGAATAATAGATTTGCTGAGCCGCTGCAGGAAGGAACAAAACAAACTACAAGACAGATCCGCCTTGGCTTAAGGTTGTGTCAGGTCCAATTGACATAGGCTACAACACCAAGGCTGCATCAAAATGTTGTTATGCTCCGCGTAGTTAGGCGGGGGGTTGTCTTCTCTTCAGCTGTGACAAGCTCCAAGCATAACATTATCAGTCTCCAAAATCCCCCCGAAGTCGGAGTGTGGAGCCCATTCGGCGGGGGTAATCAAAAATGGTTACACACGTAATATTCTTATCCCCAGCTGATGTATTTGTACCATAGTGTTCAAGTACTTCGGGCTGTTTGGATGATCCCTGGAGTCTTTTAGCCAGGGTATGACAACAACAACAACAACAACACAACAAAACAACAACAACAAGACAGATACAACGCGTTTCGACCTATTGGGTCTTCTTCAGACAGGACAAGCAACATTCAAAAGAACAGGGGGGGCAGGAAGGGGGGGGGGGGTGTTGAAGAGTCATTTATCTCTTTGATCTGAGTGCAAAATGTGCTAGGAGGATAGGAACGTCAGAGGTGTTTTTGTTTTTTTTGTTTTTTCCTTCTTTTTTTATTTCTAGAGTGTCCCAAAGATATGAAACTTAGGAAATGTAATGACACCCAGAAACATTACAGTAACTTCATCAATTTACCAATGTTTGCAATCCGTTGCAGACGTAAAGGCAAAGCTGATCGTCTCATAACAACAAAAAAAAAAAGTATCACTTCTGATAAGCAGTCAAAATTGTATTGCACTTCAACATCCCCAACACAAGGTCATTCATGTCAAAGACCTTGCTGTCTTGGCAATTACAGAATGACAACTTTTAGCGAACCATGCAGGAATCCTATCTTATTGCCAGGCAAGGGACCTTGTGTCCACTTGCATCAAAATCATAAAATAAAACGTTCACTTAGCTGTGGCTCATTATTTTTGCAAGCGAGAGCCTCGGTTCATAGTGTAGTAAAAAAAACATAATTATCATCATATGCAAAGGGCTGCTTAATGGGTAACATCATGGTCACATCAGGATGTGACACTTCTGCAAGTATAAAGACCACTTTTCCTTGCTTCCAGAGAAAATGCCTCATACATATCTTCCCTTCCACCTACAGAAGTGTGACCCCGTGATTCAATTGACATTTCGCATGCTTTTCCAGGCTTGTCCGTGAAATCATAGTCTGAAATTTGAACATTTGGTTCCGTCGAAAATTCAGTGGCAGTGGAGGTTTTACACATGCCAGATTCAGAGACTATTCATTTGTTAGGGAGTAAACGAACAATGCGCACTGAATGTACATCTCTCTCTCTCTCTCTCTCTCTCTCTCTCTCTCTCTCTCTCTCTCTCTCACACACACACACACACACACACACAAACACACACACACACACACACACACACACACACACACACACATACATACACACGCGCGCGCGCGCGCGCGCGCGCGCACGCACGCACAGAGAAAGAGAGGGGGGGAAGGGGAGAGAGAGAGAGAGAGGGAGAGAGAGGCAAACACAGGCAGCAGGCAGGCAGGCAGGCAGGCAGGCAGACAGACAGACAGACAGACACATAGGCGTCGTTTATTGATATTGAAGGTTGTATGTCAGCCTTGCGTCATGTATTTAGGTCACTCAATCAACTATGGTTCATTGAATTACAAGTGAGTGGGGTCATTGTCTATGATAGGCATACCATCATAAGAACAGAGCTTCATAATGGTAGCGTCATAGTTACACGGGTATGTGATATTTCTGCAAGTGTTAAGACTTCCTCCCTCTTTCTTCACTCTAAAATCTTTCATATATATATCCCTCACTCCTGAAAAACGAGTCACCCCATGTTTAAATTGACACTCTGCGTGTATTTTTTTTT
>JADBJO010002423.1:259369-262814 GCA_016801955.1 Conus betulinus
CAAATGCTAAAAGAAAGTCATGCAAGTAAGACAATAAAACATAGTTACCTTTATCTATCGTTAAGATTTAAAGGAAAGGACCTTTTTTTTCTGTTTGCTTCTTTCTGATTTTCACCCACACATTCATTCATTCTGTTTTCTTTCTTTCTGATACGGTCATGTCTTCGGTTTTAAACAGAAATTAAAGCGCATATCTGAACAGTTATCTGACTGGTTTCTGCAAACGTTTATGTTCAATCTTTAGTCTTTAGCATGTTTTCCACCACTCAATACTCTGTTAAACGTCATAAGATTTTGGTTGTTCCAGTGTGTGTGTACAGTGCTGTTCCTATGTTTTGGGGAGGGTTCGAGTGATGGGAAAGCAGGAATGGAGTTTTTATTTATTACTTTTTTTGTGGTGGTGGTGATTTTAGTGGTGGTGATGTGTTGACGGTAGAGGTGATGGTAATTGTAGTGTGTGTGTGTGTATGTGTGTGTGTGTGTGTGTGTGTGTGTGTGTGTGTGTGTGTGTGTGTGCGTGCGTGCGTGTGTGTGTGTGTGTGTGTGTGTGTGTGTGTGTGCGTGCGTGCGTGCGTGCGTGTGCGCGCGCGCGCGCGCGCGCACTCGCGCTTACACAGCAAAAGTGAGGCTTTCTGGACCACTAGGGGAAAGGTACAAACAAAATGCAAAACAGACGCAACTTGATTCGACAAATAAGTCGTCTTCAGGCAAGACAAAGAGTGCTGAAACTGACAGACATAGAAACAATTACTCATCTTTTCGATCCGAGTGGCAAGTGTATTCTTGGGTCGACTGTACCAAATGGAACTGGAGAGAAAAAGGGAGAGTCAGATAGGAGGGGAATATGTGATATAACTAAGGGAATATGTTGTGTAACAACAATAACAACAGCAACAACAACAACAACAACAACGATCATCATCGTCGTCGTCTTCGTCGTTGTCGTCGTCATCGTCATCATCATTATCAACATAATTATCATCATCATCATCATTATCATTTACGTTGTCGTCGTCGTCCTGGTCGTCGCCGTCGCCGTCGTAGTCACATCATCATCATCATCATCATCATCATCATCATTATCATCATCATTATTTTCATATCATCGTAACGTTTCTTTAAAGGCAGAAATACTTGTAAAGACCATCCAGATTTGTCCTTTTCATCCATCTGTTATGTATACTGAGATATCTGTAAATCCATCACATCATCCATCATAAAAATCCATCACATCATCATCATCATCATCATCATCATCATCATCATCATCTACATCATCATCGTGTCAAACAGTGGACAAGACATAAATAGAAACGATATGAAATGTAGCATGTTCCTGGGGAACTCACAATTCAATGCTGAATGGCGTTTACCTACAGCATAGACTGCATCTTCAGAGTCTTGGAGATGTCGGAACAGCCAAATGTGAACTGTGTCCTTGAACTCACAGCACAACTCACTCTCACTGAATGCACCCTGTGTGCTTCAAAAGGCAAGGGTTGTTGGGGTCACCGAATTTTAACATCTATTAAAGTGTACACCAGTTGTGTCTTTACGGTAAAACAGGCACACTAACAATTTATGAGTCGTAAACAGTAAACAAGTGGGGTAGTCTTTGCTCCCATAAGGAAACCTAACACAGAGTAACTTTTATTCAAGACTGGCACAGCTTTTAAACTTGAATAAAGTGAGACAAATACAAAGACGAGCAAATAATAGTGGGGGAAAACAAGCGCAGGCCAACAACTAAATTGTCTTCGTAGTAATGACTTGGCAAAACTTTGAACTTACAGGGGGGGCGGGGCAGCAGGAGGTTGAAGATGTAAAAACTGGGAAAATTAAATTAAGAAAATATGAAAACTCTTCACTGGCTGCATAAGGGAACCATCGCAATCCCTTTTAAAGGCAGATGTATTTGTATTGCCTGCTCCGAGGCCTTTCGTCCGCTGGGTCGGAAACTCATCAGGGAGACACGGCTGGCTGTATCTGCGCTCCTGGCGTCAATTTGTGTCTCTATTTGACGCCAGGAGCGCAGATACAGGGCAGACAATTCTGTCCCTCACCTGACACGTGTGCCAGTGAAGTAAATAAACTTTGATGGATTCTGGCTGGCGGACTGCGGCGAATGACCACCAGCCATGAATGCGATCAGGCGTCCACAACCGTGATCGGCAAAGCTCGCGATACCTTCAGTGACAATGAACCCAAGCGCACTATATTACATGACAGACTGCTGGGGTGTTCCCCCCTTGTGTCATCAATATACCACCACACAAAGGGGGGAGCACCCCAGCAGTGCTGACATTACCGAGCAGCTGGCGTAACTTGGGCTACTTCCTAAGCGTGTCTCTTATCTAACATCTTGTAGTTTGTGTCATTCATCTCAAGGCTTGACGAATGCTTCTGCGATAGCTTGTGTGGATACTAGCATGGTCAGGGCTTGTTTGGGAGGTCTACGTACTGCCTTGAAATGAAGGTAATACACTTCTTAGGGTTTAGATGTTAAGATGGTTCCATGGAGTGGGTGTCTTGTGTTGTGAGCCTTCTGTGGTGTGGAAGTAGGAGGTGCACGTTTACTCATGCGTGGAGTAGCTTACTACACATGTTACCATTATCAATCCTGATTACCCTGTGACACCATTAGAAGCACAAACCCTTTACCAATTTTAAGGCACCTCATGTACGCAGGGGTACCCACATCTCATGTATTGGGTGGCGTATGTGGTATTTATGATACTCTTGTCAACTGTAGTGCTCTGAAGACATCTGGATGGTGACGCTAACTTCTCTCTGGTGTGTGTTGTTCACGCATCAGTATTCAAGATTGATTAGTACCCAGCGGGGACGTTTGCAGACTTTTTTTTTTTAATTTTCAAATTACCAACAATCATAATTCATGGTCTCAGTTGACCAACCTCCCTCTGACATCAACTTGTTTAAATCTATCTACCATTGTAATGGTACTGTGGTCCACCACCGCATAGTCCCTGCAGGCAGAAAAAGCCCTGTAGCATTCATGACGGGTTGACATTATGTGATCTACTGTGCGCATCACAAGCAGCTGCAGGTTTAAAACATCGTCAGCCCTTTGCCACCGAAATATGAAAACCGTTCCCATGAGCTATGTGTTAATACCAAAGCCTGTTTCGGTCCCAAGCATGGCACAACTTCTCAAAGCAGTGCATTGAAAATGGAGACCATAGGAACAGTGTGTAATCATTGCTAAAGTAGCCAAAGTCTGCAAACGGAAAGTAATGAAAAAACAATTATAGAAGATTATAGAAGAATATGAACAAGACATTATTGATGGTCACAACATCCCTAAAGGCCAGAGGAAGAGTTGGGCAAGGGATGCACAGTCAATGCAGTCTGTGAAGAGGTGGGGAAGCCCTCTTTGGCTCCTACGAACACAGAATTTTGTTCGATTTCTGAAGTGCGGATTACA
>JADBJO010002423.1:265421-270421 GCA_016801955.1 Conus betulinus
TCAGTTGCCACCACCCCTATCATCATCGGTCCAATGGAATATTAGAATGTTTTAACGACACCAGAAAAGCAATGATAAAAAAGGAGAGCACGTCAGAAAATCAAAAAGATTAGGAGAGAGAGGTCCTCCCTATCATTTGTTTACAGGGAGTCATCCAATTCAGCTACTGGTTTTCCTCCATCTGAGTTGCTATTTGATTGTCTGGCAAGGGGACGTGTGGTTCTCTTCTCTGTCATGGACAGGACAGATCTCTTCATATTATGAAGACAAAAACATGCACCGTATATGTTTGACCTCAAGATTCGCTTTGTGGACACATGATCTATACTGCAAGAAGAGGTGAAAGAGTCTGTAAATAAATACAAACATTATGCTGACATGAAGACCTAAGCCGAAGCCTTGTCCTGCGGCCTTAAAGTGTTGGTTTTGCTACTGCTGACTAAAATGAACAAAGAGATTGCATGGCAAGGATCATCCACTGTTGAGACAGTGAATCCTGTTGACTATAAGTTACATATGAGCTGTGCGTAATTTTGTTTTCCGTTGAACGTGTTTAAACTATACCATTTATGTTTTCCTATTCGCGTTTCAGGCATTGATGTCGATGTTGAACATGACAGAAGTTTCTTTGACAATGATTCATTTCCAGTCCCTTGAAAAAAAAATTGTTTTTGTTGATTTTCTTGCCTAATGTTTTGTGACCACCAACATGATAATCGCAGTCAACAATGTTCACCCAGTACTGCCTTGTCTGCCCTTGTTGTTGTCACAGAGAAAGATCATGATGGCCTACAACATGACAACTGTACCGTCAGTGACAGGTGAAGCCCACAAGAATGTCAAAAACAGGCCTTCTTCTTGACACAAAGTTTTTACTGTTATTACAACCAGCCGCCATGGCGAAGTGGTTAGCGTCGCGGATACTCCCGACTGGCAGGTCATGAGTTCGATCCCATCAGAGTCATGTGGGATTTTTCTGCCCCATGACACCGCACAGTCGAGCTTTATCCACTGAAGGATGCGTCTCTGACAGTGTTGCTCAAATTTCTGACCAACACTGCAGGTGTCTGTATCTCTCAAGCCTGGTTTACACCGGGATCTATTGCGAAAGTAAAAGAAGAGCACAGTCCTATCATGCAGCTCACATCGGAATGAGAATCCGCAGCATCATCTTCATCATATTCATCTTTCATCGATCGGCATTTTAAAAAAAAACTTTCAAATTCTGTGGCCCTTTATGCCCTGCTCTCATGGTGACCTCAGTTTCAATTATCTCTCCATGTCTATGGGCTTCGCTTGATTCTGTCAGGGTCAATGGTATTGGCAAATTCATGGAGGGCTGTTACTGGATGGACGCGGTGGCGCCCTACGGGGGGACAGTTCACTCACTCTGGCTCCGCAACTAAGCAATTATTGTGATCAGTAGGGGGGCTTAGTAGGTGGTGTTCTGAATATGCTGGATCAGACAGGCGCCACTGAACACCACTGAAGTATCTCGACAGCAGTGCAGCGTCTCCTGTGGTGGGTTGCCTCTTGACAAATTGACTTGGACTGTTCCCTGTGTATTGCCGTAGACAAGGCAGTAGCTGTGGACGGAGGGATGGGAAATGAGCAGCGTGGCTAAGATGATACAGAAGATGGGGCAGTATTTAAAAAAAAACAGTGCAGCTACAATTTTTGTTACAAGAGTTTTCAAAGGTTTTGATGGACAGTCCTGGCGCTGCTCGTGTTGTTGCCAACGTCGCGTTATTTTGATGTCAGATGCGCCTTCAGAGTCCAAAACCATACCATGTATCCTTTTCAGCGGACAAGCTGTTGAAAGGGTGTTCAACTGACGTTGAGTATGGGTACTTCTGAATCAAATGCTTTTTTTTCAAATTTTGTTCATAAGTTTTCCTTAATTTTCTAAACCTGATGGTTCCGTACGTTTGTATTGACTATAGGACGTAGAACAGTACTATTGCTTTCCACTTTGACATCATTCTTGATAAAGACAAGACGTTTGCATGGATGTGTCATGCTCAATATTTTGTGAAGATAGACATAACAAAAGGATATTAGCGAATACCTGTTGAGTCATCAGATACATCACGTCGGTCCGGTGGATTACTTCAACAAGAGGGATGCAAATACCGGATGCCCTATCAGACCAAGTGAACATTGCGAGACTGAGGACAGGGCACTCCAGACTGAGATTACGTGTCCACAATGTCTTCCACACTGGCGAGTCTGCAAATGCAGTACAGCCCCCAATGACAGCGGAACACCTCCAGCAAAACTTGCAGCAGAAACCCAGCCTGCAAAACACACCAATTGAGGGAAAAGTCTGTAATTTGTTTGTCTGTGTGCTTAGCTTCAAAATGGAGCGACTGATGGCGGAGAACGAAGCAAACTTTAGAAAGAGTGGGGGTTAGTTGCCACCTAGGACATTGACAAGTCTTGTCCTGTACTTGTTTGTCAATCTCCTTGGCGGCAACTAACCCCCACTCTTTCTAAATATTTGCTTAGCGTTAACTGACACCCCCCCTGCCCCCCGTCTTCTAAATTTAGAAAAAAAAATATCATTTAGATATAAAAGCCATATGGAACCACTTGAGGCTCCTCCGCCATACAGCAGCCTTCGCCAAAACGTCCAGGCTTCCTTCCTGAAAGAACGAAGAAGAAGAAGGCCTTCCTGTAATACTGTGATCTCAAAATGATCATCAACCATCAGCCATTAATTCCACACACACACACCACACACCACACACACACACACACACACACACACACACACCACTCCGTCAACCGGCATCATTATACTAACACAACCACATCATTCCCACTTATGACGATGATCACCATCCTCACTGTACCTTTAATCTCAGTGATGGCAATGATCACCATCTTCAGTCATTGACCATCATTCCCAAGACAAACAAACAAAAAAAAAAATACAGACATTATTGTACCAATGCCACTGCATGATTCCACTTCAACAATGATTATCATCCTATGGCACTGTTGTTATCCAGTGACCTCACCATCAGGTTTTCTGTTTCTTTCTTTCCAATGACCCTGTGTGTCATGTGTTTGTCTGTTTGGTGTGTGTGTCTGTGTATGTGTGTGTGTGTGTGTGTGTGTGGTGTGTGTGTGTGTGTGTGTGTGTGTGTGTGTGTGTGTGTGTGTGTGTGACAGATGATGTGTGTGTATGTTGTTATTGGATGTGAAGGTGCGCGCACGCGCGCGTGCGTGCGTGCGTATGTGGTGTGTGTGTGTGTGTGGTGTGTGTGTGTGTGTGTGTGTGTGTGAGGATCAGGTGTGTGCGTTGTGTGTTGAGGATGTGTGTTGTGTGTGTGTGAGAGAGGATGTGTACGTGCGCGCGCGCGAGTGTGTGTGTTTGTGTGTGTGTGTGTGTGTGTGTGTGTGTGTGTGTGTGTGGGTGTGTGTGTGTGTGTGTGTGTGTGAACGTGTGTGATGTCTTGTTTATGTCATACACTTTAACCATTGAATATTTCGATTACATTTTTTCCCCCAGTATGATTCTACCCCCCCAAATACCCCACAATTTCACTTCCCACTTGTCTCATATGATCATAATGTGTGTACCGTTACATGTTTGTCTCCCCTCTTCCCCCCCCCCCGTGTGTGTGTGTGTGTGTGTGTGTGTGTGTGTGTGTGTGCGTGTGCGTGCGTGCGTGCGTGCGTGTGCGTGTGTGCGTGTGTGCGTGGTGTGTGTGTGTGTGTGTGTGTGTGTGTGTGTGTGTGTGTGTGTGTGTGTGTGGTTTATTTTCGTTCGTTTTGTTTTGTTTTGTTTTTCAAACATGATACCCCGTTTTTCATTGATCATTCCCATCTCTTCTCAACCAACACGATCATAATTATGAATGCCAACACATTATTTCACACCCGCTACATGGAACACCATTTCACAGTATGGTTTTTTTTTTCAACAACACTATTGGCATGAATCCCCCCCACCAACACACACACACACACACACACACACACACACCACACACACACACACACACACACACACATCCCACGCATCGTGTGTAAATTATGTGTGGGTGGGAGAGATACGAGCTCTCCATCTCTCTCTCTTTCTCCCCCCCCCTCCCCCATTGCCCTCTCCCCCTTCCTCCTCCCCCAAACGATGCCTTATCACCCATTGATCATTTTCCTTCCCTTCCAATCATTATTAACATTACCCACAACCCCACATACAAACTACCCACACATAACTACTATCGTCACAATCACCGTCCACTGAAATCGTTTTTGGCCCACTGAAGCACTATAATCAATCCACCATTATCACTACCATCACCCATATATCATACCATTCTAGAAAACAAGTTACAAACCCCATCGGGTCCCCGCCCCCCTTTCCACCCACCTCGACCCCACCCCACCCTCAATATTTTCCACTCCCAGGATCCTCTCCTGGGCGGCCTTGTTTCCGTCCAGCGGCCATTTTGATCGTGCGTGAGTATGAGAAGATAAGTGGTTTCTCGCTCTTCGTTTTCACTGTCCTAAGTGTTATTGTTTTTTTTTTTCCCTGAAGAAGGACCGAGAGGTCGAAATGCATTGTGTCTTGTCCTGTACTTTGTTTGGCTATGTCCCTTGGTGGTAATTAACACCCCTCTCCTCTCTCTCTCTCTCTCTCTCTCTCCCCTCTCTCCCTCCCTCTCTCTCTCTCTCTCCCTTTCTAAATTTCGAGAAAAAAATAACCTTTAGATGAGCACTTTGATTTTGTCTAAGTCAAACATGCAATTCGTGTATTACTCAAGACAATAAAATGAAAACGAAAGAAGAAAAAAAAAAAAGAAAGAAAGAAAAAAAAAAATTTTCCTTCAACGCGTGACAACATATGAAGATAACGGTGCATGATACTTCATCCACGCATGACGTGAAATAATAGTAATGATAATGATTACAATAATGATAACAATAAGAATCATGATGATGATGATAATGATAACAATAATCATCATTCATCATCATCATCATCATTA
>JADBJO010002423.1:275421-282615 GCA_016801955.1 Conus betulinus
TATCAAATCTATTGCAGTTTTCAACATGATAGTTCCACCTCTGCCAACTATAATTAATCAGTGTTTGCCGAAAAAAAAAACACGAATTAAAGCATGTATATCGTCAACACCCTGATCTTCCCAAACCAAATCCGTATTCATACAATGCTAGTCTTACATCGCAGATCCATGTTTTTTTACCCCTTGCATCTAATTCCACGAACATCGTATAGGCTTTATAAGGCAATGTGGGTGGCTCCATTTCGGTTATCCTTCACCAGTAACAAATACGTTTAACCACTGACATTAAATAGATAGGTTATTCTCTCCATACACCAAATCATTCGGTGTTCTCATCGAAACACCAAGGAATTTTTTCTATTGGTTGAATTTGAATATCAAATGATTTCAACAACAAAGATAGAAATTCATTATGTAACCGTGCCAATTTCCTCAAAATACATAATAAAGCATATTCAATTCTACTTGCAAGATCTTTAAAGGCAAAGGTAAAGCTTAAGTGTCTAGAAAAACAAATACCAAAATTTTTATAAACATTCACTACAGGCATTTTTCACTTCATTAAATGTCCACCTTTCTCTGGTGGGAAGATAACCGACCTTTCTGAACACAATAATATTATTTTTAGCCATGTTTATTTTTAGCTGCAATGCAGAAGAAACGCTTTCGAAACTGTTAAGCTGGGTTTGTAAACCAATTATAGTTTTTCAGACGTTAATACAACAGCATCTGCTGACAGAAGAATGAACATTTTAAAAAAATCATTTATAATCTGTGCGCCATGTCGTCCAGAATATAACTTCTAATGTCAATTCATTAATAAGTAAGGAAACACAATATAAGGCTGCGTGTATTACCTTGCTTAACACCCGTTGTGCAGCTTATATAATCAGTCACAGACCCACCACTTCTCACTCCAGCTTTGACGAAGTCATACATGCTCATGACACATCGATATCATTTTCCTCTGATTCCATGTTTAAACAAAACATGCCATAAAATACTTCCATCAACAGAATCAAAGGCTTTTTTGAAATCAATAGAAGCAAGATATTATTTGCGATTTCAACAAAATTGTTTTAGCACAAATGCCGTCAAAGTAAGCATGTGATCTAATGTAGAACACTTCCGCTTAAACCCAGCTTGACATTTACCAGTGATGTTCTTTTCGTCTACCCAGTCCTGCAACCTTCTGTTGATAACAGCACTGTATAGTTTACAACAAATGTTACACAAAGAAATACCACATACCGCTATGATTGCTTGGATTATCAAGATCACCTTTCATATATAAAGGAGAAACAATAGATTCAGTCCACAGTTCAGGAAGCGCACCTCTGTTAAACAGAGCATTTTAAAAAGAAAATGTGACAAAACCGAGCAACAAATCAGATTTACATACATCTTTTTTAACATCTCACCAATGACTCCATCAGGACCGCTAGCTTTATGATTGTTTAGTTTTCTTTAGAGCCAGCAAATTCTCATCCCTTGAAATTGGACGATTTAATGTATCATCACTGGTATTACTGTTATCATTGGTATCATTGCTACCATTGGTTCCACTACCGCCTTCATCATAGCAAGCAAATGTACCAAAGACATCTACTTATTTTTCAAGCAATATCTGAAAGTGCTGAAACTCCAAACTAAACTAATGTTGTTAGAAGGCTGATTACTTTTATTGTGAATTCTCCGCATTGAATTCCAGAATTCTTTCTGGTTATTTACAGACGATACCAGGTTTTTTTTTCTAAAATATTCCGATTAAAACTGTTTATGTCTGTTTTTGAAAGCTGTTTTATAGTCACGTCTGGCATTACAGAAAGAAACATTAATTGGAGGCAATAAGTACAACGGTATCTATTTAACAAATTATGGGCCTTTCTTTAACCAGAATTAGACTCCACATCATACCAGTCATCATTTTAATCATGTTCTACATTTACATTGCTCTGTTTTTTTTTTCATGCACTCAGCTGCTTCTTTCAAGCAAGTGTTAAATATACACAGAGCTTCATTTATATCCACATCAATTGCACTGATCGCCATTTCAACTCGCTGCTGAATTTCAGGATAGCAAACTATATCGCTATACATTGGTATATGTCTCATTCCAAACATACCTTTCATTCAAAACGTTATCAACATTTCTTTTTTGTATTATCCATGCGGCCATTAGGAATACTGAGGTTCATCAACAAAGGCATACCGTTTGACTCGATTCTTTCTAGCACTTGGAATTTACAATGATTCGAGAAACTCAAAAACACCTCTCGTGACATTAAAAAATAATCAGTCACACTATTACCTCTCTCAGAAATATATGTGTAGCGACCGTTTAGTTCGCCCTGACATATACCATTAATGATACATAATTTCAAAGCAATGCAGATATTGATCAACATTTTACCATGATTATTCAATACATTATCTTCAGTATTCCTGCTTGTACATAAGGAGTACTTACATACTGATCATCAATAGGAAAATCATCAACCAAATCATGTAAGAAGTTTGAAGTTCGACTATTTAAATAACCACTTAATAAAAAGTAAACATAATCGAAATCAAGTATACAATCACTCACACATTCTCCAAGCAAACGTATTTCATTTTGAAAGTCAGAATGTGTATTATAAGGTGAATCAACCGGTGATACGTAAGCACATATGTACAGGATATATTTGTTTGCACAAAACAGATTTATCAATGACAAAGCAATACGGTTATCAGATTTAATATCTAATAGCCCAATGAACGGGCAGAGCTCGTGTTTAACAAGGCAAACAGACCACCAGAACGCCTTTCACGTGATGTCAGTGTAATGGCAGTTTGCAACACGGTTTATAACCTAGAAACACAGATGAATGGACATCTTCCAGGAATGCTTCATCAAACCGTATAAAGTCAAAAGAACAAACAAAAAGACACACATTCTTTATCTTTTAATTTAGACAAACACCGTTCACATTCCGATGGAGAAAAGAAAACGATTTAGAATTTTTCTTTACAAAGAAACAGTCTGGGTTGCCACTGTCAGCAAACACGGGAGAAGCATTGCACGTGCCGTGATGAAGCGCGTCGTACACAGATACAGATTCAACCAGCACACGGTCAGTGTTTACACACACATGTTCTGATTTAGAGGTTGCATCGCAAGCACAACAAAGCTGGTCAACCGTTCTACGATCAGCACGAGCCAGCTCTGTGTCAAACCCGTTACCGGGTGACAGCAAAACCGATGCACCATGAAGGTCTGTTCCCTCTGTTGAAACACCACACACAATGTCTTTGGGCCAGCCGACGTTCTATTTTATTTCCAGTAGCATGTCACTAGAATCGATAAAATATTTCTTGCCGTCTATCAGGAGGTGGTTCAAAGCCATTGTAGCTCTGTTTTTCCTTCATCAAGAGCTTCCTTTAATGCAGTCAACCTTTCCCTGACTTCTCTTACATGAATAGAAAAAAGTATTCACTAATAAAAGTCTGACTTCCCCTGAGCTTGCCCTTTGCTTTTAGCGCTTCTACCGTCTGTTTATAGAAAACACATTGGGCAGTCACAGGGGAGTCAGACTTAGAACTTATCCAGTGACCCTGTCGAATTCCACATCATGTGACAGTGTCAGTTTGTCAGTGAGAAGATCTGTTATCATACCTTCACAATCGGCCGGTGTCTCGTTCTCCATCCTCCGTAAGCCGTAGAATACAAGGTGATTCTGTTTGGACTGCCCCCTCGAGGTTGTCCGTCTTCGTCTCTCACAGCTTGAGTTATCCGTCCCGTACGAGACACTTAGCGAAAGGGTGAACAAACAAGGCTTACACATTTCTGACCCAACCCTTTTGTGTGCTGTAGTCCGAGCAAATGCATGTATCAAATTTGTGTACTAGTTAACTAGGGAAATTAACAGAAAGTGATGACGTTATTTTTGCACAATTTTGCGTGTTGTCATTGTTCTAATATTGCCTGACCACTTGCGTACAAGCTTTCATGCCGTATCTACGTTATCTACAGGAAAACAAACCTATTCGAGTTTGGTATTACAAGAATTGTTGGCAATTTGCCGATTCAATCATCTCAAGAGCGCAGATATATTATCTTTTTAATGACAACCACTAATTATCAAACCAACAGCCCCATTTGTAATGGCTGTTCAACAATGCCGAACACATCGCTGCCAGACCGGCTATGCACAGATGACATTCAGTTCACCGAGTACAGTGCTGTTAGCTGGCTGGTGGGGAGCAGCCTGCAGAACCCCCCCCCCCCCCCCCCCCTCCCCCTTTCCCTGACCTGCATTCAACGCCTGCCAAATTCGATCATTTTCGTTATGTTATTTGTTTGTGTCTTGCCTGAAGACGACTAAGAGGTCGAAACGCGTCGTGTTTTGTCTTGTGACTCGTTTGTTCACGTTTCTCTTGGCGGTTCGCAAACATTTATTTAAGATTTGTTTAGATTTCCGCCTGCAGTCGTCTCACTTTGCAACTAGATCTGCATTCACGGCTTGGCCTCTGCAGCTACAGGCGAGCTGTAAACTCCCCTGCCTCTCAGAACTAAGTAAATTGCTCTGAACAGCTGTGCCAGCTCCAGGTCAGTCACCCTCCGGCTGAGATCGTCGTTCCTCCTCTGCAGATCCACGTTCTGTTCACGGAGCGTGACGACCTCCTCCCTCAGCGCCCTCAGCTCGTCCTTCATGGCCACGTGGTCCTCGTGCCGGATGCCACTCTTGGTGTCTAGCTTCGTGCCCAAGGAGATGAGCATGCCTACAATGTCAGAGAGAGTAGGCTGGCTTGCTGCTTCACTGGAAGTGCCACCCTGAAGCGTTGTCCTTTATGTCCAGAGCTGACTCTGCTACTGGTTGACCGTGAAAATGACAAGGTCGCCAACCACCTCAATGTTGTCCTTGTTCCTGACCGAGGCTTGTTCTGAGCTGGAGCTGACTGATGAATGTATCATGACCTGATGGAATTTAATCATCCTCCAAGCCATCTCTGACGGTCTTCCGAGACCCTATGAACATCCAAAACATAGTCCTACCCCACTGAGAACAATACATCAACAACCCTTAAAGTTGACCCAACTTGCAATGCCACCCTTTATTGCTGCAGTGCCACCCTTTATTGTTCGGTCCTATATGCTGATATTGGGATGCTGGAAGCATTCAAAATTTTTCATGATCAACAGCGTTCATGGGGTGCCTGCTTTTTTACCAAAACATTTCAACACTGAACAGAGAGACTGGGGCAGCATACGAGAACAAGTGTAACAGCAACTCACTTGTACTCGCTCCCTAGTCATCTTTCTCACGGTCTATCCGTGTTGATTCTCTCTCTCTCTCTCTCTCTCTCTTCTCTCTCTCATCTCTCTCTCTCTCTCTCTCTGTATGTAACGATGTATGTATATATGTGTGCAGTAGTAGTAGTAGTAGTAGCAGTAGCAGTAGCAGCAGCAGGGAGCGGCAGCAGCAGCAACAGCAACAGCAGCAGCAGCAGCCGCAGTAGCAGCAGCAACACAACAGTAGTAGTAGTAGTAGTAGTAGTAGTAGTAGTAGTAGCCTACTTTAGTTTACGTCTGTTCACATCTGTGATTTTAGACGAACTGTGATATTACTCTGTGTGTGTGTGTGTGTGTGTGTGTGTGTGTGTTTGTGTGTGTGTGTGGTGTGTGTGTGTGTGTGTGTGTGCGCGCGCGCGCGCGCGTGCGTGCGTGCGGCGCGTGCGTGCGTGTGTGTGTGAACTGTAAATAATCAAATGGTCGATTTCTGCACCATTTTACTATGAAACTACATGTACATGTTGGATTATGTTGCTAGAAGAGAAAGTCTAGTATCACTCACTTAAACATCAAACGTCTTACTTATTGTTGCTCAGTGCAGCGAGGACTATGGCTTTTGTAACAACTCTCCTTGATACTCAAACGTGTGTATGACAACGATCAAGGTGATCGACAAGAATTTGCTCTGACTCCTCGGTGAATCGATGTAGAGGACAACCCGAATAACAATTTAAAAAGTCTTTACTTTCAGGAAAAAGATTCACAAACCAGTCTTTCATGTTCCTCAACTCCAAACGCCGATCATATAGAATGAAACTGGCACTTCGAGAAATATGGCGCAGCACAGCCAGTGATACACACGGAATATTCTAGAATGGTCGAGAACCATAATTAGTATCGCAAATCAAAATGTATGGATGGTTCCAAAAGAATCGGAAACATAACGCATTATAGCCATGAAAATACTGGAATCGTTCAAGTAAGAAGAGGCTTCGTGTTCTTTTGGAACTACACCCTTGGACCCTAAACAGACCTCTGGAATTATCACGCGCTCAGGTTATACATTTGGTAAGCTAATGCCGTGTGCAACTTAACACATCTTAGGCGAAACCCAAATATCTTGATCTAAATCAACAAACCAAACAGATAAAGTCAATCTATAGTATCAGGCTTCAAGAAGTATAAAGCGGCACGCCTTTGAAGATAGTGACAATAAGACAGTGAGCGCTCGGATATATTGAATATCGGCACATGTTCAGGCCAAAGAGCTAACTTCCTGTTACCCACAACCCTGTTTATTGAGATATATCCTGTTTCATCATGCTCCCAAGAAACAGGACAGTGTCTCTCGTGAATGCTAAGGAGGTAAGCTCTTTGGACTCCGGGATAATGCCTCAAAGGCCTGGTAGCATTAGAGCTCAGTTCCAAAAAGGGCCCAGTCTGAAACTCACTGGAACCAAGTTTTCAAAAAGTTATTCCATCCCATCCCAATACCATTGCGTTCCGCGCTGGGGTCTATTAAAATTGGGTCGCAATGGAACTGGGACACAAGGGAATCAATCCTAAGCAAGTCGTAGTTTCAGTAAGCGCCAAGCGCCAATGGGGCCCGTTCCCAATAGATACCATTTGAGTCCTCACATCTTCATATTTGATGAATTACTTGCCGCCATCAGAGGAAACGGAACAGGAGAGAGAGGAGAGGAGATGAGGAGGGAGGGAGGGGGAGAGGGATGGCAGGCGGGGGAGAGAGAGAGGATAGGGAGAGAGGAGGAAAGAAACGAGAGAGATGAGAGAGAGGAGGAGAGAGAAGGATAGAGAGAGACAGACAGAGACAGGACAGACAGAGAAGACAGAGGGACAGAGAGGGACAGACAGACAAAGACGCCAGTCTGATGGATGATAGCCAATAGTTGTGAGGA
>JADBJO010002423.1:282988-295488 GCA_016801955.1 Conus betulinus
TGTGTGTGAGACGGTGTGACATTTTTTTTTTGCCAACTGTCTCTGCTCGGAGAAATCTAGAGTGCGGAAGTTTGTGCAAGGCTTAATGTTCTCGTTCCATAGTTTTTTTTTTTTTTTTTGTTTTTTTTTATCGTTCGTTCAATCCAGTTTGTCTCAGCTGACAGGTGCAGCACGTGTGTCCCGTGTTTTCCGTGACCTGTCGACTCTGTAGTGAGTAAAGTCATCTTGCCCTGATTGTGAATAGGAGAGAGCAGCCGACGACTTGGAGTAGTGTTTGGGGACAGACGTATGTAGGTAGTTTGCTGTGTGTGATGGGACCCGCGTTCCCTTTTGAGTTAATAGAAAAGTTAAGTTTATTCTTTGGGATAAACTGGGTTTTGTGTTGCGGGACCTCGTTCCTGAGAACTCGCGTTTCATGATAATGGTTGCCATTGGGATCCATTGTAGTGAAGAGAAAAAAAAAACCTTCAAAAGAATAACCGAGAGGGAAATGCCTATATTGCTGCTCCTAGAAGTCGTTGGAAGACCTGGGACTTTTTGTCTTTGTCTTGTCATGCAAGAGTCGGAAGGACTTCTTCGTGAGGCTTCATTTGCCTATGCGTTCGACTAAATGTTCCGTATCACTGGTCTTTTTGGTGAGTAAACCTGGAATTTAATTAAATTAATAGCACTGAAATAATCTTTTTTTGTTGCCACGTTAGGATAGACTCCTTATTTAATTTGTATATGAAATTATAAATCTGTTTTTTTCCTTCGTACATAGGAAGTAGGCAAAGGAGTGGGCTCGTCTGTGTTGGCACTCTGAGTAGGTAGTGTTGCGTGGAAGCTTTGTTTTTATCCCAAATTCATTATTTACCTATTGTTCTCATTTTCCAGTATGTTTTGTTTGAAATTTCATGTTAAATCATTCGATTTATTTTGTAAATAATTTACACTAGTATAAAAGAATACTGTGTAAAATGTTTGTTTTTTTTTCTTCCCAAGGGGCGAAAGTCAATTTCAGAAGAAAATATTGTTTAACAATAAAGGATAAGATTATGGATACGTTTTGAGAAAGAATTGGTTCTCCAAGCAGGACCGCATGGGCTGGCCCGGATATCCTTCCCGCCTCGTTATCTACTCACCTTTGCTCTTGAGTGTCGGCGATCAGCAGTGTGGACCTGAGTGGCTCCCTGCCCTGCCTTCTACGATCGTGGGATTGACTGTTCTCACCTCTTCATCATCCCGTGTCTGGTGCGGTGAGTAATGTGGGTGGTGTGTCAGACAATAATAAGAGCAAGGCCTTTTTCGTCACGTGACTTCACCCTTGTGACAGTGTGTGTGTGTGTGTGTGCGTGTGTGTGTGTGTGTGTGGTAAAAGAGTTGTGTTTGTTTTAAAAGCAGGTGTAAGTTACTTAGGCATTCACTCGAGGCAGGCTTGTTTTCGCAGTGGCCGTCCTTCGTGTGCCTGTCCTCCCGAGGTCACCGTGCAGTTCGACAGCGTAAGAAGGCTGTATTCGTTGCAGTGTATAGCAAATTTGTTTCTGTTGCAGTGTATAGCAGGTTTGTGTCCGTTGCAGTGTATAGCAAGTTTGTTTCTGTTGCAGTGTATAGCAGGTTTGTATCCGTTGCAGTGTATAGCAAGTTTGTTTCTGTTGCAGTGTATAGCAAGTTTGTTTCTGTTGCAGTGTATAGCAAGTTTGTGTCCGTTGCGGTGTATAGCAAGTTTGTTTCCATTGCAGTGTATAGCAAGTTTGTTTCCGTTGCAGTGTCTAGCAAGTTTGTTTCCGTTGCAGTGTATAGCAAGTTTGTTTCCATTGCAGTGTATAGCAAGTTTGTTTGTTTGTTTCCGTTGCAGTGTATAGCAAGGTTGTTTCCGTTGCAGTGTATAGCAAGGTTGTGTTTCCGTTGCAGTGTATAGCAAGGTTGTTTCCGTTGCAGTGTATAGCAAGTTTGTGCCCGTTAGGGTGTATAGCATGTTTGTTTCCATTGCAGTCTATAGCAAGTTTGTGTCCATTGCAGTGTATAGTAAGTCTGTTTCCGTTGCAGTGTATAGCAAGTTTGTTTCCATTGCAGTGTACAGCAGGTTTGTGTCATTTGCAGCGTATAGCAAGTTTGTGTCTATTGTAAGGTATAGCAAGTTTGTGTCTATTGTAAGGTATAGCAAGTTTGTGTCTGTTTCAGTGTGTAACAAGTTTGTGTCCGTTGTAGTGTATCACATGTTTGTGTCCGTTGTAGTGTATCACAAGTTTTGTGTCCGTTGTAGTGTATCATAAGTTTGTGTCCGTTGTAGTATCTAGCAAGTTTGTGTCAGTTGCAATGTAAACCAAGTCTGTGTTTATTGTAAGGTATAGCAAGTTTGTGTCCATTGTAGTATATAGCAAGTTTGTGTCCATTGTAGTATATAGCAAGTTTGTGTCCATTGTAGTATATAGCAAGGTTTTGTTGTTGCCACTTGAGCAGTGTACTTGAGCAGTGTTCTTTTTTTCTCTTTATTTCTTTATCACGATCATATAGTCGATCGAGCAGTAGGTAAGTTTATACACGCATATTCCATACATGTTTTCACTATTTCTACTATGTATACATTTTCCACTTAACACATTTTCCAATAAACACAACGGTGCGCCACAGGTTTACACTATATATTACAAAGAATACACACTATAACATGCATACACACTACGAGACGGTTACAGGAATTTGGGATATGATGTTTGTGGAGACACTTATTTTCAATAAGAAAATGTTTATCACCAGAAGTAAAATTAGAAAAAGGAGAGAGACGTACTGTGACTCGAAAGTAAATATTCTGAAGTAATAATTTCATGATCGTATCTTTCCTGTCTTATTCATCCTTCCGCTAAATCCCTCCCTCCCGTCCTCCCACTCTGTTTTCTTATTTTATCACAGGCTCACTCACTCTCTTCTTTCTTCTTCTTCTTCTTCTTCTTCTTCTTCTCTCTCTCTCTCTCTCTCTCTCTCTCTCTCTCTCTCTCTCTCTCTCTCTCACGCAACTATAGCTGATTTTACTCGTTGCTTGTTTTGTTTCATTTCCAATCATACTGTCTCTGTGACCCAATATATGAATCAGAAAATATAACCATAATCGTGTTTAGGGTGGGTATCATGCTAAGAATAGTGGAAACATGGTTAAGAGGTAGTGCCTGAGTGTGTGGAATACAGCTTTAACAATATAAACGTTTCCTCATGTCTCTCTTGTGGATTTTTTACGCGGGGGAACAGACCAACTTGCGGGACAAGTGAACTGCCACCGCCCCTTTCCCGCTCTGCCCACCCCGCCCCCTCCCCTCCGCCCCCTCGCCTCTTTTCCCTTCTTTCCCTCTCCCGGATCTAGTTCGCTCTCACCGTGCGTCGTCCGCGACTTCCGTTTTTACTCCCTGGACGGCTTTGGATGTAAGTAATATCCATAACTGCGGGGGTAGCGTGTTCGGGCGTATATGTGTGTGTGTGTGTGTGTGTGTGTGGGGGGGGGGGGGGGGGGGGGGGGGATGTGCGGGATGGGAAGGGAACGAAGAAAGGGAAATCAACAAAATTTGTATTCAACCTTATACCATTATACAGCTTTCTGCCATATATTCTATTTGATAATCACCTGCACATCTAACGCAGTAGTACAGCTCACGCCTATTGTCACGCCTCTGGGCTTTCTTCATGCCTTCCTTGTGGACCCTTTCGTTTCGCTATAAGGCTGGCCTCATTGGGGACTAGCCACCGGTGGGACGTTCGTAACAAACTGTTTGCTAGTCACTCTCTCTCTCTCTCTCTCTCTCTCTCTCTCTCTCTCTCTCTCTCTCTCTGTGTGTGGAAAAAACTGAGAGAAAAGATAATTAAAAGACACAAGTTTTTTTTTTGGCTGCTTCGATTTTATTGTTCTGTTTGTATAAGCAACACATAATCAGTGCGAGAGTGCCAATACACCACACATTAGAACAATAACAGTCCCAGACATTTTGTATCAAACATCAGAACACTAAAATCATCAAGACTTTGTCCATTTGTAAGAGAACATACACACTATGCATGTCTGTCTTATACAAGACATTTGATAATGAAATTGGTCGGCAATTCTTTATGTGTTCTTTAGATTTTTTCTGGTTTGGGAATGCAAGTAATAAGCCCCTGTTTTTGTGTGTTGCTGAAAGTTCTCCGTCTTTGAACGACTGGTTTAGAGAGCGCGCACAACGAATGGTCACATTTTTTCCCACAAGGTATTATAAAATTAAGCTCCAAATCCATCCGTATCTGGACTCTTTCCATTTTTCGTATGTTGTAATGCATAACCTGCTTCTGCAAAACTTATGTCCCCTTCTGTAGAGTCCCTCTCTTTGTGTGACAATGTAGGATGTTTATTAACTAAATCACTTTTTCACATACATCTAACTTTTTTTTTTTGTATATAATTTACAGTAAAACACATTTTCTTCTGTTTTTATTTGCTGGTTCTTCAAGCAAATCTCGGTTTTGATTTACTAGCTTTGTCATACTTTTGCTGACAAAGTGCCTTTTTTCCAAGTTACAAAAATATTTTGTTACCTTTTCCCCTTCTGCTATCCATTTTGCCCTAGACCTTAATATCACGCTTTGCATTTTTTTTTTCTCTGAGTGAAACTAGCGCTTGGTTCGATTCCTGTAAAAATTCCATGTCTTTTTTTCTACTTCTTCAGTATTTTCAACTACTAGGTTTTCTTCTTTTTAGATAGCTTTCTTTTTCCTTATAGTAGCATCGGCCATAGTTTTTGATCGAATTTTCTTTAATAAAAGAATCTATAAATAATTTGTCAGACACGGTTAATTCAATTTCTGTCAAAGATGTATCGTTAATTGTAGTAGTATCATATTGGTCGGATGAATACTCACATATTAGCACGTCTATCAGTTTGTTTATTGCATCTACATATTGTTTGTCTCTCAATAGATCATAGTTAAACTTCCAAAAAGTATTTCGTTTCACAGTTTTTCCCACTCTTTAAAACAAGTAAAATGATAGAATGATCGGATCGATATCCTGGAATGATATATGTGTCTTCATAGTTCCATATCAGACTCTCTGAAATTAGAAAATAATCGAAACGACTTTGTTTTAATGGAGAATTTCTTCGCCAAGTAAATCGTTTGAATTGCGGATTACTCTCCCTCCACACATCTGCGAGACTTAATTCTAATATCATGTTTTCGACAGCATCTTTAGCCCCAGGGTTATTTATATTGGTGTAATTGTAGTAATCTAAATATGGATCGAGAACTAAATTCCAGTCACCAACTATTACGAGATCGTGACCGTGGTAGTTTATCATTTTTTCTTTCGAATTGATATAAAAATCGGGACTGTCTACGTTCGGTCCATATAAGTTTATTAACAGTATGTCTTTATCCATGGTTTTTAAGGTGAATATAATGTAGTTACCATAAACATCCTCATCAGTATTGCTGATTTTAAATTCAAAATTATTAATAAACAGTACAGCTACACCTCTTGCATTGGATCTATAAGAGGCAAAGAGATATGTATAACCCCATTCTGATGTAACATATTTTTCTAATTTGGGGGTAAGTGGGTGTCTTGCAAACAGAAAATGTTGTAGGACTTTTTCCTAAGATAGTGGAAAACATCCCTTCTTTTCTGAGTGTCTCCTAGTCCCTGACAATTCAAAGATGATATCGTAATATCTGCCATGTTATCTTACAAAAGGATTATAACTTTTGGTATCGCACCGCCATATGACTGGAAAAGATAACCAGCTTCTTACACAGTAATGTACACATTTGCTTTGAAAACATCACAACAACACAAAGGTCGCAAAACAGCATGGTCAATAAAAATAATAAAACAGACTACCCAAACAAAATAGCATGAACATAATGATGACCAAATGAATCTTTTCCACGACAAACAAATTAAATTTCTGTAGCAAAAAAAAAAAAAAACGTTCTATATAACACGCTCAGCAAAGTTACAAAACATAAAGTCAAATCAACACGACACGAAACACATAAATGTTAGTAGAATCAATAACGATCGCTCACGAGCGAAATGTACAGCTTGTCTGCGTTACTGATAACATAAATAAGTGGGTTAGTCTTTGCTCCCATAAGGAAACCTAACACAGAGTAACTTTTATTCAAGACTCGCCTTTTAAACTTGAATAAAGTTTTAAACTTTATTCAAGTTTAAAATGGCTGTGCCAGTCTTGAATAAAAGTTACTCTGTGTTACTTATGGGAGCAAAGACTACCCCACTTAACTGTTAATTGTTTGTTGTTCCCTGCCTCATTTCATTTCCGATTGCGTTACTGATAGTTACAGCAACAAATGTGTCGAGAATTAAGAATGGTAAGTTAATTCTAACACCATTGACACCGAAAGTGGTATATGGGAAAACAAAAATTACAATACTATCATACAAATGTTTATGCCATTTTTCTTACCAACTCCAAAAGTTCAAAGAATGTTTGCGTTGTAGGCAGGAGTGGGGAAAAGGCTATAGGAGAAATAATGCATGTCATACACGATGTGTGACAGCGTACATGTGCCTCCCGATAGGTGAGTGTAAACAAATGAAAGCAAACGTTTTCTTCTGATCCCTCCGTCCGCGCCCCTCCCCCACCACCCCCACCCCACCCCCATCAAAACATAAGTGTGTGTTAATGTATATGTCTGTATATGTGTGTGTGGAGTGGGGAGAGGAGGGGGCCAAGACGCTGGGGAGGAGGGGGGAGACAGGAAAACAGGGAGGGCACGGTGGGTGGGGGTGGGGGGGGGGGGGGGGGGGGGGGGGGAGGGCGAGAGGCAGCACAAACAGGAACAGGTGAGGAGATGAAAGCACCCATCTCTAAATTGATCTACAGACACATCGATCAAATATAAAACAAACAATTCAGTCAGTCATGAAAAGGCACTCGCAATCAAGTAAACAGTCAAATAATACACTTGGCTAAAGATCAGCAGGATGTATAATAACTTCCACTTAACAACTCAACAACGCAAGTCCTTTCCATTAAGAATCGATTGGCTAACAAAACTAAACTGCGCCTTCACATGTTATTGACATGGTTAAGTACAAGTGGGGGGCGTAGGGGGAAGGGGGGGGGGGGGAGTGGCGGGGGCAAGAACGGGCAGTGATTTTGGGGGAAGCAGTGGGGGAGGAGGGTGGGGAAGGGGAGAGTGATCGGGGAAAAGAAGCAACGTTTTCCTTTCAAATTTTCTATTTGTCATCCCCCCCCCCCCCCCCCCTGAATATGTGGTGATGTGTATGTGTGTGTGTGGTGGGGGGAGAGAGGGGGACGAAGACGCTGGGCGAGATGCAGGACAAACAGAAACAGGCCGGGTATGCCAAGCAGGAGGTGGATGCACCAATCTCTAATCAGTGTATAGACATATCCATCACATATAAATAAACAACTCAGTCATGAAGAGGTACATACAATATCAATCGGATAATCAAGTAAACAGCCAGATAATATCCGTTAACCACAGAAGAACAACAAGACCCCCTCCCCCCCCCCCCCCCTGTTCTAGATTAACTCCCCCCACCCCAAAACATTCAGTTTTGTTGTTAGTCACGATATGACATATGAACATTTAATATACACCCCCCCCCCTTCTTCCTCCCCTCCCTCGTCTGTCTCTGTCTGTCTGTCTGTCCTCTCTCTCTCTTTCTCCCACCCCCCACCCCCCCTCTCTCTCTGTCTATCTGGTGGTCTATTTGTCTGTCTGTCCGGTTGTCTCCGTCTCTGTCTGTGCCCCCCCCCCCCCCCCCCCCCCCCCCATGTCTGACTTTTATATGAATCTTACGAAGGATAAAAGGCTTAGGAGATGGGAAGTCACCACCCTCCTTCATTCTAGCACGGCAAAGACCACTTCTTTCGGCGTGTACTTGTGAACAACAGTCAGAAATTTTGTCGATTTATCTTTTCAAAGCGTTCAAACTGCGGTCTTCTATGTTATCTTAGAATAGTTTATGAGCATGTATTGGTTATGTCTGTGTGTATCCTTAGGGTGCTTTTGTGATTGTATTTGCTAGCACCCCTTCATGAGGGGCAATGGCCTAATCATGAATAAATTATCTTGAGTCTTGAGGCAAAGACCATGATGAAGAAAATTACAATGCAAATGTGTGTGTGTGTGTGTGTGTGTGTGTGTGTGTGTGTGTGTGTGTGTGTGTGTGTCTGTGTGTGTTAAACATAAAACGGACCTTCCAACTCAGCTATTTCTCAACTGATTCAATTCAGTTTTGCTTTGTGAAGTGGTGTGACTATGCCAATGTGGTTTGAAAGTTAGCGTCCTTTTAGTGGATGACCTGGGCCTCCAGCACCCGTTCTGCAGGGCACTGGGCCTTATAGTTCAGTCCTTTCTCAATCGATTTTCGTCAAATCTCTGTAATGCGTTCTGTAGCAAAGGCAGTCTAACCTGACCAGTTAGCACTTCAGCGGGTGACATGGTCAGCCAGCGCCTAAGATACTAGGCCATCTAGCTTGACCACTTCTGAACCGATTTTATTCGAATTTGCAGCGAAGTTTGGTGTTGCCATTATAACAAATCTTCACAGCAATACAAGTACCTGTTTTTATGACGGGTATTCAGTATCATGTATTCTGTGTTACACCACTAAAAAAAAGTCTGCAAATGTGAGTGCGCACGTGTGTGTGTGTGTGTGTGAGTGTGAGTGTGTGTGTGTGTGTGTGTGTGTGTGTGTGCGTGTGCGCGCGCGCGCTTCGTGCATGCTTATGTGCATAAGTGTGTTTGTATACGTGCATGTGGTCAACGTACCCAGAATGACCCCCTCTCCTCGCCACCCCGTTTTCAAATTATAGAATGAGTGTGAGAAATATGCTTTGAAAGTTGTATTAGCATTGCGCTACAATGCGGATTTCACCCATGAAAAAAATCTGAAATAATCTGAAAAAAAAAAGGGGGGGGGGGGGGTGGGGTGGGGGGGGGGGGTGTTCAATCCTGCATAAGGCCAGAATGACTCCCCCCCCCCCCCCCCCCCCCCCCCCTTCTATTTTTTAACTCCGCGGGAGTCAATCTGGATCAACACTTCTTGATCGAAATTAACTCCAGGAGAGTTAGTTTAGGCACGTGCGTATTTTTTTAACTTTACCCCCTACCCCCCCCCCCCCCCCCCCCCCCCCCCCCCCCCCAAGACAAAATACGCACTGCCTAAACTAACTCCCGGGGAGTTATTTTCGACACTTGATCCAGATGACACTTAGAAAAAAACTTTCGTCGACAAGGGGGGAGATCCCCCCCCCCCCCCCAAACACCTATCAAGAGACACTTTGTCTTTAAAACTTTAATCGACTAGGATAAAGATCTTAGGCTAACATAAAAGCCTACTAGAATTTGCATGATAAACAGAGAGAGAGCTGACTAGAAGAGAGAGAGAGAGGAGAGAGAGAAGGAGATATAGAGATAGATAGATAGATAGAGAGAGAGAGAGAGAGATAAGAGGGGGGGGGGGGGGGGGGAGGTGGAGGGAGTAAAAGAAAGAAAGAAAAACAGACAGACAGACAGAGAGAGGGTGTGGGGGGAAACACTAGAGACAGAGACACTAAGATAGATAAACAAATAGACAGCAGAGAGAGACAAGCAGAGAGAGAGGGAGAGAGATTAAGAGAGACAGTCAGACAGACAAGCAGAAAGGCAGACAGACAAGCAAGGAGAGCGAGACAGTGAGCGAGAGACTGAAAGAAAGTTGGGGGGGGGGGGGGGGGGGAGAGAGAGAGAGAGACAGCAGACAGACAGAGAGAGGGGGAGGGAGGGGTGTGTATATTTAATGTTAATTCTCTCATATCGTGACACATAAAACTGAATGTTTTGTTGTGGGGGAGTTAATCTAAAACGGGGTGTGTGGGGGGGGGGTGTGTGTGGGGTGTCAATCTGGCGTGGTTTGTTTTAACTCCCGGGGAATTAAGATTGGCACGTGCTAATTCTAACTCCCGGGAGTTAAAAAGTGGAGGGGAGCTAAAATGGATCGTTACACCGGAACATGGACAGCCGGTGATAATTGATAACTGAAATAAGGGAGGGATGTTGTCAAAAACGGGGGTGGGGGGGGGGGGGGGGGGGGGGGAGGAGGAGATCATCTGAAAGGAAACCGTCACTTCCCAACAAGTGCAGGCTGACATGGTGCAGCTGGGATCACACAGACACGACCACCTCTAAGATCCTGGTAGTCCTCAGACTTTATGCTAATAAACGAAGTTATACGGAGTCCACCACGAAATAGGTGACGGAGTGTCACGATTGCCGGCGTTCTTTGTGATGGCGTGGGTTGGTGGAGAGAAAAAAACGATGACCCGTCCGCAAGCAGTCGCAGCATGCATTATTAGATGAAAGGGGGTAAGGAGATGGAGGAGGTATGGTGACGTAGCACGCTACAGTGACGTCAAAATTCTTTCCCACGTTGTGGTCAGAGCTGCGTCATATTATCATGCTGGCGTGGAAGAAAGTAAGCCAGACAGACTCTGAAAAGTAATGTTGCTTATAGTCCAGCCGACGGCAGAGTGCCATATCAGGGCTGTCACCACGTTAGAATCAACTCACAGACAGTCAAATCAAGTCAAAAACAAAACAAAAAAAAAAAAAAAAAAAACAAACAAAAAAAAAAACCCCAAACAAACAAAGAATACCACCTTTCAAACATCTCTTTAAAATCCACCTTCTAAAAACACACCAGAAATATCGTTTAAAATCTTTCTTCCATAAAATCCTAGATCAAATGAAAAAGATTTACTCTTTCAGAAATGCAAAGATCACGTCAGGTGGGACATCTCTGAACAAGGTTTTCATGGACTCTGCTGACAAGAGTTTGTCTCAAGCCAGGCAGACAGTGGGGCGGTAGCGAGAGGAGAAGGGGTTGAGGGGGGTGAAGCTTGGTGTTGTAAAATGATGTAAACTGATAACCGCAAGGGTGATTTGTGTGTGTGTGTGTGTGTGTGTGTGTCGTCGGTTAATGTCCTTCCACCATAGTGATTCAGACAGTTTATGTGTGGGTGAATGAAGTATGCAAGTGATGAAGTGTATTATTCCATTAACGATAGAATATGACATCCCCTCCTCCCCCCCCCCCCCCCCCCCCCTCCCCCCATCCTCTCTTCCACCTTGACAAATTTAAGTGAGGAGTATAAGATCTACAGATAAGGGCCAATTGAACTATTTAACAAACACTTACAAACTGAGTCAAGAACAGAGTAATTGTTTAAAATATATGGTAAAGGCAATGAAGTCGATCCATCAGTGTAACCATCAATACCCTGAATGTCTTGGGAGCTCTCTTGCTCTTGGGCATTGAATCAGCAAATGACTGACATTTAAGGATTTCCCCCACATACATTTAATATTATGATAATGTTTTGTTTTCAATGCGTTCAAACGGAATCAGTGGATAAAGCTTTCAACCTCCCTAGACGAGGAGGAGACTTGTTTGAACGTTTTCCCATTGTACCCATCACTAAATTTTTATACAATTGTGATAATATTGAATGTCTGAGTTCATCAATGAGGTTTTAACTTTTTTCTTTACATTGAATTTATAATTGAAAAACATTCTATCAAATCTAAGGGAACTTTGAGTGGTATTGCGTAACTGACATTTTGAGCTGCTTTTCGTGCAAGTTGATCTACACGCTCGTTGGGTACTATACCACAAGGAGAGGGTATCCAACAAAAAGTGACAGTAATGCCTTGCATGGATAAAAGGTGAATAATATGATGAATAGCAAATATCATATCAAGTCGGATTGAAGGACATGCAGACTTAATCGAGTAGACTGCTGCTTTAGAATCAACACCAATTAAGATTTGTGAACTTTTTATTGGAAAATTTAGAATAAAATCTAACGATTTAAGTATAGCAAGTAATTCGGCACTGAATATCGATAACTGTTTACCAAGATAGAAGAGTTTTTCTACTTTGAGGCTAGGGATTATGAAGGCTGCTCCGTGTTATTATTTTCTAGCACTGAGCCATCTGTAAAAGTTTTCAAATGATGATTGTACTTAGTTTCTAAATGAGTGTAAACAGATGTTCTTAAGATATGTGGACAGTCCTTTTTTGAAACATCTGTATAATCAATATCAAAGGAGGCTTTACATTGCTCCCATTTTGGAATAGGAGAATACGTGGGCTTTTGGGCTATGTTATTTTGATCTATGTTATTTTGATCTATTTTGGTATCCTTTAGAAGATCAGAGGAAAATGAGTAAATAGACATTGCTAACTGTATGTTTTTGGCACGTTTTCCAAAATCCTTCTCTGATTTTAAACATACTTCTTCTGAGCAAAAATTGTTTTGTGAGAAGCTCTTTAAGACAAATTTTGAAGTAGAAACTTTTCCAAAGTTCTGAAAGCGGCAAGATCCCTGCTTCATTACAGGTCCCAGAGTTGGATGTATGTGTGGGAACCCCAAGGACAATTTTGTACGCTTTGCAGTCAGTGCTGTGAAATTTATTTAAAAGGTATTGAGGTGCGTGAGCGTAAGTTAGCCTAGAGCGAA
>JADBJO010002423.1:300488-315902 GCA_016801955.1 Conus betulinus
TTTGTTAGCAGCCTCAGTGAAAAGAACAAGGAGCAAGACAGTCCACCATGCATTCGTCATATACAACTTGTATTTATGTGTGAAAGAGAACGGAATGCTGAAGGTCTGATTGTTTACACTATGGAAAGACTGTGTAGCAGTCAGACAGACTGCTCAGTCTGCGTTATTTTAAATCGATTGGTTTGGAGCAGATGGTTCGTGATTCCAGAGGGTCAGGACCGAGAGAATGATTGACGTATTTTACAGCAACATTTGCCAAATATTTGTCAGATTTGTGCATACAGACATCTTTACATCTTCCCAAGTCCACTTTTCCAGGAACTGTTAACCAGCTGGGGTATTGCTTACATCACAGGTAGAGATAGAGAGGGGAGAGAGACTGTCAGGGTCAAAGTCCTGATCCAGTTTTTATGTTGTCAGGGTCAAAGTCCTGATCCAGTTTTTTATGTTGTCAGGGTCAAAGTCCTGACCATTTTTTATTTTGATAGGTCCGTTTCCAGGTCCAATTTTTTTTTAATTTCAGTTGTCGGCAAGTTTCGCCGAGGTGAAAATTGATAAATGGCCTGTCCCATGTGTAAGATTTGCATAGGGGTGTAGTAGGTGGTAAGTTGTGTTGGTTCAGTAATATTAGTTGATTGTGGTTAACGCTTTTTCCCCCTATGATTAGGATGGTCCTGGAAGGAAGGGTTTGTCAGACTTGCAGACGACACTTTACTACTAGCGAGAGTAGGAACAAGATGTGTGTTTGACACAGGAGATTTTGTGAAAGTATAATTTTGTGTCATATTCATTTTTTTTTTTGGTTAAATATATGTAATTTGAAGACCTGTGTCAGTCAAAAACTGAACTGGAAACGAAGGAATCAATAATTTCTAATTTGTTGAAAGATTTAAACATTGGATCTTTACTGTAGTAGTACAGTAAATTCTTTTGGCCAAAGTGTGTTTTGACACAGATATTTTTGCTTTGCAGTAGTAGTACTGTGATAACTATCTTGTGAATGTGAGCAAGGTCCTGTCACGGAATAGTATGATTTGCTGTTGCTGTTGCGGTTGCTGTTCATGATGCTGCCATGCGGGTGTCGTTGAAGTGGGTCTCGGCTACGCTACAGTCAGGGTTCTCAAGTTACGCTACTTGGAGGAGGAACTGTGTGTGTGTGCCGGTGAACAGTGGGTTCTGCATCGTGAGTTCAAGACATCCTAGGACTGGAGACTACTGCATCTACACACAAAAAAATTAGCTAAGTAAAACTTTGGTCTTTGGACTCTAAGACTATATTGTTGGCTATGATGAGAGCGACTCCGGGTCGCTAGTATTGGTTGTTTTATTTTGGTTATGGTGGGGTGCTAAAAAAAATTAATGATAAATAAATATTGTGAAATTTAAAGTTTGTGTGGTCACCCTAATTGTGAGAATGTTTGTTTAAATATTGTCCTGTTCTATGCTTTAAATCTATTACCTGTTAGAGGTAAACCAAATTCTTGGAGAAGAATAATTTTGCACAGACTCTATTATTGAAATACCCTAGACTACTGTTGGGAGAGGTGTGACAAAAAAATGGGGGCTCGTCCGGGATATTGATCCAAGAGGTTCCTGTTATTTTTGCCTACTGCTAGTTAGCAGAAAGTATATTGTGGTTATTTTAGTTGATGATTTGTTGGAATTTGTATTGCAGGGAAGACGCATGGTTTTGTAGTGTTGTTGGGATATATATATATTTTTTTTTCCTTCTCTGTTGTGCATTTATTTTAGAGTTGGAAATTTTGTTGTTGGGATGGCAGAAGCTTATCCTACTCCTGAAGTTACTCCAGTGGGTCGTGGCCGTGGTCGCGGTGCTGTTACTGAGGATAGATCTCATCAGTTTATTCTTGGAAGTCCTATGGCAAGGTTTAGAATGGAGGGTGAACAGATGGGGTTAACTGGCAGAGAACTTGCTCAGTTTTTGTTACTGACTGTGAAAACAGATTATTGAGGCAGAAAGAGGTTGAAGCTGAGATAGCTTTGAAAGAGCGAGAACTGCAGCTGAGAATGCAGGCGTCTTCATTTAGTCATGGGGATAGTCAGGAGTTTGAGAGGGTCAAACTTGACATGCCATTTTTTGAAGATGGTGATGATATTGATAGCTATCTTTGTCAGTTCGAACGTCTCGCAAAGTTGCAGGATTGGAAGCCGAGTACTTGGGCAGTGCGATTAGGCGCTTTGTTGAAAGGCAAGTCAAGAGAGGTTTATACTGGGTTGTCAGAGGATGAGGTGCACAGTTATACTGTTCTGAAAAACTGCTCTGTTAAGGCATTACCAGATTTCAGCGGAGACTTATCGTCACAAATTTCGCAGAGTTCGGAAAGAACCAGGAGAGACTTACCAGCGTTATGTGGCAAAACTGAAGTTGTGGGTGGAAAGGTGGCTACAGTTGTCAGAACGTAGAGCTACTTTTGATGAACTTCTGGATTTAGTGCTCATGGAACAGTTTTTGGAGAGTTTGTCAGCGGATTTGGCAACTTTCATCCGGGAGAGAAAACCGAAGTCTGTGCAAGAGGCTGCAGATTTGGCCGAGATATACTCTGAAGCTCACAGGGGAAGGAATGAAGTTAGTAAAGTGGGACTACCTTCTGGTTCAAGGGGTTCAGTAGGCCAGAAACTGGGTTTTTCAAAACCCAGCAAGGAAATCATGTGTCATCACTGCAAGAAAAGGGGACATAAAAAAGTGGATTGTTTTCCTTTGAAAAAAAAGAAAAGGAAAAATCAGGGATAAAAGCAGTCATTACACCATGCGACTGGGTTCACATGATTCTAGTCATGTTGATGAATTGTGTCAGGCTTGTTCAGAAAAACCTTTTGTGCCAAGATGTACGGCTAAAGTTGGGTCAAAGGAAATTGAGGCTTTGAGAGATACAGGGGCAGAACTTTTTGTGGTGAAGAAAGATTTGGTGGCTGAGAATCAGTTGACGGGAGAGACACTGAAAGTCGTGTGTGGCAGATTCCAGTAGTGGTCAGGAACTACCTATTGGGGGTGATAGATATTCAGTCTCCATTTTTCACAGGAACTACCAAGGCTGTACTGATGGAAAACCCAGTGGTAGATTTACTCATTGGAAACAAGGCAGTTGGTCGGGATGGAGAGGAAGTGTCTGTACCTGTGTACAAGCGGGGAAGTCCGTGTCGGTATTGACTCGGGCTCAGGCAGCGAAACAGAAAAAGCCATTTGTTCCTTTGAAGCCTTCTGCTGAAGCGATAGGAAATGTGAGTCCAGATGAATTGAAGAAGGCTCAACAGAATGACAAAACCTTGGAAAAGTTTTGGGATCTGGCAAAGGAGGGAAAACCTAGAAACTCTGGAAATCTGGGCAGGTAGTGTTTGAAGAAAGTCGGGGGATACTCTACCGACAGTATATTGGAAAAGATGGTTCATACAAACAGGTTGTTGTACCTGTGTGTGTTTCCGTCGGGACTTGATGAGGATTGCTCATGAATCATTGATGGGAGGTCACTTGGGAACGAAAAAGACTCTCGAAAGGTGCTGGCAGCAGTTTTTTCTGGCCAGGAATTTGTGCTGATGTCAGACGATACTGTCTTTCTTGTGATGTGTGTCAGAAAATGACTCCTAAAGGGAAAACAAAGAAGGTTCCTCTGGTCAGAATGCCATTGATTGACACTCCTTTTCGTAGGGTGGCAATTGATTTGGTTGGTCCTATAATTCCAGCATCTGAAAGTGGGAACCGCTATGTACTGACAGTTGTGGACTATGCTACTCGTACCCTGAAGCGGTACCTTTGAAGAGTATTGAAGCTGAACGTGTGGCCGAGGCTTTGTTTGAAATCTGGACAAGAGTGGGCATACCATCTGAAGTGTTGACTGACAGAGGGACTCAATTCACTAGCTCTGTTATGAGTCAGATAAATCGACTTTTGTCTATCAGAGGTCTGACGACAACTCCGTACCATGCACAGTGCAATGGGTTGGTGGGAAGGTTTAATGGTACTCTCAAAACAATGCTGAAGAAGTTGTGTCAAGAGCAGCCAAAACTTTGGGATCGGTTTCTTCCTGCTCTTCTTTTCGCTTACCGTGAATCTCCTCAGGAAAGTCTTGGATTTTCACCTTTGAACTTCTGTATGGTCGTACTGTCAGAGGGCCACTCATGGTTTTGAGACAGGCATGGACTGATGAGGAAGCTGCTGATGAAGTCAAAACTACTGCACAATATGTTGTTGATTTGCGGAATCGCATTGAGGAAACTTGCAAACTGGCTCAGGAAAATTTGAAGAAGGCGACCGCTCGATATGCCAAATATTTTGACCGAAAAGCTAGTCCTCGTTCATTCAAACCTGGAAGCAAAGTTCTTTTGTTGTTGTCCCCCAAACACAACAAACTTCAGGTCTGTTGGCAGGGTCCATATGAAGTGGTGGAGAGAGTTGGAGAAGCTGACTACAGGGTCAGGGTGGCAGGCAGGGTAAAACTGTATCATGCAAATTTGCTGAAACAGTATGTTGAGAGACCAGATGGAGGGAAACAGGAGGCGGTTTCAGCTGTTCAAGTTGCAGTTGTTGTGGAGGAAGGAGGAGAGGATGGACTTGGGAAAGATTTCCGGAAAGTTCCTATGTGTTCACTAGGAAAGGAGGAGTCTTTGGCGGACATCCAGTTTGGTCCGACATTGTCTGATAAACAGAGGCATCAGGCGACTCAGGTAGCTGAGTGTTTTGAAAGGGTCGTGACTGATCTTCCTTTGCAGACTGACTTGGGTGAGTTTGAGTGAAGCTCCTCCTGAAAACTACTCCTATTAAGGTGAAACAGTACCCGCTGCCTCATTTCAAAGCAGACTGTTGTTCGCAAGGAAGTTGAGGAAATGTTAAAGCTTGGGGTGATTGAACCGGCTTGTTCTCCCTATAGTTCTCCTATAGTTTTGGTGTCAAAGAAGGATGGAAAGGTTCGCTTCTGTGTTGACTATCGGAAATTGAACAGTGTCACCGAGTTTGATACTGAGCCACTTCCAGATACCGAGTATCTGTTCAGTCAATTGAGCCAGGCCAAATACCTGTCCAAGCTTGATTTATCAAAGGGATATTGGGCAGATTCCAATCAAACCAGAGGACAGAGCAAAAACTGCATTTTGCACACCACGGGGTCAGTTTCAGTGGAAAGTCATGCTTTTGGGGTTGCAGAATGCTGTTGCAGTTTTTAGTAGAATGATGCGGCGGCTGCTTGAACCATTGGAAAGAACTGATGTACAAAATTTCATGGATGACATCATCATCGCCACTAAAACCTGGGAATCACATCTTGATGCTCTACAGGCAGTCTTTCGAAGGTTGCTGGAGGCAAATCTGTCTGTTCGTCCTTCCAAATGTTTCATTGGATTTGAAGAATTGGAATTTTTGGGTCACAGGGTTGGTCAAGGTGTTTTGAAACCAACAGAGGACAAAGTTGAGAAGATCCGTAGTGCTCCAATTCCTACGACAAAGAAAGAAGTCAGGTCATTTTTGGGTTTGGCAGGCTATTATCGCCGATTCGTTCCAATTTTTTTCTGTTCTGGCAGCTCCTTTGACTGATCTGACAAAGAAAAATCAACCAAATCGTATTCTGTGGAGTGACAGTTGTCAGAAAGCATTCCGCACAATGAAGCAACACTTGTGCAGTGAACCGGTAGTACTTCTACAAATCCGGATGCTCCTTTTGTTCTACGAACTGACGCTTCAAATGTTGGTTTGGGTGCAGTTTTGCTACAAGAAAGAGATGAGGTTTTATGTCCAGTGCATTATGCTAGCCGGAAACTGTCCAAAGCTGAGCAGAATTATGCTACTGTGGAGTTGGAATGTTTGGCTGTTGTGTGGGCTGTTGGGAAGTTTGAGTCCTACTTGTACGGACAACATTTCACTCTTCAAACGGATCATCAACCTCTTGCTTTCCTGCAGAAAGCAAAACTCTCCAACAGTCGGTTGATGAGGTGGGCTTTGTTGTTACAAAGTTACTTCTACACAGTGCAGGTGATTCCTGGCAAGGAAAATGTGGGAGCTGACTATCTCAGTCGAGCGTTTCCTGTGGAAAGTTGAACAATTCAGTTTGATTCTTGGTTGTGAATGAAACTGTAAGTTTCATCTTAGCAAGGGGGTGTTGTCAGGGTCAAAGTCCTGATCCAGTTTTTATGTTGTCAGGGTCAAAGTCCTGATCCAGTTTTTATGTTGTCAGGGTCAAGTCCTGACCAGTTTTTATTTTGATAGGTCCGTTTCCAGGTCAATTTTTTTTTAATTTCAGTTGTCGGCAAGTTTCGCCGAGGTGAAAATTGATAAATGGCCTGTCCCATGTGTAAGATTTGCATAGGGGTGTAGTAGGTGGTAAGTTGTGTTGGTTCAGTAATATTAGTTGATTGTGGTTAACGCTTTTTCCCCCTATGATTTAGGATGGTCCTGGAAGGAAGGGTTTGTCAGACTTGCAGACGACACTTTACTACTAGCGAGAGTAGGAACAAGATGTGTGTTTGACACAGGAGATTTTGTGAAAGTATAATTTTGTGTCATATTCATTTTTTTTGGTTAAATATATGTAATTTGAAGACCTGTGTCAGTCAAAAACTGAACTGGAAACGAAGGAATCAATAATTTCTAATTTGTTGAAAGATTTAAACATTGGATCTTTACTGTAGTAGTACAGTAAATTCTTTTGGCCAAGTGTGTTTGACACAGATATTTTGCTTTGCAGTAGTAGTACTGTGATAACTATCTTGTGAATGTGAGCAAGGTCCTGTCACGGAATAGTATGATGATTTGCTGTTGCTGTTGCGGTTGCTGTTCATGATGCTGCCCATGCGGGTGTCGTTGAAGTGGGTCTCGGCTACGCTACAGTCAGGGTTCTCAAGTTACGCTACTTGGAGAAGGAACTGTGTGTGTGTGCCGGTGAACAGTGGGTTCTGCATCTGAGTTCAAGACATCCTAGGACTGGAGACTACTGCATCTACACAACAGAAAAAAATTAGCTAAGTAAAACTTTGGTCTTTGGACTCTAAGACTATATTGTTGGCTATGATGAGAGCGACTCCAGGTCGCTAGTATTGGTTGTTTTATTTTGGTTATGGTGGGGTGCTAAAAAAAATTAATGATAAATAAATATTGTGAAATTTAAAGTTTGTGTGGTCACCCTAATTGTGAGAATGTTTGTTTAAATATTGTCCTGTTCTATGCTTTAAATCTATTACCTGTTAGAGGTAAACCAAATTCTTGGAGAAGAATAATTTTGCACAGACTCTATATTGAAATACCCTAGACTACTGGGAGAGGTGTGACAGAGACACACACACACACAGAAAGAGGGACAGAGAGCGCAAGAATCTTGAGGGTCAGACTAACGTGTAATGATGTTTGAGGCCGTGGAAGAAGGTGGTATGTAATATTACTGTTACAGTTGAAGACCCACCCTGTACTGAAGGGAGTTGTCCTGATGGCCAAAGCTGCCAGGATGTAGAGGGACGTATGCAGTGTGGTGAGTATACAGACCTTCATTGGTGTATAACAGCCTGTTGACACACACACACGCATGCACACACGCATGCACGAATGCATGTACACACACACACACACACACACACACACACACACACACACACACACACACACACGCACAGACACACACACACACACACACACACAGACACACACACACACACACACACACACACACACACACACACACACACACACACACACTCATACAGACACACAGAATGGGCGGAGGGAGTTCTGATGTTGGTCATCACTAACTGACATGGCGCTGTCCACATGTCAATATCTGTACATCCCATCCTCAGAGAAATCCCATCACTGTTGTTCCCAGCTTATATTAAACCTGACTTCCCGAGAAGTACCCTGAGACTCAGGAACACACGATGAAAATTCTTTGTTAGTAGCCTCAGTGAAAAGAACAACGAGTTGGACAGTCCACCATGCAGTCATCATAAACAACTGTGTATTACGTGTGAAAGAGAGCAGAATGCTGAAGGTCTCATTATATACACGATGGAAAGAGTGTGTAGCAGTCAGAGAGACTGCTCATTCTGCTGTTGTGTTAAATGGATTGGTTTGGAGCAGATGATTCGTGATTCCAAAGGGTCACGACCAAGAGGATGATTGGCACATTTTACAGCAACTTTGGCCAAATATTTGTCAGATTTGTGCATACAGACATCTGTACATCTTCCCAAGTCCACATTTTCGGGAACTGTTAACCAGCTGGGGTTTTGCTTACATAACAGGGAGAGATAGAGAGGGAGAGAGAGACACACACACAGACATAGAAAGAGGGACAGAGAGAGAGAGAGAGAGGCTGAAAGTCAGACTAACGTGTAATGATGTTTGAGGCCGTAGAAGTAGGTGGTATGTAATATTCCTGTTACAGTTGAAGACCCACCCTGTACTGAAGGCAGTTGTCCTGATGGCCAAAGCTGCCAGGATGTAGAGGGACGAATGCAGTGTGGTGAGTATACAGACCTTCATTGGTGTATAACAGCCTGTTGACACGCACACGGACGCACACACGAATGCATGCACTCACACACACACACACACACACGTCTTCACACACACACACACACACACGGCTAACACACACACACACACGGGACACGTGACAAGATGGCGAACACAGGAAACAACTGAAAGCAGAACTGTGCTGATTTTTTCGCAAAACTCTACGACGATGACTAAGCACACACGCTCAAAGAATCTGGGAAGTCGCGCTAGCTCAGCAGCAAGCAAAGAAACTTCTGTGCCCGTGAAAAAACCTAAGAAGATTGTTCTTTGCTGAAGCAAGTTTTGAATCGAAACCTTCAACAAAATCAGCAAGGCGCAAATGGAGGAAGAGACGGTGAAGCGAGTTCGACGGATCATCAAGAGGACCCAGGATGCACCGTAAGTCAAATAATCGAACTGCGCAATATCATTTCCAATTTGTGTGACCGAATCTCAAGACTTGAAACGACCGTAACGGAACAAAATACTCTTCATTTCGAGTCTAACGAAAGCATCGAGATTTACGGTGAAAGCAGATCGAAAGGTATCGATCACGAACAGCCAAACGCAGACAAATGATTCGGATTGCAGGTATACTGCGGATCGTAGCTATGCTGACGTTATAAAGGCAACTCCCGCTAGTTCCGCGAATCGGAAAACGACCGGTGCAGCAAAATCAAAATCTGAAGGGAAAATGAATGAAAAGAGCATAAGAACATCAAACAGAAGTGATGACGACAATCTCAATTGTGACGTCAATTCTCGGTTCCCAAAACAACGTCAAAAAAACTCGTTCGAAAGTGAAAGTAATTGTGACTTCCCCAAGGTTCTCATGTTTCATGATTCCATTGCAAAAGGGATCAATGCAAAAAGATTAGGGCGTTCATTTGGCTTTCAAGTAGATCTCCAAAGACTTGTACCACAAAAGATCTTCGTCAGGCATTTGAAAATGTCCATTCTTCTAATGAACAAACAGCAGATGCGGTCGTAGTTCACTGTGGCCTGAATGACATCAAGAATGGAGATGCAAAGGTAAGCAGCAAAGCTTTCAGCAAATGCATACAAGACTTTGCCAGTGAAAACCCCAACACAAAGATTATGGTGAGTAATATTGCCCCGGTCCAGGACGCTGAACTTGAGGTCCAACTGCAAAGTGAAACGACTGCAGGCGGAAATCTAAACAAATCTTAAATAAATGTCAGCGAACCGCCCAGAGAAACGTGGACAAACGAGTCACAAGACAACACACAACGCGTTTCGACCTCTTAGGTCTTCCTCAGGTGAAATAAAGACAGACAAAACACGAAAATGCACCTAGCTTTGATCGCTTCAGATTGCTTCTGAGTTCAGCGCAAGGAAGGCGCTGAATCTGAAGCGATCAAAGCTAGGTGCATTTTCGTTGTTTTGTCTGTCTTTATTTCACCTGAGGAAGACCTAAGAGGTCGAAACGCGTTGTGTGTTGTCTTGTGACTCGTTTGTCCACGTTTCTCTGGGCGGTTCGCTGACATTTATTTAAGATTTGTTGAGGGTCAACGTCAGCTGTTTAATGCACTAACCACCATGGACCTGTTCAACATCAAGAACGTGTCGTTCATTGCTCACGACAATCTGAAAGCCAGCTACATGACCCTGAAGGATGGACTTCACCCGAACGTCAGAGGATCGAGTGTGCTTGCAGGGAACATTGGAAGACATGTCAGGAATGGCTTCTGGACCAAGCCAAGAGAACCGCCAGACGTCTCTCACGCCAGCCTCCCACCCAGCGCTACTACTGGTGTCCTGAAGAACAGCCTTTCTTCGTTGGAGATCATCTTGGGCGGCGCTGGAATATGTTTGACGGCTTGGAACAATGGTATTAACTACAAGACGGGCTGCAAAGTATCGTTGTAGTTTTTGCGTCAACATCAGCATTTTGACTCTGATACACATCGTGTACTAGTCCTGCTGTTCACTATTGCCGGTTCTAAATTCTACTCTATTTTTAAGCTGTAGTCTGAATTCCAGATATTGTTATTTTTCATTTTTATAATTTTTCTTTTTAATTCTCTTCCTTACATATTAGCCCCTTGTGTGAAGACATGCCTGATAAGTCGTTAAACAAGCTTTCAATTTTACAGTGGAATGCTAGGTCTATTTGGACAAATGAATCCTATTTGATCCAACATCTTGCCAATACAGATTACGACATTCTAATTTTGCAATCACTAAATGTGTGCAAACCCAAGCTTCCAAGATTATCCAAATTTTACTACCCCCCAGTACACAATAAAGTATCTGATTCCAAGGAAAGAATAAGCTGTGCCATTTACATCCAAGAAGGCATTGCCTATTCTTTATGTCCATCACCAGTTCCAAAGGATCAATCGGATTTATACTCTTGTGCAGCCAGTGAAAATTAAAGACAATGACATTCTAAATGTTGTCTCTGTCTATTTGCCAAAAGGGCCAAATGATCGAAATACTGATTGGATACATTCATTTCAAGCATCTCCTGAAAAATGGCTGGTCGGTGGTGACTTTAATGCCCGCTGTCCATTCTGGGACAAAGACTGTTCTGTAATAACACACAATCGATTTGTTGAAAATGTTGTAGACTCTTCCTTGTGTTTATTAAACGATGGTAGTGTCACGAGATTCCCAGATGTTTCCACTCATAGACCCAGTGCCATTGATCTTACTTTAATATCTCCGCAATTAGCTTTTGACTGCTGTTGGCAGCCGCTTGAAGACACACTTGGAAGTGACCACTTGCCACTCAAAATTTCGCTCAAGAACATCTGCGAGCATGAAAAATATCCACAAGACAAAATACCCAAATATAATTATAAATTTGCAGACTGGCAAAAATTGTCTTCCATTCTTTCATCAAAAAATGTAAATTGGATTGATGACACCAGTGAGGACATAAATGCTCTTTATGGCAAATTCAAAGACATGATACTGTTGGCTGCGGATGAATCTATTCCTAAATGTGGAAATAGCAAAAACAGTAATCATGTTGGAAATGTGTGGTGGACAAAAGAATGCGAAGAAGCTGTAACATTCAAGAAAATGAAATATAAAGAATACATTAAAATAAAGTCTGAGGTAAAGAAAAAAGAAAAGGAGACAAACCTTAAAATGGAGGAACCTAATAGTCTGTTTGGCAGATTACAAAAGGCACATCAAGAAATGAAAGATTCAAACACACATTCTAATAGGGTAGTGGCCAAATCAAAACGATTATATTGGTCATCTTTCTGCGCTGAACAAGTCTCTCATTATAAAGATTTTCAGAAAGTATGGAAAAAATTTAGAGATGTAAAACAAGGAATTAATCTTCCTCGGTACCCTGTTAAACTGGAAAATAATAATTTTCCAACTTCTGAGGAAAAGGCGGAGCCGGAATAGCTCAGTTGGTAGAGCGCCTGACTCGCAATCTTGGTGATCCTGGGGTTGCGGGTTCGAACATCTGCCGGGGCGTTTCGGTACAGGGGGATTTTTCCCTCAGAGTTAACATTGGTTCTGACTCCATTTTCCATACAGTCCTTCGAATGAGACTATAAACCGAGGTTCCGTGTGTGAACGCACACATAACATCTTGCACACACGTAAAATCCCATCACCAACATTCGGAAGAGTAGGCCAGTTTGGCCGTTGGTATGGATGACACGTTACACATAGCATGCACCCTGCATGACAGATGGAAAGAATGAAGGAAGTAAGGAAAATGAGTGATCGATATTGAACGATATTGACTGGATGACACGGGAAACGACTGAATGAAGGGCCAGCTGGCAGCTCTTCAGTCGGCACTACCCAGGTAGGCAGCCCGTTGTGTAAACGAGTGTTGATTGTAAAGCGCTTAGAGCTTGGTCTCTAGCCGAGAATAGGCGCTATATAAGTATTCATTATTATCATTATTATTTAGCATTTGCTGATAGTTTTTCTAAGAGCATGCACACATCTGCCACAATGCAGAAGACAAAGAGAAATAGAAGAAAAAAGTAATGCTTTTAATGAGCCACATTCTAATAATGATCATTATATTAATGCCCCTGTAACAATACATGAAGTTAATGATGCCCTTTCTTAGTTAGCTAATAAAACTTCGTCGGTAGGGATAGATGCGATTTCGAACGAAATGATAAAACATTTACCAGATAATTTCGTCTATTTTCTGTTGACGATCTTAAAAAAATTTGGTCTAGTGGTAGTATGCCAGAAGTCTGGAAGCAGTCAATTATTATTCCTGTTTTGAAGCAAGGTAAACCTGCTACAAATGTCAACAGTTATAGGCCAATAGCCTTGACTTCCCATGTTTCAAAAGTTGTGGAAAAAATAGTGTTGAATAGACTGATTCACTACTGTGATAAAAATGATATAATTCCACATAACCAAGCTGGTTTCCGGAAAGGTAGGTCAACATTGATCACATCGTTAAATTAACAACACAAAGTTCGCTACACGAAAAAGTGTTTTAGCTACCTTTTTCGATGTAAAAAAGGCGTTTGACAGTGTCTGGCATATGAAATTATTATTTAAATTAAAGACAATGGGTTTGAGTGGCAATCTTTATTATTATATCAGAGAATTCCTACAAAATAGATCCCTGCAAGTCAGGGTAGAAAACATATATTCTGGTTTTAAATCATTGCAAATGGGCATTCCACAAGGCTCAGTAATAGCTCCGATGTTATTTAATATTCTGATGAGCGATCTTCCGAAACATGTAAGCAAACACGTTACAGTAGTACAATATACGGATGATTTATGCATATGGTTAAATACTTCATTGAGAAAAAACACAACTAAGCGTGAAATAAACTATTACAGAAAACTATCAAGCTGATCTCGACAGTCTTGGTAGATACATGTTTAATAACGGGTTAATATTTTCTAGTGAAAAAAACATATATGTTTATTTATTAATGGTGCAGCTCCTACTGAGCTGCCTTTATTCAAACTGGATGGCGTTGCTCTTGAATATAAATCTTTAGTCAAATTTTTGGGAGTGTATTTGACGTCTAAACTAACGTGGAATTATCATATACAATATCTTTTAAATAAAGCTAGGAAAACCCTTAATTTCCTAAAATTATTAGCCAGCAAAGTTGGTGTCAGGATGCAAAAATCTTAAAGCATTTAGTGACATCTCTGATTAGATCTAAACTATCTTATGCACAGGAGGCATTCTTCAGTGCTCCTAAATATTTGTTACAAAAATTACAAAGTATAGATAGCAAGGCCTATAAACTGTGTCTTGGTGTTCCTTTCCATGCATCTACTATGCGAACTTATAGAGAACTTGATGTTTTATCCTTGGACGAATACAGAAAATTGGCTGTTTCGAAATATGTACTTAAATGCTCTTCAAATTAAGACGTGAATAGCTTTGAAATTACTGTGAAGCCCGAGTCTCATTATCCTAAAAGAGCTCAGTCGATTGTGTCTCTTTCCACCATTGGTTCCTATACAGCAGATCTTTTGGAAGAATCCGCCTTCAGCCTAGATTCTCTGTTGAAAACGACGTCTAATTCTCTTCCTGATTGGGAAGGGAACCGAGCAAATTTTGATCTTGATTATACAGATGTTAGTAAAAACGATCAACCAAATATTTTGTCATATACAGTAAAAATGCATACTATAAATAAATATTCAGATCATCTTAAAGTATACACTGATGGCTCCTTGTTACATACTAATCAGGCAGGTTCTGCTTTTGTAATACCTTCACTAAAAGTGGAAAAGACTTATTATATTGGAAAGCACAGATCAATTTATGTTGCGGAAATGGTAGCCATTATTATGGCTTTATCTTATTTAATTGATTTACCACACTCAATTGTTAAAGTGGTCTTTATGGTCGATTCAATGTCTGTTCTACAGTCTATAAGTTCTCTAACTCGCTCAGTAATAATCCCATTTTAAAGGAAATATGTCATCTTATTCATGTATTAATGTGCAAAGGAACGGAAGTCACATTCTGTTGGATTCCCTCACATTGTGGTATTTTCGGCAATGAACTTGTTGACAGAAAAGCAAAAAGAGGTGCTAGGAATGAAAACTCAGTGACGCCTTTATATTTGCATCTTACTTTACAAGAGGGATATAACATGTTAAAACAAAAAATTTATAGTCGATTCAGGAAAACAAAACAATCAACAAGGTCTAGCTATTAATGCAAATAACACTCAGCTGTTATGTTTTGAAAGCTTTATTAATAACCCTAATATTAAAAATAAGTAATTTGCATCAATACAGAAATTTTTATTTCTATATACTATAGAATAAAACTTGATGCTTTAAAAACCAAGTACAGTAATAACGCAAAATGTGGCGAGAAAAGATTGTGGCGAGAAAAGATTAACTAGCATTCATGTCTTGTTTGTTTGTTTTGCCCCTTCAAGCATACTTACCGTCATTATCAGGCATGTCTCTTTCGGATATTTTCCTTGACTTAGAGTTCGCTTTTAAAGTATTTTTTTCTTTAATTTGTAGTCCAGTTAGACAGTTACTCTAATGTGAAAATGCTGAATTATTAATATTGTCTTATATTATGCACACAACATTTAAACACGCATTCCAGCATGCATGAATAGGCCTACATAAGACTCTCTCTCTCTCTCTCTCTCTCTCTTCGTCTAATATCACATTAGTGAAAAGACGTTAAAGAAAAGTACTACTACTACTACACACACACACACACATACACATACAGAATGGGTGGAGGAGATTCAGAGGTTGGTCATCACTAACGGACATGGCGCTGTCGACATGTCAGTGTCTGTACATCACATCCTAAGAGAAATCCCATGACTGTTGTTCCCAGCTTATATCAAACCTGACTTCCCGAGAATCGTCATATACAACTTGTATTACGTGTGAAAGAGAGCAGAATGCTGAAGGTCTCATTGTTTACACTATGGAAAGACTATGTAACA